>JAJTUV010001642.1:0-97500 GCA_021653895.1 Mastomys natalensis | reverse complement strand
ACAGCAGAGTCAAAGACAGCTATCAAAATTTTGATTAAATAGAGATGTTTCAAAGCAAGATTCCTAGAACCAGAAAGCACAGATTGGTTTCCAATGGTGAAAGAGCATTGCATCTGATAGTATCTTAATACTGCAAGGGAGCCTTTATTAAACCCCACCAAGGAGAGCCAGCATGGTGTATGAATTCTAACCACAGAAGAAAACCAAAGAAGCAAAAAGAAGCCACTGTAGAGGAGAGATGGTTTCAATTGCCTCAGAGCCAAGGAGGAGATCAAAACTGTAATTAGTGATTGTTTGAGGAACAATGGATCTCTGGGACATAACTGTAAAAAGCTGACTACGTATCATTTTGTGTTTCTCATTAAACAGAGAAAAAAATTAAATTAACTAAGTGCTCTACTCAAAAAGCAAGCTGGAGCCCCCAAAGTAAACATTTAAACAGCTAGAGGAAAGATCTGAAGATAATGAATTAGATGGCCGTGAATTAAAAACAATAAGCCTGCAGTGTGGACTTAAGGAATCCAAGAATTGGGTCTTTGTAAAGAATAGCAACTGGTTATGGGACATTTCATTTAATGACTGAATACTCTAAACACAAGAAAAGTAGGGAGGGAGGGGAAGATGAGGAGGAGGGGGAGGAGAGGGGAGAGAGGAAAGGAGAGATGGGAGAAAAGGGGAGATAGAAGAGGATGAGAGAGAGAGAGAGAGAGAGAGAGAGAGAGAGAGAGAGAGAGAGTTCTTACATATGATGGAGACTGAGAGCGTCCAGGTCACTTCATGTTCTGGTGTCATTTGCTCCTTCCTCCTAGCTTGAAACAGAGATAGCACATAAGGACACACGGTATGAAAATAGATAGACCTAGGACAATACACTTAGCTCTCAGGCCTGCATCTTGAATGAATCTTTTCTCTCTCAGAAAAGTAGGGAAGGAAAGGAGCAAGAGGGCGGAGCTACAGAGAATTGGCCTAGATAAATTAAACCAGGGCAGCTTAGCAAGCTCTGCCCTCTACCCTCTGCTCCAGGTTATCACCGGCAGGTTTGTTTGCCTGATATAGTTCGGGTCATTGGCTTCTCTGTTGTTGCCCCTTTCTCTCTTCTCTCTCTCTCTCTCTCTCTCTCTCTTCTCTCTCTTCCTCTCTCAGCAATGATTTCACATTTAAAGTTTTATAAAGACAATACAGAGAGCCCTAAACCAATTGAGGATAATTTGCCAATGGGATGTCCCTGACCCTCCTAAGACTTGGGTGTCTTTCCTTAAAATAGGTTGTTCTCCTAACAATCACAATAGGACCGTGGGGACCAGAAAAATAACACCACTGCATTACGGCTATTAAATCCATGGACAGTGTTCTATGAGACCAGCAAGTGAGGGTCTGCCCTCATGTTCAGTCATGTCTTGTGTCTTGTTCAGCTGTGTCTCCTGGCTTCTCTTTAAGGGCCTTACTCATTTCTCTACTCTCTGAACCCAGCAGCTTTTGAGGACTTGAGACACTCATGTGTGCTTGCTTCCTCCATTTGAGTTGGTCTGGTGTTCCCTCAATGTCAAAGTGATTCCACACCTTTTAACCACTGGGGGGTGGAGACATGATTTCAATTAATTAAGAGGTCTGCCCCAGTCAAATGACACTTCCTCCTGTGTGCTCAGTCAGGACTTTGTAGGAGGCTGGAGACTGGGGACTCTCTTTCTCTGACTACAGTTCTCATGTTAAAAATATTCTGTGGAAAAAAAATCTGTGGCTAGGTCATTTACTGCTATGATTGATGGTTTGTATTTTGCTGTTTGGTTGGTTAGTTAGTTTTTGTGAAAGAATCTCATGTTTCTCAGGCTGGCCTAGAATTTACTTTCTAACTGAGGATGACCTTGAACTTCTGACCCTCCCCCTTTACTTCCCAAGTGCTCATAGAGAATCTCCTCTTCACAGGTTTGAACCAGATCCTGTGGTTCACTCCTAATAAACAGAACACACGTAAGGGAAGGAAGATTGCTTTCAAGGTTAGATCACAAAACAACTATGATGTCCAACCTCATGCCACACATTTACTTATGTTTTTAAGATTTTTTTTGAGATTATAATGTGATTACATCATGTCTCCCTTCTCTATCCTCCCTTTATACACCAATATACCTGTATACCTATCCTTGTTCTCTTTCAAATTTATGGCTTCTTTCACTAATTCTTGTTACATGTGTGTGTGTGTGTGTATTCCTAAATATAAATCACTCAGTGTATATAATGTTATTTATATAAATCACTCAGTCTATATAATGTTATTTATATGAATCACTCAGTCTATATAATATTATTTGTATTTAATGCTGACCATTGGTATTAGATAAGCAATTCCACCCATTTATTTACTGCAAAATATATTTTGTAAATTTGGAGATTTAAAAAATTTTTATTCTTGAGATTCTAATTATTTTGAAAAGTTACTTTTGTTATTTTAATTATGTCTACATGCACAGGAATGTAGGTGCCCTCAGAGGCCAGGGGTACTAGAGCTCCCTAGAACTAGAGTTACATGTGATCACAGTGGATAGAAATCAAACTCAGGTTTTCTGGAAGAACAGCAAGTGCTCTTATCGATAATGCCTTCTCTCTAGCTTGATCCCACGGTTGAGTCTCAAAGAAACCCAAGACAAACGATTAAGAGGTGCCTATTTAATATATGAAAGCAGGTTCTCCCAGCAGCTTTCTTAGTATCTAGAGTCATGCCGCTGTAGCCTGCTCCTTACCCGAAACCTATCCAGCCCCTGGCTTCACAGCCCTTTCCCCAACCATCTGGTCTACAAGCCCTCTTGGCTCTTGGTTCCTTGATTCTCAAGTGTTCTATTGCTCTCCATCTCTCTTCTTCCTCTCTCACTACCCACCCCCTCATGGCTGGGTTCAGTCTGGACTCCTGTAGACGCCTCTGGCTGTTCTCTCCCTTCTCAGTGAGGAGCAGTGAATGTTTCTCATTCATCACCCGTTTTTAAGCAGGGCCACCATCTTCACTCACTGCTCTGCTGATTAAACACATCAAAAAAAAAAAAAAAAAAAAAAAAAGCTAGACAAATTAAAACAACCTGGTATTAAAGACAGACTCAGTGGAAGAGCTTAGCAGAAAAGGCACATGTATATAGCTCACTCTAAAGATGAAAATTAGATTTATTCTTTCCTTATACTTTGTTTCTCCCATGATTTATGGCAAATGGTGTGAAGGCAAATTTTTTATTGCTTTTTTTTTTTTGCAAAGAAAGAGCTATTTAATGTATTTATCAGCTCTATTGTTTCTTTGTTTTGTTTTGTTGAGTTCATTGTTTTCTTTATTAGTTTTTTTCTTCCTTTTTTCTTTTGGTGCATTTGGTTCTGCAGTTTCTTCAATTGAACGCTTAATTTTTTTATTTAATAATAAAGTACTTCTTGCTCACTTATTTTTCCAAAAGAACTTTGCATTCTCTTCAAGTTTGAAAAAAAAAATCCTATGGGGACATTTATCAGAATTTTATTAAAGATATAAATTAATTTGTGGTGAAGTGACATTTTCACATATTGAATCTTCACCACATCGTGTACCCTCATTTATCCAAGTCTTGTTTTATGTCTTTGGGTAAAACTATAAAAGTTTTATTCCTGAGGGCCCCACATTGTTCTCAATATTACAAGCTAAGGAGATTTTCATCCTAACTGTTGCTATTTTACAGATACCAAAACATACTTGATTTTTGCTAACTGAATTCATAGCCTCTTCCTTTATGAGCCATCTTCCCTGGAAGTTTCAAGGTTAAAAAATTATTACATCCACTCTCACTCACTTCATTTCCTGTTTCTGAGCTTCCTTGGTGTCTTAAATAATTACATTAGTGGGAGCTTTAGTCTTGTTCTTGACTGTAAGTGTTCTGCTTGTAAGAATCTTTGCAGAGGTTTCGTGTGCCCTTTGCCTGATTTCCCAAAGGCTATGTTACCACCAGGCAGTGAGACAGCACCAGATTCCTAATTCTATGATGATTTTCCCAACCTGACCCGCTCCTGCTCTGTGTGTGTTTGATTTCTGTGGAATTTTACTATCTGTGTAGGTTCTTCCATCCACTACTACAGTGAAGTAATGAGAAAAATCCATCCTCTCAAAACACTTCACTGTGGTCTTGTATAGCTGCACATTCCCCGTGTCCTATACTCCCCCAACTCCCCACTCCTAACCACCAGTACTCTAGTCTCCGCTACTATAATTTTGTCATTTCAAAAAATTTTATAAATGGAATCATACAATGTGTAATATTCCACGGATTGGCTCTTTGGAGTCACCACGATTCCCTGGCAGTTTGATCCTTGGCATCGACAGAGCTTTGTCCCTCTGTATCAAGACAGTACGGATGTGCCACAGTCTGTGTCACCATTTACCTTGAAGCGCATCTGATTAGAATATAGATGCCAGTGCTGCTGAGAAATCTTTTCCTCTGCCTCTGTGTCATCTGGGCACACTCTCTATGAAAATGTCTTTCATAACTTCCTTGTTTTATATTTGGATTTTTTGTTGTTGAGCTTTGAGGGCTTTTTGCATATTCACAAAAGTAACTGTGATTTCTAAGTATTTTTCCCTAGTCCTTGGTTTGTTCTCTATTCTCTTCACATGAGCTGCTTGTTTTGAAAAGGTTTGAGTTAGCATATTATCTTTATCTTATCACTTGTGGGTTGACATCAGATGTAAGAGTTCTTTGCCTGGCCACAGATCTCAAGATCTCCCGTTCTAAAAGTCTTGTAGTTCTGTGTTTGCATTCTAGTCAGAGGCGGAGCTTTGCCAAAGTCCACACCTTGCTGTTGACAGAGATTCTCAGAGATTACAGACAAGGAGACTACCTTATCTTGATAAAGAGTTCAAAAAAAAAAAAAAAAAAAAACCTCTACAGCTAACTTTATCCTTTTCAAATATTAAGATTATTTTATTAGTATGTTCACCTATCTGTATGTGTTCCTATAGCATTTATATCTACATAAAAATAAATGCAGTGGCCACTGAGGCCAGAAGAGGATGTCAGATCCCTTGGAGCTGGAGTTACATGTAGTTGTGAAAAACCTGATGTAGGAACTGAACTCAGGGTCCTCTGATCCTCTTAACCACTGAGCTATCTCTCCAGGCCTCTTCCTCAGATGGACCCAGGAAATGTACTCTTCCGCTTCCACCAACACAGTGATGCAGATTCTCACTCCTGAAATGAAGCAAGAGGAAAATGGCAAAAGACACACAACTTAGGATAAAACCATCTCTACTCACAGCAACATGAAGTCTATACAGAAAAGCTGCATTCTGTAAAAACCATGGAGTTACATGAAATACAGGAAGGTTACAGGACAAAAGATCAACTCAAAAAACATGTCTGTATGTCACTGATGAAAAAGGATAACTGTAGCCACAAAGAAAATGGAATAGTTGGGTTTGGATTTCCTGAAACAAGTATGGCTAGAAATTGTAGATCCGTAATTAGGAATCTGTTATAAATAAATATTTTGATTGATTTGGTTTGATTTTAATCAGAAGAAAACCAAGCATATGATTCATGGTTATATGCACTACATATGAAGATGGCAAGTTCACCTCCCAAATGCACATAAGTCTAGTGCATTGCTATCAGAATCCCAACAAATTCATTGGTATACAGCACTCATCTGAGTGATGGAAGTCAAACCTAAGCAACATGAAGTTCACATTTTTTGTTCTCTGTTCTGACCTTTTTATGTTATTCTGGTTTCTCTAGATTCATAGAATTTATAGAATGAAATTCTCTCACTCTCACTATCTCTCTCCATATATAATATACTGTACACAGATCGAGTCCCATGTGGAATACTACTCACAACTACACAACTAATATTTGACATCTCATATATACATATATATACACAACATATATATATATGATATACATACATATGGGATGTGTATATGTGGAAAATATATATGTGTGTATATGTATACATATATACATGGATTTATTGGAATGACTTACAGGCTGCAGTCCAACTAATCCAACATTGGCTGGCTTGAGCAGAAAGTCCAAGAATCCAGTAGTTGTTCAGTCCACAAGGCTGGATGTCTCAGCTGGTCTTCAGTATATACTGGAATCCTGAAGTAGGCTCCAATGTCAGTGAAGGAATGGATGTGCAAGCAAGGCAAGCAGGTAAAGACAAAAGCTTCCTTCTTCTGTGTCCTTAAGTAGATTTCCAGCAGAAGGTGTAGCCTATATTAAAGTTGTGTCTTCCTACCCAAGGTAAGAATTAAAGGCCAGTATCTTCCAGCCTTAAGATCCTGATCAAAGGTGTATGTCTTCCAGTCTCAAGACTTGAACCAAAGGTGTGTGTCTTCCTGTCTCCAAGGTCTAGATTAGAAGTGAATCCACCCACTTCAACCAAGCCGGAAATCGCTCACAGGTGTGCCCTCCACTTCGGGATTGTAGTTCATTCCAGACATAGTCAAATCGGCAAGCAAGAATAGTCATCACAACCTTCAAATACTTTCTTTTTCAATAAAGAACATGGAGACACAGAGTTTTACTCCCATAGTTGAAAAATGGAAATACACATTTTTGGCATTTTTCTATAAACTATCATTATTTCTTGATTTCAATAGAATATTTTTGTCTTATTAAATGTAACTAGGCTAGGGAGATGACTCAGTGGAGAAGAGTGACTACTGCCCAAGTATAAGGATCTGAGTCTAGTTTCTAGCACCCACAAACACAAACTGGCATCACACACACACACACACACACACACCTGTAAACCCAGCAGGAGGATTGCTGGTCTAGCTCCATATTCAGTGAGAGATGCTGTCTTAGTTACAGTTCCATTGCTATGAGGAGACACCATAACCAAGGTAACTTACAGAAGAAAGCATCTAATTGGGGGCTTTCTTACAGTTTCAAAGGGATATCCCATGATCACCATGGAGGGGAGAGTTGTGGCATGGTACTTCAGACAAGTAGCTGAGAGCTTGTATCTGATCTGCAAGATGCAAGCCAAGAAAGAGCAAAAGTGAGCACAGAATGGGCTTTGAAACCTCTCGGTGGCATCTCTTTTATGATCTTGCTTAGAACACAGTAAAACACATCTGGATACACACTTGGATTCTCCTTTTGAATAAGATAGGCTGAGTCATCCTACAGAACCTCAGGGTGTGACTGGCTGATGGGGGTCATATGTTGGCCTCCTGGTAGCCTGAGAGAATGGAATCCTGGCTTGCTTAGATTCTCTATGTCAGGCTATTTCTGTCACAATAATGCCCAGCACAAGGAATTCCACAAGCTGAAAGGTGGTTGCATGGGGAACTTGTTTCTCTGCTTGTCCTCTCAGTAGACACTTCAACACTATTGGTCAAATTTCATGAAGAACTCTTGTGTTTAATCTATCGTATCTCTCCTGTATTTCCCCAGTGTTACCCTGTCTCACCTCCTTTGAGTAGTAATTTTTAAGTTCCTTCCCTATCTGTCCTTGAGCCTTTAATTTTCAGATAGATGGAGTAAACAAAGATAGCTGCCAACCAGTTCTCCTGAAAGTACCTATCATGCATTTCCTGTCAATGTGGAGTGGGTCTCCTCCTCTCAACTCAGCTGACTCTGTGACATGATTGAACCAATAACATGCAACTAGTAGATATCAGAGGACATCGCATTCTCAGTCTTCAGAGGTATGTAGATTCTCTTTGCACACTCAGATTCTGAAGCCCAAGGTTGGAAAATTTACTAGCTCCAACTTAACAATGGATATTGACATATACATTCCTGGTGCTATAGCACTGGGGAACTCAACCCTGATGTCATTCAACATAAAAATTTCCCTACAACAACCTGAAGTATTTCTAACATCTCCATCCTCCACCCAACTAGAAAGCCTTTTCCACTAAGCCTCTCCCTTAACACTTTGGGGATCAGATGCCCTACAGAGTCCAAACTATAGTAGGGTTGGGTAATAATTCTCTAGCCACCAGGGGCCAAATGGCTAAGGGGAGCCAACTTCAAAAGAGCTCCTTGGCAGCCATCTTTGTTGCCCACCCAGCTTGGAACAAAATGTTCAAAGGATAGGAAAGGAACAAGTTAATGTCCGTGTGTGGGGAGGTGAGGAGCAGGGGTGGCACTGTGGAAAATCAGAATTCCAGTTACCAGCTGGATGCTACCACCTTTTAGAGTAGACCCCACCCACGTCAGAAGAACTGCTCAGTTAATCCTACCTTTCTACAGAATGTGAGCTAAGGGCAGCTCAGTGTGTCCTGACCGACCATTGGCACACTCCCCACTCGCCAGATTCCCTTTCTCTCACTTTGTTCCTCTCATCTCCTGCTTCATCTTGATTCTATTCCTTCTTGTCCTATTCAGTTATTCATGAAGACCACATTTTTTTCAGTTTCTGTAAACTGTCAAGGGTTCCAATGACTCTTCTAAAATTGTACTGGTTGCTCTCTGCACCTCTGAGTCATCGGGATGAGGTTTCCTTTCTCACGTTCTGCAGTTTGCCCTTTTTTTAATTCCCCTTTTATTCATTTTCAAAACAAAAGAAATATACTGAGATGTTCTAGAAACAGAAAACAAATGTGTGTTTTTCTTAGCCCCGCCACTGTTCATTTGGAGTCAGTGTCGTGCCTTTTCTAACTGTAGCAATGGGCAGCTCTGGGGCTTTATGTCTTGCAAGGTAATGATCCAAGTCTGAGCCTGATTCCTAAACTTTTGATTACATGTTACTGCATGTGCTACTGGACCATGCTAATGTTTTGTTACACTCCTGACACTTCCAGAAATGATGAGCCTATGATTTCTATTATAAATGGCTAGCAGGCATGTTAATATCTCTGTGCTTACCTGGGAAGGTCTTTCCCACCGTTGGGATCATCCAGGACACTCTGCTGTTTTCCATGAGTTTCAGCCTCCTGAAGAGTATGGAAACATCAGTGGCCAGGCAGAGTAAGCAGGATCCATGCCACTGTGAGACAGCATCCTCACTTCTCTAATTAGTCTATCTTGGTGTGTGTTTGGGGAGAGACTTTGTCTCACCCAACAAGCGCATGTCTATCCCATGCCACTTGTTTCTAATATGACACAGTTTGTGTGTGTGCATGTGTGTATGTGTATGTGTGTGTGTCCAGGTACACCATGTACATGTGAAGGTCAGAGGTCAATGCCAGGTATCTCTTCAATCACTCTCTATCTTATTTTGGGTGACTGACCCTCTCAAGGAACCCAGAGCTTACTGGCCTAAGTAGAGCTTGCTGGTATCTGGCCAGCAAGCCTTAGGAATCCTCCTGCCTCTGCTCTCCTAGTACTGGGATCACGTATACACACACACACACACACACACACACAGAGAGAGAGAGAGGAGAGAGAGAGAGAGAGAGAGAGAGAGAGAGAGAGACTGATAGAAAGACAGAGAGAGAACTGGATCAAATCCCAGCTTTTTTTTAAGTGTCAGATATGGAACTTGGGACCTCATCCATGCAGACTTAATGCTTTACTGGCTAAGCCATCTCCCCTAGTTTTGTGACACAGTTTTATCCATATTGTCCAGTCAATTCCTCTCATCATCTGACAACACCTCCACTTTTGATGATGTCACATATCTTTGTCTCTAAGTTGTAGCTTTTTAGAATAGAGGTCACAGAGACCATGGCAGGGGCTATAGATGGGAAGCCATTGTAATAGAATCTGTGACTCCTAACTCGATTCCTTTTAAGCAATCAAGAAAAACTCTGAAAGAGGTTTGTGTCAGGTCTGCCTGGGGAATTCTGTAACTAAAAAGTACATTTAAAACAAGGAATTTTAATTACATTCCCCCAAAGAAAGGCCAACAAACCAATAAAGATGGGAGAAAGATGATATCCTAGATAAGGGAGACACTTTGGCCGAGGCCTGTTTCCACTGCCACGACCCTGGATCTGGATGCTAGGGTCAGGATGGTGCCAAATTTTATTCTTGAGCTACATGAGGGTGGAGGCCATCACTTCTATCTGGGATGCTAAGGTTCATGTCTGTTACTTACTCTAGGTTAATAAATCTCCAAATCCCATGTGCTAATTAGTTTTCATCAACTTGACACAAACCTAGATATACCTGGGAAGAAGGATCCTCACCTGAGGAATTGCCTCCAACAGATTGGTCTGTGGTCATGTCTGTAGGACATTTTCTTGAGTGTTAGCTGATATGAAGGGGCAACTAACTTTTGGTGGCTCCAAACAAGGGCAGGTGTCTTTGCTTGTGTAAACAAATTAGCAATCCGTGGAGATCAAGCCAGTAAGCAGCACTCCTCCATGGTCTCTGCTTCAGTTCCTGCCTCCAGATTCCTGCCTGGGCTCCTGCTTGAACCCCCTCAAAGATGGAGTGTAACCTGATGTATGAGATGAAATAAGCCCTTTCCTCCCCAAGTTGCTTTTGGTTGTGGTATTTATCACAGCAGTAGAAAGCAAAGTAGGAAGGCCCAGGAGTGCAGGGATCAAGAACATAAAGAATGGAAGCACCTGAGGATTCAACCACATGATGTAGCCTATGCACTCCCTGCCGCTGTTTGGTTATTTACTACTACATAACAGCATCCCAAAGTTTAATGACCTAAGCATCTTATTACTTATGATTCTGTAGAACACTAGCTGGTGCTCTAGCTATCTGAGGGTTCTCCTGGGCCAGAACATTTGAGATGGCCAACTAGGACGTCTACACCTGAGTTGGTATCACTGGAAGTAGTTGGGGTTCCAGGATGACCCACTGCTGTCTCTGTCTCTGTCTCTGTCTCTCTCTCTCTCTCTCTCTCTCTCTCTCTCTCTCTCTCTCTCTTTCTCTGATCTAACACTCCATCCTACCCTGCCCCCTTACATGACACTCTACTTCCTTACACAGATGTGGGTCTGTTTTTTCATCTTCACTTGGAAACGGGAACAGACTATTAGCAATTGCCAGACATCTGGGGGCAATTCCCCATGTAAAACCCAGAAGTAAACAAACAAAAAGAGAACTTAGAAGAAACAAATTCACAAGGAAAGAAAAAGAAAGCATCAGAAACACACAATTAATATTCTGCAAGAAATGAGAGAGAATTCTGCATCAATGAAATAAGAAGAGGGTCTGTGTAAAAAGGTGCCCAGAGAACGGTGCAGAGCCACTGAGGGCTGAGTTCATAAAAAGGTGTCATCAGGATAGCCGAAGGGTTCGTTTTTTAAAAGTAATTTTTGTAATAAAGCAGCAGCATAATCAATAGTAGTAGTAGAAGAAGACCCAAAAATTAGCAAATTCAGAAGACGCCATTTCCAACATGTAGGCATAGGATAAAGATGGAAAATGGTAGAAGTATAACTATAAAAAAAGAGAAAGAGGGTGAGGAAAGGAGGAGAGAGGAAGTGAAAGTGTGTGTGTGTGTGTGTCTGTGTGTGTGGTGTGTGTGTGTGTGTGTGTGTGTGTGTATGTGTAGAGGAAACAGAGGTAGAGGTAGAAATAGAGAGGAGAGGATGTGGAAAAGAGAGGAGAAAGAAAGGAGAAAGGAAAGGAAGGGACCACATGACCATAAGAAAACTTTCTATGATTGAAGAAATTGAAGTTCAGTTTAAAAACAAACACCCTAGGACCCACTGCTGTGTTTTAGAATAACACAAATACAGAAAGGATCCTTACTGTTCCTTGAGAGAAAAGGCAGTCCAAAGGATGGAAAAACTCATTCTCATTTACAAGTAGGAGTAAAACCTCCCCCAGCATTCTGAGTCTCCCTACATTTCCCTCTGTGGCTCCATTTCTCACAAAGCTAACATAACATATACTATCAAAGCCAGAGATTCTAAGGAGGAAGAGCCTTGTGTAACTGAATAAGCAAACAGCGTAGGAGGGGGACCTAGAGAAGGTGAGGGTCTTAGTGAGGGAGGCAGGATGAAGCTGTACAGAAGCCATGGACAGAGAGGGACAAGATGGAGCAGAAGCACGGGTCCCAGATAGATATGACTCAAACTGAAAACAACAAATTATCTAGTAGCTTTGACCAATCAGAAAACTGTATAAAAGATATTTTACACATCTTGGAAAAATATGAAATATCTTAAATTCCCAAAGAAGCCTAAGCAAATGGAGGAAAAAAACAAGGCAATTATCAACTTCAGAAAAAACAAAAAGTCATAAGAATGGACTGTAATCACAGTACACCATTTGTGTCAATTGTAAACACAATTTATAACCATAACAAAACTCTAAAAATTATTTTAAGTAAGACCTTTGTGTCTTACCTGAGAGCTTGTAACCTCAGAATCTGTAGTTGTCTCCTCTCAGGGCACTGATACAGTCAGATTTGACTATAGCCCATCATGTCTCTGTTTCTTCAGTCAGCCAGATACAAAGTATGCAGACTTCTCTACTTACTTAGGTCACAGCTGGGAGGAGTGGACTATAGACACCTCCGCTCTCAGGACTGGAGCTGAATTTAGCAAAGTTCTTGATTCAACTCTCAGCCAATACCCAGAGTCTGTTCATAGTGCTCTTGCCATGCAATGAACTCAGTGCTGACTATCGAGACTAGTGTCTGTGTCTTCACAACTGTACTCCTAACTCAGGGCTCTGCAGGGCCACTCAGTGGGCTGAATAAATGAGCAGATCAGATAGTTTACCAGCTTTGTGAATGGTTTTCGCCCTTGCTGAGTGGTTTTGAAGCAGCAAGGCTTTGCTAAATTACACTAAAGTGGCCCTTCTTATCATAGAATCCCTTAGCATCACGAAGAACTTGAGAGAACTACAGATTCTCAGGAGCCTTCTGAGACCCTGGCGGTGAGCCCAGCAATCTGTCCTTGAGGAGCCTCCAGGTGTGTCTGACATTTCAAACTAGAGCAGCTGTCCAGTTCTTCTCACACTGGTGGCCATGTCTAGCCCCACATTTTCTCACACGCAGGTATATGCTAGTGAGGCAGAGGCAACCACAATAAGAGACCACCAGAGGCTCCATCTCGACTTGGCAGAATGGGGACCCCATTGCCTGATGACTGGACTCAAGGTAGTCTGTTCTAGAGAAGTGTGGCCTGATTTGGTTCTGCAGTGGGCAGCAGTTAATGCAGAGACTCTCAAAAGTCAAAGTCCTGTGAATAAGTGACTGAGCACTCAGCCCTACATGGCTAGATACCCTACCAAGACTCAGGGAATACCATGGAAAAGAGGGCAGAGAAATGTAAGTGCCCACGGGTGAGGAGGAGTGCTTTTCAACATGGTGTGGCCATGGCACTCACGAACTCAGTAGTCTTGGTTACCTGTCTCACACCTGTGGTTACCTGTCTCACACCTGTGGTTATCTGTCTTACACCTGTGACTATCTGTCACACAGCTGTGGATACCTGTCACAACACTGGTGGTTCACGCACACTTCTTTACTTAGGTCACACCTGTGGTTACCTGTCTCATACCTGTGGTTACTTGTCACATAGCTGTGGTTACTTGCACAAGATCAAGTCAGTAAGACCAGTCAACAATTCCACAGGCAGCACTAATCACACTCAGTGTGTTACAAAAGAAAGAGAAAAAAAGAAAAGTAAGGAATGGAGAGACCAGCAGGCCGAGAAGGAGGCATACTTCGGGTGTCTAAGGGTAGTGGGAGGGAGGAGGTGGGATAGATAGGATATACTGTATACATGTACAAAGTTCTCAAAGAATAATTTAGAATACTCAAAATTAAAAGTAAAAAAATCTTTTTTAAGGAAAAAAAAAATGTGGCCTGGTGATTTCAAGTCCTGTAAAGCGTCTATCGCAGCAGTCCTGGATTTCAGCATCTGTAAAGGCTTCCAGGTTAGAGAGGAAGATCCTGGACCATAGAAGCCAAAGTGGGGCTTAGAACCTCACAGCTGAAACTCTGGGGTAGTAGACAAGGTGACACAGGACCTGAGGAGCAAGGTCAAGTTCTTCTTAAAAGCCTTGGAGCACCTTGCCTATCCAGACCTCCCTCCTGCTCCTGCCTCCTCCTCTCTTCCTCCTCAGCCTCCGAGGCAGAACCAGCAGCCAGCTCCGGGCAGATTTATGGCTTTGTGCCATGAATAATGCAGGAGCCCAGCTCCCAGGCAGGAGCAGGCCGTAAATCACTGCAGACACTGTGCCAGGCTGCTTAATCAGCTGTCCCTGAGGTACCTCTGCATACTGAAGGAGGGCACCCTGGCCACATTCAGGACTCCATTAATAAGGCCCAAGGCTACAACTATTGACCTTTCCCTAGCTAGACTCACAGCAACTCCCTAAAAAGCAGAGAGCCCCTGGAAGGGAGAACAGAAGGGCACAGATATGGGAAGAAGCTGGACCAGTCACAATCTGCCATGCATATCTGCTCCTAAACTCAGGGCCACTGTACCAGGTTGCAGAGATCATTGACATGGAACTGTGGGTAGGATTCTGCAGGGGATAGTTTGCCTCAAGGTTGCTCTGAGGTTCCTAATTGTCAACACAAGGCATCCTGTCATTCTGGGGAAGCAGAAATAAGTGATCAACCGACAGCCAACAGGCAAATATGGACATCTCCTCCTATGAGCCTGCCACCAAGGTACGTTTCCCATTAGTCCACTTTGGATGAGTGTTAACTATGGTCTAGAAGAAAGACCTCAGACAAGAGGGTTAATCAACCTATTAAAACTCTGACTCATGCGCCTTCCAGTGACCCTTATTCTCCACTGGGAAGGAGCCCGTTGCCCATAATAAAAGGGTATGCTCAGGCCTAGAAGCAGAATGGGTATGCACAGGGGAGCCGACTTCTGAAAATAGAGCTAAGAATTTTAGAAATGCATGAAGTCCCTGAACCATGTCTCCTGTCACATGACCTAGTTGGTGTCTCCGGAAATCTCACATGGAAAATTGGACTGAAGCAGGGAGACACTGCTTCCCCAGGGAGGCGGGCAGGCTGGAAGATACTGATGAGAGCTTTCTGGAGGACCTCAGATGGTGGTTCCCTTGGACATGCAATCTCATTCATGGGTGAGGTTGCCAGCTCTGGGAAGTATCCTTGAGACCCATTGATGAAAGATTGAAGGGATGGATATCTGTCCTGGTCATAATCAGTCACATCCTGCCTTGACCACTCTTCTTTCTCCAGATCCTTGCTTACTCCAAGAACGTCATGGCTCAGCACTACCCCAAAGCCACCAAACTGAGTTTACCAGCATCTCTGGATGCCAAGGCAACAGAAGTCCCCAAGCTCCCTAGCCTTCCTACGTCTATGTGAAACAATCCCACATCCTTTTGCAAGAAGCACAGGCCCTGTCCTGTCCTTGGTGAGTGCCTGATTTGTGACCTTACTGTTGGCTACACAAAACATTCACTGCATAATCCCAGTGGCCAGGATTCATGGGAAGGGGTAAGTCTACAGCCCTTTATCTCTGAATGAGTCACTTAGCCATTCAACTATATCCAGAGCAGACATGGTTTGTAGTGTGTGAAGATCAATTATAATGGGCACCTTGCAGAAAATATGGCTGGTCCCTTCCAAGTACTCTACACAAGTAAGCCCATGCCAGCCTGAGAGCAACCTGGAAGGGTAGACATGACAACTGAGACACAGAGAGGTTCAGTCATTTGCCTAAGCTACATAGCAAAGTGGCAGACAGATTTTAAACCCAGACTACCTGGTTCCAGGCTCCACTCATGTTCTGAGCAGACCCAGAGCCTGTTCCAGCTTTTCTGAAACAGCTTTTCTCTCTCAGGACTTCTTGGTCTATAAGATTGATCTACTGAGCTCCTAGCACTGCTCTGCCAGCTCTGATGCCGTATCTGCCCAGGCTTTCTCCAGGACAGAGGTGTTAAAGGGTAGAGAGCTTGATGTTCCCAGAGAACAACAGGGTGCCCTCTATGGCTGTTATGTGGGATCAGGTGGGCCATGAGGGCACAGAATGGGCTGAGGCAGGGTTTGCCCATTCACATCAGGCCAGTGTATATAGATAGGTTCTGTCTCATGGGCCATGGGAAGCCACTGAGACTACAAGCAGGAATGCCTTGAGAGCCCAACCAAAGGGAGGTCCTGGACTGGGTTGGCCTGTGGCTGACGACCTGGTGGTGGCCACTTCCCGGGCCTGGCCTGGCCTTTGCCTGCCCTGGCCTGGGTGGGGCCAGGGGAGCCGGCCGGCTGTCTCCAGATGATTAAGGAGCTGGCAGCCACGGCATGGTCCCAGGAGCGGGAGCCAGCACAGCACAGTCCTCTCTCTTTCTTTTTTGGCACCAGCCAGGCCTATT
The DNA here is from genome assembly GCA_021653895.1 of Mastomys natalensis. NCBI lineage: Eukaryota > Metazoa > Chordata > Mammalia > Rodentia > Muridae > Mastomys > Mastomys natalensis. Next base: position 81,319 of record JAJTUV010001642.1, on the reverse strand, counting down.
GATGTTTATCAGCCCATGTTTATTATTCTTAACGCTGTTCAGGATGTTCCTCCCGGCTGGGGAGAGTAAAGCAAGCCAGGGGGAGAACGTGGGGCCATGACCTTGAACCTTGGTCTTGCTGCCACCCAGGCTGTGTCAGAGCCCCCACTGGCCCAGCCACCTCATTGAATAGATTAAAAAGTTAAGGCCAGAAAGGAGGAGGTGGTTTGCCCAAGGTCATGGGTGAACTGGGTGTGGAGGGTTGGTTACACACGAAACTGAGCCTGAATCAGCTAAATTCCTCCAAGCACCTGATCAGTGGGTACTGCTTTCTCTCACAAGACCCTATAATAATAATAATAAGTGCTTGGTGCCTTGACCTGCGATTGTCAAGTTTGCTAGAGGAGTGGGTTCTGGAGGATGGAGAACTATCTGGAAAACAGCAAGAAGACAGGAAGAGACAGGAAACGTGTCTAAAACACAAGAGTCTTGGTCTGGGGAAATGGTTTAGTGGATAAGTGCTTGTGCTACAAGCATGAGCCCCAAGTTTAGTCCCAGAGCCCACATGATTGGCCAGGCTCTGGCACTAAGGCAGAGACAAGAGGGTCCCTGTAGCTCCAACCTAGCCTGATGGTTGGACAGATCTTGTAATGTCTTGAGTTTGCCCTCTGTATGATGTGGGGACATTGACAATTCTCTATCTGGCAGAAGAACGGTTCCAGAGTTCTGTGTGTAATGATACTACCCCAGGATTTGACTCCCAACCCAAGTCTTAATGCTCCTACAGTAATAATGAAGTGACAACCTGAACGCTCAACCCACAGTGTGGACTGAGGCAACAGTGGCTTGAGAGCTTGTCGGTGAAGACCATTCCAGGGAGTAAAGTCCATATGGAACCTACAGAAAATAGGACTAAAGCCTCCACCCCACTGGCTGAGGCCCAAGAGCCAGCCTGAACACTCTCTGCCCTGTCCACTGGAGGTTCACAGGGGTGAGGCGTTTCACTCCCCAAGACCACATGGTGGCGCTCTACCCCAGTTCATAGGACCCCTCTTCTCTCCCTTCCCCCCCCTCCCGGCCCCCAATTTGCTCTCAGTCATCACCATCCTGAGCCTTCCCAGGGTGTGGACCACTTTCTGAAAGTCTTCCTCAAGGGGATCTCATTTGGTTCTGAGAATCTGGGTGGCAAAGCTTGTAGGTCCAGCACAGTGCAGTGACTACTGCTCCAAATCAGGCTCAAGTTAATTCTAAACCCTGAGGTTCTGCAACCCAGAGCTATGTTCTCTTTACTTGAGGCCATTTGCTCCCTGCCAAGAACAAAGAATAGCATCACCCACAAAGAGAAGTGAGAGTCTGGTGGGCAATGGGGACAGGGCTTAGGAGCCATGGGAGCTTCAGCTAAATGAGAAAAAGCCTGAGGTGCCTGGGACACTGACAAGAGAGACAGGGGTAAAGTAACAGCAAGAGAGGGAGGGCTCTCCAGTAAGTCCTCGGCTAGGCCCGAGGAATCTAGAGTCCTGGGTCTACCTCTCCATTAGCCCTGAGGATGGTGGATTCAGGCTCTTGTCTCTGAAGATCTCAGCTTCATGAAGACATTGGCTCAAAGAGTTCCCAGGAAGCTTTGTAAATCTGAATTTGGGTATTCTGTCTCAATGCTCAGTTCCTGTGATTATAGAGTACAAGAAAACCCAACAGGAAACTGTACTTAAGGCTCCCATATCCCAAAACTAGGGCCTTAGGAATTGATGTCACTTGGTGCTTCTACCGTCACTTGGGGCCTGAAATGCTCAGGGTGTCGGGGCATAGCCAAGCACCCCCAAGAGACAAGGTGGTGAAGATTACACATCAACCCACGCATGGAGCTTCTGTTAGTCATCCATATTTGAGGCAAGTGGTTAAGGCCTTTGGCTTTGGAGGCCAAAAAGGAGGCAGTGAAAATAGGGCAGAGTTCAGAGCAGAGAAGCAGTCTCAGCACACATCCCTGCGTGTGCCAAGGGCTGTCACCAAGGCAAGACTGATTCATGGCTCCATTCATTCTTCTAGCCATTCACCCCTCACTTCTTTGGCTCTTCCCATTCCTTCAGTAGGTCAGCATCTGTACAGCCAGGGTAGCCTCTGCCTTGAGGAGTGCACAGCCACTGGGGAGATGTGAGGGGTCACCCAGCCTTCAGAATGAGCTGGGTATTGGCACAAGGCATGATGGCTGCTCTGAGAAGAAGTGTAGTAGAGGGTTATCCTGGGCTTCGGTGAGAAGCAAGAGAGAGAGGAGCTTGATGGAGCAGCAGCAGCAGCAGCTCTGTGCTCCAGTAGCTCCTTTAAATGAGAGACCCTTCATGAGTAGGCAAGAGGAGGCTGAAGGAGGGTTGGAAACGAAATGCCAGGGAATGGTGGCAGGACCCCGAGCCAGCACTGTGGTGGCAGGTTTGGGGAAGAAAGAAGAGATGAAACAAGTGACAGACATAGGCCTTGGTTACCTAGATAACCCTATTTCTGGCCTGAGTCACTGGAGAGATGATGTTGGACACAGGGCAGGCTGGAGGTAAATGATTAGTGATTAGTTCAGACTTTCAATCACACTGGCTGTGTTTCCCTCTAACACAAAAGCTATTATCATCAACAATCTGTGAATGATTTATGGCCCCCTTCTGTATGTTTTATCGTTTGGATACTCTCCCGCACATCCAGAGATAGAGACCAGGAGAGAGCCAGTCAGGAGGAGAGCCCTTCTCCCTACCTTTGCCCCTATGCCATGCCTGTCACCTAATGCCTACCCTGTGACTTCACCTGCATCTTCCATATCATTCCCATGGCTGCCCTGGAGGTTTTCAAACTGCGTGCTTTGTGGGCAGGAATGGAGAGAGACTTGTCAAGGATCACACTTGAAGGCACTAAAGGTTTCCTGATACACACAGAACAGCAGCCACTGAGGCCTCTGCTCTACCAACTCCACATAGGAGCCGCAGCAGCAGTGAGCACAGGCCCCTCAGGATCTCAACAAGAATGCTTCTTCCTCTGGAACTGGGTGGCCGGGGATACCTCTGCTGGCTGACCCTCAGCTCCCCAAGAGACGTTAGGGATCTGGAGACAAATGTCAACTACGAATCCCCACGGAAGGATCTTTTGCCCTTCAGTGAGGAGTGGTTGAGAGTTTCCCGGAAACCAAGCCCCCGACTAATGGTCCCACTCTCTTTTCTAATAAATACGTGGCCCTGGGCCCGGCTCCCTTCTCTGCTTTGTCATGAGGGACCCGTTATTTATGACTTGGGAGTGAGTCACAGGCCTTGGCAGGGAGCTAACGGTTCTGGGCCCAATGTATTTTTCCACTCAGTAGCAAATGAAGGAGGAGCTTGTAAATTCTGCCGTCAGAACGACTGTGTAGGTATCTTTTCGGACGCTCCTTCTGGCTTGGCCGTAAATCTTTCCCTGGTAGATGTTCCCGGTGGTCTTTGGCAGATGCTGGGAGAGTGGGTGAGGGCCCTTCCAGACTCTCAACTCCACTCCCTGGCCACACAAGTGACTCTGTGCCACAGTCTCTCTGGGGATTTCTCACAGGCAAGTTGGAGGCAAAATGAGCTGGGGGAGATGGTGGGGTCAGGACAGTGAGGCCCAGAGAAAAAAAAGGCTGAAACATGAGAGAAAAGTAATAAATAAGATAGCGGAAGATAGCAGTGTGTGACTGGCTTCCGTGACCCACAGGACCCAGTCGGTCTCTTTTGACTGCCTGTGTTGGACCCATCCTCAACCACCGTGGGACAACCTTTGACGTGCCACACTAAGTCTCTGTACCCTACTTTTTTCCCATGCCCTAGGTCCACCCTCCCTCCTCGGAGGTCCAGACACCAGGCAGAATTGCAGGCTACTTCATATTCCCCGCTTACTTTTCTTACAGAGCTGTAGCTCCCAAATAGAGTCTTAGGCCCCATTCTACCATTTGCCCAATGACCAGACATGTGACAGGTCTAGGAAATGTGACCCGTGACAGGTCTGGGAAACATTGAAAACTGCACACTGAGACTCTGCTCTTCGAACAAGCTGGTAAACATAGTCATACAATTTCTTTGGATGTCACGGGAAACACAAGTCCCTGGGCTTCAGAAATAAAAGAGAGATTCTTTTTTTTTTAAAACAAGTTCCATAGATCTTACTTCCTACAGAGCCAGGGATGCCTGCCTGTACAAACTGAGAGTTATATCATGGGAGGATCCTACAGCTGTGGGGCCTGGGTCTTTTGTATTAATAATCAAAAGCATGTCTAAGCTTGGCCCGGGGGAAGACATTACCTTTGGTAAATAGAACTGCTCTTTCCCAAGATGTTAACATCAAAACTGATGGAAAGGGAGCTAAGTAGGAAGGGAGGTGGCAGGAAACATGAACATGGAAGACCCAAGGGGACAGGAGACAGACCTGTGTCCAGACATGAGAGACCCAAGGGGACAGGAGACAGACCTGTGTCCAGACGGGGGTCTCAACTTGCTTTTGTCTCCTAGTGACTACTTCAGGTACAATGCTCCATCCCAGGGACTCCCAAATCTTGATTACATCTAGGAGTATGGGGAAGTTGAGGGAAAAGCAGCCTGTAGCCCTTGCTGGGCAGTCCCAGCTACAGGCCTGCGACTCTGGTCAGGGGATCTGGAGGTTGAGTGTTCCCTAGAGTAGTCCTCAGGAGACTGGGGAAGTGCAAGTTAAATACCTTCTTTATTCTCTGTGGTTGAAGCAACATCTCCCACTGTCTCTGCTCTCCCTACTGTGATGTTGAGCAGAGCCCCAGTAGCTATGCTCAGTAGGTGCTCAGAAGACCCAACCCTTCCCTGACACCACCCTTTATGGGTCTTTTTCCTTCCTTTCTCACTCTGTACTCTCCCGGAGTCTTTGTCTCTGTGAAGCTATGCTAGGACACAGCGTAAGTGATACCAGACATAAACTAAATTAGTATTTGTAAAAGCTACATGTGTTATGCTCAAAATGCAAGGTGTGGAAAGCGAAGGTTGGCCACACTGCTTCTGAGACCCATAAAATGTAGCAGTCGTCCCTTTCCAGAAAAGATGGCTCAAAGGGGGCAGAAAGGGAAATACGGCATTAGGGGCTCCCAAGAACACACTGACTGAAGTGATAGAAGGCAGCAAGGTGACAAGATAGGATCACTGGTCAGTTCGAGTTTGCCCTGGGAGCTAGAGAGAGGGCTCAACAGTTAAAAACACTCAAAGCTCTTGAAGAGGACAATGGTTCAATTCCCAGCACCCACAGGGAAGCTCACAACCATTTGCAACTCCAGTTCCAGAGGATCTGATGGTCTTTTCTGACTTCTGTGGACACTGCATGTACATAATACATAGACATACATGAAGACAATACACCCACATGTAATTCTTTTTAGAATTTGCCCTCAGACTTTCCTCTTGTAGAGTTCACTCCCTAACATCCAACCCCAGGTTAGGCCCTTTCTTGATCCAGACTCCTCCCTCCCAGGAAGCTTGAGTGTCTGAGAAGATTGGGAACTCTTCAGGGCTCTGGTTCACAGTGAGAGATAATCTGAAGAATGGGCGTTTGGAAGTGGACAGTATGAGACTGAGGCAGAATGGCTTGGAGAGGCTCTGGAAACCTCACCTAATGATCTGGAAATGTCCCAAGTGTGGTTCCACCACATTCCAGCCCCCTCTGCCAGGCTTCCTCTTCAGCCAAACTCTCCCTCTCTTTACGAGCAAATGGGCTCACAGGAAATGATTAGTGTTAATTTGCAAGACTTTATCTGGACGGCCATGTCTCGCTTAGTATATCCCAATCAAAACAAAAAATAAATAAATAAGTAAATAAACTTCGCTTAGAGAACAACACTCAGTGAAAATGCTGTCAATTAACATAAGGCAAGAACCTGGGGCTTCTAGAAAGACACGGAGGTCCATCAAGGTCACAGAGCTTGTTAGCACCAAAAGAATCAGAGAATCTTGGGTCTTCTTGTGCATGCTAGGCAGATGCCCCACCCCTGAGGACTGAGCCCCCCCACAACATCTGCTTACCTAGTCTATCAGAGGCTGCCCTCAGTCATGTGTCCTCAGAGTGTCAGGTCCTGTCTTGAGGTATATTCAGCAGCCAGTACATGGCCTTTATTGAGGGGACGGGGTGACCATGTGTGCACACCCATGTGGACACCAGAGGTCAACCTTGAGTGTCAACTCCTCAGCAGCCATCCTCCTTGTTTGTTAGACTGGGTTCTCACTTCCCCGGGGTTCCCAGATTCAGCTAAGCTGGCTGGTCAGCGAAGTCCTGGAATCCTCCTGTCTCTGCTTTCCCAGCACTGGGCTTATAAGTGTGCATCATTTTTAACCTGCGTTCTGGGGGCTGCATTCAGATCACCATGCTTGTGAGCTAGCTCTTCAACCTTCACACACTCTCTTAATCCTTGCAGCCTTTCTATGAAGCTGCTTGCTGTCCCATGGTGCTTACAAGGTGCTGTGAAGTTCAGTGTTTTGCACAAGGAAGAGAGCCAGCATGTGAGGGCTGCTGGCTGGGCCAGACATGGACATGCATAGAGTTAGTTCCCCTGAAGCATAAGCTCAATCAGACCTGACAGCCAGATGTCTGGACTGATGACGTCAAGGCTTAGGGCAGGGGCTGGGGAACAGCCAAGCTCTGGTTGGTAGCCCCCACCCAGACAGCTTCCCAGGAGCTGGGAGACACATGGGAGGCAAATGAAAGCCTATGGCAGTGCCTCCCTGCTGAGGACACCCTGCTGATGGGCCTGGGCTGAGGGGCTGGGGTTTGTACATCAAAAAGAGGCCAGTGTTTATGGGTTGCTGAGCCCAGACTTCAACTATAGCTCCAAGAAAACAACCCTTCATTCTTGTCTCAGGAGCCCAGTGACTATCCCATCCCAAAACACCCTTTCCTCCCTCCTCCCTCTCCTCTCTCTCCTCTCCTCTCCTCTCCTCTCCTCTCTCTCTCCTCTCCTCTCCTCTCCTCTCCTTCCTCCTCCCCTTCCCTTCCCTACCCTCCACTCCCCTCCTTTCCTTTCATTTCTTCCATCATAGCCCTCTCTGTTCAACCAGCAGCATGGAACAATCCCCTTGCTTTGTTGTCTGTCTTATAGGACACCTCTCTTCTCCCTAAGACTCTTCCCTCAGAACACACAACAAGACTGGCCACCATCCTCTTACCCATATGGAGGAGGGGGGTGCAGAGGTAACTTCCTTCTTGTTCATACTGTTTTGTGAGACCTGGAACTCACAGGTTTAGGCTGGGTAGGATGTCAGAGGTTCTCCTGTCTTCCTCACCATACCTGTTTTTCATGTGGGTTCTGGGTGCCTGAACTCAGATCTTCCTGCTTGCAAGGCAACACTGCCTCCTGAACCATCTCCGCAGCTGCTTCTCTTTCTGAATATTTTGCTTGGCATGCTGTGCAAAGCCTCAGGCCATAGGTTAAACTGGTCTCCTGTGGCATCCTTGAGCTCTGATATGTCACATCTAGCAGCCTCTGGAGGCCCCTGAGTGTCAACATGTTTGGTGTCTAGTACCTGCTGGCTGCCAGCCATTGAGACTTCTGCTGGAGGAACGTGGATCTCAGTTTGTTCAACTCCATTGTAAACAAAAGCACTAATTAGCCTGTAGGAGGGCTGGAAGGGAACAGAATAAATCAAGTCCTGCTCCAAAAAAAAAAAAAAAAAACCTACAGAAAGGGCTCCTGGGTCCAGGAGCTGGCACATTTGTGATAAGCCACCGTGGCTCACAGAAGATTAATTTGCTGGTTGCTGATAGTGAGCAGGGGAATGAAATTGTGATCAAATGGCACAGCACCTTCCACTGGTGGGTACTCAGGCAGCAAACGAGCAAGAGTAGGGGTCTGGGAACTGGGTCTGAGTGAGAGAAGATGCCTGGACCCTGTCCAACCTTCTCCAAGGCCACGCCCTCACCTTGGAGAGGGGTGGGACAGACTCAACCTCTTTCTTGGCTGTAGTGATAGGACTGAACAGAAGCCGGCACTGTGGGCATGGATCCGAACTCTAAACTCTTGCTTGCAGCTTGTACCATATGAGTGTGGAAAAGTGACTGCTTTCATTTTTGTGTGCGTGTGAGTGTGTGTGTGTGTGTGTGTGTGTGTGTGTGTGTGTATGCAGGTTCGAATGCACATGCCCACATATGTACATAAAGGCTAGCAGGCATCCTTGACTGTCATCCTCAGGAAGCTTCCTCTTTCTTTGAGACAAGGTCTCTCACTAGACCAGAACTCACCAACTCAGGCCAATGAGCCCCAGGGATTTGCCTGTCTCCGCCTCCCCAGAGCTGATTACAAGTACACTACCACACTTGACTTTTTTATGTGGGTTCTGGGGACGGAACTCTGTCTCCCTACTTATACAGCTAACTCAGCCAACTTATCGTCCCCAAAGTGGGTATTCTTAATTCAGAAAATCCAACCAAGTCACGGGGATATACTGGGCGTTAAGAAAGTGCTAAGTACCACCATCACTCTCTCTGTCTCTCTCGCTCTTCCTGTCTCTTTCTCTATCTCCTTGTCTCTGTCCCTCTCTGTCTCTCTGTCTGTCTCTCTCTCTCTCTCTCTCTCTCTCTCACACACACACACACACACACACACACACACACACACACACACAGAGTAGGCCTCCATGAGCTCTCCAGTGTTACACTCACGCTTTTTATTTTCCACATCATTTTCTGTCTCTGTTACTACATCTAAAATGTATCCGCAGTTAAGAGCACTGAATGTTCTTCCAGAGGACCTGGAACTCACATAGAAGTTAACAACCATCTGTAACTCCAGTTTCAGGGGATCTGATGCCCTCTTCTGGCAAACAACCATATGCACAGGCATAAATCTTAAAAAAAAAAAAAAAGGCAGTGAGCAGCATGTAAGAAAGATAAGAAACTAAGATGAGCCTGGTTTTGGAAGTCCCTCAGTGAATGACCACAAGGGCAAGTTCCTCAAAGACCAGAGCACCCCCCATCTTCCACCAGACAGTTACGGGGCAGCAGGAAGGGAGAGATGAGGGCCGAGATGCTGGACAGTAACACGGCAGCTGGACACTGTACCTGACAGACAGGAACAAGAAAGACTCGCAGTGAATGAAAACTGAGAGGACACAGACAAAAATCCTGCACTGGGTTGGGCAGCCAGTGGTGAGGGCTGAAAGCGAGCCTGGAAGGATGTGTGGGTGCTGGGCAAGCAAAAGAGGAGGAAATGGTACCAGACTGAGAGAAGCAAGCGACACAAGGGACAAATTCTTTGAGAGGAAGAAATTGGGGCGAGCCTGAAAAGTCTGAAGTGTTGCCAGAAATGCTTTAGAAAGAGCTGAGAGTCCGTCCAACAGTCAAGGCAAAGCTGTATAATCAGTCCTTCAACAAGCACCTTACAGAGATGTACAGACAGGCTTATCGCCAGCCTTGTGCCAGGAGCCGGGGACAGGGAAGGCAGCACATTGTCCTGTCCTCTGAGAGCTCCTGGACAGGTGAGAGAGCAACTCACTGCAGCCCTGGTACGGGAGACAGAGGCCAGACTGTGGAAGCCCGAATCCTGCATGAGGTCGTAGCCTCCCAAAAAGTAGGAAGAAAGGGGTCCCCTGGGGTTGCCATTTAGGTCTTGCAAGTCCTAGGTGCTGAGTATGTGCTAGGCCGTTGGGAAGAAGGAGAGACGGGCTGAGGGGTGGGTAGCCCAAGGAGGAAAGTGTCATGCAGATCTCAGAGCATGAGAGCCTGAAGACACAGAGCAGAGGGAGCAAGACAGAGAAGCAGCTTGCACTGCCTGGTACCCTGTAGGCAAAGGGAGATGGGGGATTTACTGACAGGGGAAGGGGCCTGGGTTTGAACCATGTACATGAGCTCATGCTTTTGCCTCCGGTGTGTCCAAACCAAGCCACTGATTCCACTTGTAGCTGGGATAGCAATGATCGTGGCCCAACAGAGCATAAACTAACACAAAATATCGTGAGGTCTTCATGTGATTTCTTTTTTTTTTTTTTTGTAACTCAATGGCATGGTTCTTGAACATGAACTTTGCAGACAACATGTTGCAAGGTCAGAAGGTCGAGTCTGTTTATACCTCAGAACAGGAGAGGCAGGTGCCATGAGGCGGTAAGGGGACAGCTGACAGGTGCAAAGAAGACAGACTGAGGCAAGTGACATGGGGAGGAAGAGGGAGCTTCTGAGCTCTGAGGGAACTTGGAAGACCGTTACTCAAGAAATACTGGAGAGAGACTAGGGTGTGGCTGCTTCACACAGATGCAAAGGTCACATGAAGAGGTGACAAAAGAAGTAAGTTAGGTTGGGGACACATTGATTTTGATTTTCAGAAGGAATTAAGCTAGTTGCAAGGTGAGCGTGTGGCCCACAGTCAGGAGGAACATGTGCTCTAAGGATGGACTCAGTGCCATCTTTTGGAGAGAGGGTGACCTCATGGAGTACTCCATGTCCCAAGGGAGAACATACAGGGATGGAAGGGAGAGGGCCTGGACCTTCAGCACTTACCAACACTGGAGCGGCTGGCAGAGGAACCACGGAGTGAACCCAAGGCCAGGAGCCTCAGACACAGTGGCCTCCCAGTGTGTGCTCTCTCCTAGCCTGGCAAAGGTCTTAACCAGGCATGTGGCTGCCTGGCTTCAGATCACAGTTGATTGTCAGGAGCAGCCACGTGCTAATGTCCTGCCGAGCTGCTGTAAGCTACAGTCATGTCACAGTACCTGTAAAGAGAGCTGACACCCTTTCCTCCTCTCCCCGTCCCTGGGAGCCACAGACTCCAAGCAGCCACTCCAAACTAAGAAATGGGAGTGGTGCCTTAAAACAAACCAGCAAAAGAGAGGGGTGCTCAGTGGTCCTGCTCCTCCCTGTGTGTGCCAAGCACAAGTCCAGCTTTCTACTAGATTGAAGCTGGGGTTTCTACCCTGGTTAAGCAGTGATTGGGTTCTTTGGTTTGGATGGAAGAGAGAGATCCAGTCCAGTCAGCAGAATACACCTAAAAGGGTTTTGAAAGATAGGCAAAGTTGCTAGAAAGTTCCAAAGTCAGTACACATAGGTGGTTCTGAGGTCTTTCCCAGAACTTCCTCCCTGAAGTCACGGGCTGCATGGAGTCCCCACCCACACAATAGTGATGTGGGTTGTCTGAGCCGCTGTCCACCAGGCAGGACCAGGAAGGCTCAGGAGCAAAGGAGACCTGGAGAACGAGGCAAGTAGGTGAGAGAAAGTGTAGGAGGCATCCAGCTTTCCATCTCAGACTAGGAAAAGTGTAGGGACTGGAAAGGTCAGGAAGACATGGTATGTAGACAGCTTGGGACCAGCCGGGTCAGCTGCTCCCGTGGAGAGTAGCTGGGAGACAGGTTCCGGTTCTCATGTCAGCGGGGTTGAGGGGAGCATGGCTGGAATGCACCACACGTCAGCGACCATTCCCTAGGGTGGACAGTGGGGAACCTCCAGCTCCGAAGTCATCACCACCGGAGGAGCCTAGACCTCTCCATGGAAAAAGGGTCCCCCTGGGGCGCTTGGCGCCAGTGTGGATGAGCTCATTGCTGCTCTCGGTTGCTTCCCTCTTTTTCTAGACATCTCAGATTTCTGGATGTTTGGAGCATCTGCTGAGGACAAGAAGGGGGCTGGGATCCAGATGCAAGGTGGATGTGGGATTGTAGGGGCTTATTCTTTCCTTTCTTCTCAGCCCTGGACTAGACAGGGAAGTTCTAAACCCCCACCGCACATACCCTCGCTTCCCACTAAGGCACCAAGGACAGTACTGTATGGGAGGCCACTGCTTAGAACACACTTGTGAAGACTTTGCTTAGCAATTGAGAGGTATAGACACAGAATTAGCAGGAGCTAGAGGGACTGGGGGTGACAAGAGCTTGGTGGGGTCGGGGCATTGCTACAGGAGGCAAGGAGCTGTCACAGGACGGTGCAGATGGTGCCAGTGCTGAGAATAGGAAGATGTGGCCCTGGGTTGCTCTTCTCCATTGATGCCGTGTGCTGAGGAAGCTACCTCTTTCTCAGAGCCCGTTTCTGATCTATGAAATGGAAACTCTACATAATCTTAGACAACTTCTCAAAGTCCTTGAGTGCCCAGTGGTGAATGCTTCAATACCTCACAGATCTTTGCACCCAAAGGGAAATGAAATTAGTTCAGACCATTTTAAATTGTGGCTATGTCACTGTACAACCCAAGGGATGCCGTTCCCAAGGTGGCCTTGAGATTTTCTGTCCCCTCCAACCTTAGTGTGATCTTAGAAGTGATAAAGACCTGTGGATCTAATCTTTGGGGAAAAGTAACTGTCTAGAGGGTACCTGTGTGAGTGCTGGGATGCTCAGCTGACCTTGTACCTCCCTGAAGGAGATGAGTCCTGCTCCAGGACATTCTAGTCTAAATGAGTGTGTGCTCCTTTGGAAGAGGAAGCTGCAAGGGGAAGTTAGCTTGTGTCAGCCTATTACCATCTCACAAACAATAAAGAGACAGAGACACTCCTCCAGATCTGGTACCTGAATGGCTACCTTAAGACATCCCTGGAGGATGTCCACGACAATTCTGAGAGTGTATCAACTAGCAAGCACTTGCTGCACAAACCTGATGACCCAAGTCCCGTCCCTGGAATCCACCAAGAGAGCATCGACACCAAAAAGCTGTCCCCACTTTGTATGCACACTCTTAAACACACACACACACACCTTAAAAGTATTTCTTAAAGCCAGGCAAGGTAGTATATTGTTATAACCCAGTAACTGGAAAGTAGAAACCATTTCCTGTGGCTCTGGGACAGCCTACCTATCCTACTTGGTGAGTTCTAAGCCAGTGAAAGACTCTGTCTCAAATGATAAGATGGACATGTCATCTTATCAAGAAAATATCTTGCAGACATGGCCATAGACATGACATGGCCTCAAGAATGGCAGCTAAGGTTGACCTCTACATGTATACACAGGCACACACACATGCAAATGCATACACATGTATGAATGCATATGTCTTAAATGTACGCACACACATAGGCACACATGTGGGTAACGGGCAGCAGTGGAAATCACTTATTTCCCTAATGATCTGTAGTATATATGCCTCCTATGGATGCCATGGTCTCTCTTCTAAGTTCTAAGTACTTTGGGGAATCCACATAGTTTGCGACCTCAGGGAAGAGAGACAGGAGACAAATCAAAATAATTACTCAACCAGGGAAGCAGACAGAGGAGAGTTTCCGAAGAGAACACAAGGACCCAGGAGACGATGCCTGGGAATCAGACAGAGAGGTTGGAGTTGAGCGGTACCCCAGCAGGGCTGCTCCATGCAGCCAGTGGGGATCCTGGACATGTGAGTGCAGTATGCATCAGAGTTCTCTCCTAAAGCTGTCATGATGCCGAATGTTCTCCCTCTAAAACAGCTCCTGGCATCGGGAGGGCTTGGGAGGCTGAAGGAATCTGAGTTGCGTTGGGTGCAGTCATGGCTTATCACCGACAACTGGAAGAGATTTACAATACCATGGAAACACACCTCTGGGCATGTCACTGAAGAAATTTCTAGATTGGTTCTGACTGTGGGTGACACAGTCGATTCCATGGGCTATGGTCCCAGCCTGAATAAAAAGAAAAGAAGTAGGAAGAGCATAAGTGTTCATCTCTCTCTGCTTCCTGATTGTGGACACAATGGAACCAGCTGCTTCAAGGTCTCGCTGCCATGCCATCCCACTGTGATGGACTATACCCTCAAACTATGAACCAAAATAAACCGTTTCCACTCAGGTTGCTTTTGTCACCAATACAAGTGGCAGTTAAACAAAACCTTAATTTTTTTTAGACAAATTTAGACTGTGAGGTATTTGAAAGAGTTATGGACACTGACCTAATGGGTTAAAAACAACCAGTCTTTGTTCATTTCCTCACACAGGTTCCTGTATGAAGTAGGTGGTTGACATTTCTAGCAACTAGAACTTTCTGAACTAGAGTAGGCACCCATAAGAGTTCCTCAAGGGTAAAGAGGTGCATACAGTATCCTTGGAATCAGAATTCAAATCTCAGAAGGGGTTTGGACCCTCAGGCCACTCCCAGGCCTGAGAGTCCACAGTTCTGTTAAAGTGGCTGAGAAAGTCTCTCGTGTCACTAAGCCAGTGTCTGCCTCTGATGGCTTCCTCCCTCTGAGAATTTCTGGGAACAGCTCAGGCTTGATCTCACTCAAGCTCTTCAAATATATGTATTTGAGAAAGGGCCTCATGTTGCTTAGGCTGCTTTGGAGTCAAGAATGACCTTGAATTCCTAATCCTCTTGGTCCCACCCACCAAGTGCTAAGATTATAGGTGTGTCTCATCACACTTAGTCTGAAAGAGCTGGCACAGACTTGGATATTTGGCTGTCCTCCAAATGCCATCTCTCTTGTTTTGGGCAAACACCCAGACCACACTCCAAAGCTTCTCTTAGAGCCAGGGACTTCCACAAGGCTAAGTTGCCTCCCTCCTATCTGAGTATGCTCTATGATGTTCCTTATCCTCCAATTCTACCAGCCAAGACATCGGCAGTCAGGAAGCTACGTGCAGAAGAAAGCAGTTACCATCATCGATGGCCTTGGGTAAAGAGTTAATATCCAAGAGGCATGCGGTATCCCCCAAGCTTGTTTGACTAAAACCAGTTTCATTTGTGGTTCGTGTTGCAAAATCTCAGTGTTGTATTCCAAGCCCTCTGTGCTCTGCTTGATAGAGTTTTCATTCGAATCTCCTGCTGTAAATTAACTTTCCCAAAGTCTGTTAGAATTCTGGAAATCCAGAAATTCCAGGAGAAGACTACTGGCAAGCAGGTCCTGCCTCTTGCTTCTGGAATTTCCTCCCTCTCAGTGGTCTTCCCTTGTCCCCAGTCCCTCCATGTGACCAAATGCTTCTTCCCTCACCATTCCTCTGTACTTTCTGCATGCTCTGAGCAAATAGCGCCTAGCAAAGCCTACAAGGAGGGCATGGATAACCTTGTCCTTTTCTCAGGCAAATAAGAAGACCGCATGCCCTTGGGTCTTTTGAAATTAGTTTTGAGGATGCCAAATATAGCTTTGTGGTAGACTGCTTGTTTTGTAAGCATAGATGTGGTTCTGGAAAAGGACACCAAGGGAAAAAGAAGATAAAGATGGAGGAGAGGGGAGGTGAGGGAGAGGAAGAATGGGGGTGGCAGAAGGGATAGGAGGAGGAAAGGGAGAAGAAGAATAATTAGCTCCAAATTATCCACATTTTCTAGTAAGTTACTGTCACAAATGGTGACTTCTGAGCAGAAGCTTGAGAAAGCAGCAGATATTTAACCAGTTTCCCTCCCTGCTGCAAACCTGGCAGAGGTACAGATGGAGTGCCCAGTCTTAGCCTGGATCCAGAACGGAAAGGCTGCAGAGCAAAGCCACAGCCAGCTCTTGAAGCATGGAGAGTATGAGTGAGAAGTTCTGTCATCACACACTACAGAACTTTGAAGTCCACCATTGCCACCACCTACCCAACCCAAGCAGACCAGCACAGATGCCACACAGAGGCTGTCATGGAACCTTCCAATTGCCCTGGTGATCAGAAAACATATAGATTCAGATCATCTACAATACAATGCTCATGACTGACTGTGAGAACAGGCTCCTTCCAGCCCATTTCAGACTCTAGTGTAAAAAGTTGAGTCTGTGAGAAGGCTGACAAGATGACGGTGAAGAGTGTCTGCTGCACAAACACAAGGACCTGAGAACCCAATGAAAAGCAGGGCACACTGGAATACACCTATTACACCAGGGCTGGGGATGCAGCTAAGGCAGGGCAATCCTTGAAGCTCACTGACCAGCCACCTTAGCTGCAATGGAAAGTTCCAGATTCACTGAGACACCATCTCAAAAAGTAGGGTGGAGAGTGAAAAAGGAAAACCCCAGATGTGGGCCTCTGGCCTCTGCATGCACACACTCAATGGTCACCACACACACATACACACACACACACAGAGAGAGAGAGAGAGAGAGAGAGACAGAGAGAGAGAGAGAGAGACAGAGAGACAGAGAGAGAGACACAGAGAGAGAGACACAGAGAGAGAGAGAGAGACAGAGAGAGACAGAGAGAGACAGAGAGAGACAGAGAGAGAGACAGAGAGACAGAGAGACAGAGAGACAGAGAGACAGAAAGACAGAGACAAGAGAGGTTGCTATTTGCTATGTAAACTCCCTATGGGAACTATTTGTTACTGCAGCATTCACTTGCCTACCCAGATTAGCATCTTTAGATGCCCTTCCTGTGTCCATCTTTTAACTTTCATTAGTCCCCAGACTGACAACATCACTGCTCCATCCACCCTTTTCCTCAGCTTCATCATTCCCACTACCACGGAATCCATCCATCATCTCTGCCACCATCCCCCTCCACCACAGTGGTGCCTCTTATCCTGCCAGAGCTACCACTAGGGACTCTCCTTACCTCTGCCCTCGAAACCACCATCCCAAATGTCCTTCCCATTTCCACACAGCTGTCATTCATAATTGAGCTACTGTTCTTTTACCAATTCTCAGTTCTCTTAGTGTTAGTGGGTGCCTTCCTGCCCTTCCCTTTCCCCTGTCATTCGCTTCATTTTCTATATATTGTATATGAACAAGTCCACCCCTTCAACTCCCGAATAGAAGAAAAATATTTTCTATAACTCAATTACTTTCAATTTCATTTCTTTCTTGGGGATCTCACTCCTAGATAACTGCCCTGTGGGGACAATCACCTCCTCCTGGTGACCCCAGTCACTGCCATCTCAGCACCAGAGGACCTCCACTTCTGCCTTTACTCATGCCACCGTGTTCACCTTTGCACAGCAATGCACTTCTGCTGTTCCCTCCAGCCTCCATTACTGTAACTGGTACCATCATCTCCACTATCCCTTCTCCTACTATTTCCTCAGTATTCCCATTATGACCCCATCCTGATTTGCATTGTATTATCATTGTACAAAATGCTATTTTCAGGACCGGAGAGATGTCTCAGCACTTAAGAACACCAGGGCTCAACTCCTAGCATCCTCATGGCAGCTCATAACTTTCTGTAGCTCCAGTTCCAATGAGTCTGACACTCTCTTCTGGCCTCCACAGGCACTAGACACATGCGGTGCCTATATGCTCATGTAAGCATTCAGAAATACACAAAAAAATAAAATTGATGAATCTGGGCACATGGTTCAATGGTTAAGTACACATTCTGTTCTTTCAGAGGACCCAAGTTCAGTTCCCTGCGCTCAGATTAGGCAGTTCACAATCACCCGTAATCTCTGTTCCATAGGATCTAATGCCCTCTTCTGGCCCTCACAGGCACCTGCTCTCACATGGCACACACACACACACACACACACACACACAGAACGAAGAGAGAGAGAGAGAGAGAGAGAGAGAGAGAGAGAGAGAGAGAGAGAGAGACAGAGAAGAGACAGAGAGAGAGACAGAGACAGAGAGAGAGACAGAGAGACAGAGAGACCTTAGAAAAGGTGCCATTGTCCCTTTCCCTAGCACTATCCTTGCTGAATCCTGAGAATCTCTCACAGTGCTCCCCTCAGGAGCTTTTGGAATGGTTACCCAGTCCAAGAATCTCTGTGGTGCAGTGCACTGAGGCAGTCTGTCGGGCTCAAGTGGCTACAGGAGAGACGAGGCCTGCTCCCCTACAGAGAGCCTAATCATCTCTCCTTCTTTTGGTCATGAGCCTTTCCCTCTGCTCCCCCTCTCCCATGTGGCAGCCACATGGTCTTGGAATGGTCTGAACAGTGGAGCAAAAGCAAGACCTTCCTGTGTTTCTGGAGCTCCTTTTGTGGCTTTCTGGGGAGTGTGGACACATCCAAGGCTTGGGTTTGGATCTGGATGCAGTAGATGGAGCAGGTCTTTAGAGAATTCTGGTTCTGGGCCATTTGGACTGATTTATTTGGTCAGGACATTTCTCCACGTCATCTAGAATGTCTCTCTAGCATTCTCTTTGTATATTCTATTTAAACCTTAGGGCTATTTTTTTTTATCAAAGTAATACATGTACATATTTTGAAAGTAAAATGCTCTACAAGGTTCATAATGAAAAGTACAGTTCCTGGCCAGTCCTGCTTGCTTCTGGGTCCTCTCCTGACAAGCACTTTGAAATATTCTAACCTTGTCTTGTCTTATTTCCATATTTCCAAGTAACATGATGAAGTGGACATTTGTCACAAATCTTGCCACCAGTTTCTATGGATCTTATGACATGGAAGCCAAATTCCATCCCTCTCCTAACACCTCACTCCAGACAGAGCCTGTCTTAGTCAGTGTTCTGCTGCTGTGAAGAGACACCATAACCACACAACTCGTGCAAGAGAATGCATTACCTGTGGGCTTAGTCCACTATCATCATGATAGGGAGCTTGACAGCATGCAGGGAGGCATGGTGCTGGAGAAGTAATTGCCAGATACATTCTGATTCAGGGGGGGGGGGGAGAGTGGGCCTGGTATAGGCTTGAAACCTCAAAACCCACTTCCAGCGACACACTTCCTCAACAAGGCCACACCTCCTGATCCTTCTCAAATAGTGCCACTACCTGGTGACAAAGCATTTAAATATATGAGCCTATGGGGTGATTCTTATTCAAACCACCACAGTGTCCCTTGCACATAAACACATGTGTAAATATCAGTATAAGCATTTCAGCTCTGATCAACATACTGCAGGCATGCCATTCATTTTCTCTTTGCAGCTTTGTAAATCACTCAGTGATTGGCTTGTGTTCTCCTTACTGTATACTGTATGTGAACAGGCTCACTCACCCCACACGCTAAAACACTGGTTCGCAACCTTCCTCATGCTTTAATCCTTTAATACAGTTCCTCATGTTGTGGTGACCCCCCAACCACAAAATTATTTTCTTTGTTACTTCATAATTCTAACTTTGCTACTGTTATGAGTTGTAATATAAATATCTGTCTTTTCCAATGGTCTTAAGAAACTCCATTGAAAGGGTCATTCGATTTCCCCAAGGGGTCGCAACCCATAGGTTGAGAACCACTGTAACAAAGCAAATCAGAAAAACAAAAGCCTAAAGCCCTGTGATTTCTTTTGACTACACATTGTTGTTGTCTTTGTTTTTCTTGGGGGCCTTGCTCCTAGAGCCCTCTGTGTTTAGGACAATGTTGACGAAGTTATTTTGTACACATCTCATAGATCCTCCCTCCAAAGCTCTCCTTCATGGTGACTCTTGGATTTCTCTTTGAATTTACCCAGAGTTCTCCATCATTTGTCTGTTTCTGTTCCTTGGTTACTGCCTAACTAATGCGGACAGCATTCTCCCAACAGCTGATTGGGAAGTCACACTTTTCAATTACATCTTTAAAAATATCTGAGGGACTGGAGAGACGGCTCAGCAGTTAAGAACATCAACTGTTCTCGCAAAGGACTTAGGTTTGGTTGCCAGTACCCACACAATTGCCTGTAACTTGAGTTCAGGAGGGTCTTTTGCTAGTCTCTGAGTGCATGGTACACACATGGCATATATACATATGTGCGGAAAAATATTCAGACACATAAAATAAAAATTGTAAATCTATTTAAAAATCACGTGTGTGCAAAGTTGCACTTGTTTTTATTACCTCTGTTTCTTGACACAGTGGCTGAGTGTGACAAGGCATGAGTATGATAATTCTTAGCATCAGAATTTAGAAGTAACATTCATTTCGTTCTAGTTTATATGGCAGTTGTGGAGAAAACGTTGAAACAACTTGGATAATCAATATTTTTTTAAATAAACTATTTTTCTCTTATCCAGAAAGTCTTAAAATTTTTCTTCTCTAAGTTTTGAAATTTTACTTCAGTGTGTTTTGACTGAATTGTTTTTGCTTTTTGTTTTAAAAATTAGTTTACTTATAAAAAATTTCAATCTGTAATTTCATGGTCTCTAGATCTAAGAAATCATCTTCCCCTTTCTCTTTTCCTTCTCCTTCTTCCTCCTCTTTATCCAATCTCTTCCTCCCTCTCCCTCTCCCTTCCCTCTTCTTGCAGTTCAGATCTTTCCTTTTATATCTCTCTAGAGATTCCATGATTAGATGCTTCTCACAGATCAAACATCTAATTTTTCTATTAACTCATATTTCTTTTCAATTTCATTCTTCTTTGGGAAAAATTATCTTGACTTTATCTCCTTTATTTTATTTAGGTTTGATGTTTAAATAAAATATGGATGTTATATGTATATTTTCCAGGAACCTTCTTTTTCTTATTCCTTTTAAAAAAATAGTCTCCAGTTCTCATATAAAAGAGGCACCACCTTTGATCATCCTGAAAATATTAATCTTCATTTGTGCTGTTTTTCTTCCCTGTCTCGTCTGGTTTCTGTGATCCCTTGAAGGTTTTCCTTAACTATGAAATGATTCTCAGCTGCCTTTTTATACTTACATGGGAGGTGCTAAAATTCCAGGTGGAAACGGCCAGAGGAAAGAAAAGTGTGGACTTTGTCATTAAGTGGCAGAACAGGACATATTGTTAGTGGGGGACCAAGTGTCTTTTACTTTGAGAAAGTTTTTTCCAGGAAAAACTCCCTGAAGGTCTTCCTATGTGATTTCAGCATCCCAAAGCTAGACTGAGGAAGACAGACTTGGCCTTCAAGAAATGCATTCATCGTGGTGCCTCTGTGTCAAGAACCCTCCTGGTTCAATATCTCAGAGAAAACCTTTTGTTTTCAGAGCATGAGAGGGCCTGATTATATAGATGCCTGATTACATAGGACTGATTATGGATGGTGGAGGAATATTGCTGGGACAGGGACATTCTTCCTGCTTCCTGTAAGAACTCATTACCAGCACTCCATTTTTTTTTTCCAGCCTCATTGTCCATTCCCGGCCACTCTGGAATTCTGAGGCCCAGAGGCTTTCTACCTGTCTCTTCCAAATGTCTGTTCCCACACCTTGTACATTTGGGTCTCCTTCGTCTTCTGTGGCTTGGGTCTCTCTATTCCTTGTGGTCTGCTAAGTCTGGCGCCGTACATCCACATACTTTCTAATTCCCAAACCTACTAGTGCCTCTTGCACTGCTGTTTCCTTTCCCGTTCTCTTTCCTTGTGGGTTTATGTCTTCTTCTTCTTTTTAACATTCCATTAATGACATTTTAGTGGGACTTCTGGAGGTAGCCAAGATAAACATGTGTGTTCAATCAACTATGATTAAGCAGTCTAATGTTCTCTATTACAGCTTAGAGCCAAAGTAACAGTTAATCATATAGCCTTCTTCTACCTTGCTTTGCCTGCCTCCTCCATGCCTTCATCTACTGAGTGGATGACTGGCTGGGAGCAATCTCATCACGTAGCACCATCTGTCACCATGAGGCCACATCAAGTTTAACCTAATCTGTCATGCTGAACAACCCCAGTACTGTGACCTCCACGTGGCCTATATCAACATCAGTACCATGGCTTTCATCCCCATCACTACAGTTACCTCCCCTTCACATCACAAATACTTCCATCTTAGACTTCATCACCATGACGACCAACACCTCTTCCATCACCCTAACTGCATTCTCCATCAACTTCTCCATGTCTCCCATCACCACCATCTCTTCTACCTTCACAGCCACGCCCTCCACTGTCATTACCTCATCATCATCACAAGTCCCGTCAACCCCGCTGTGCTTCAGATATACTCACCAAGATCTTCTCTCTTTCCTACAGTGATCTCCCTCCAAAAGATGTTTTACATGAAATAGTAATATACCCTCTGTTCACAGGGTCCATAATCAACAAGGTGCAGTGCTGTGGGCCTTGTAATCCCTGCCATTCAGACAGCTGAGGCAGGAAGATTGGTTGAGTTTCAGAAACTAGCCCTGGGAACCATAATGAGATTCTATTTAAAATGAGAGAGAGAGAGAGAGAGAGAGAGAGAGAGAGAGAGAGAGAGAGAGAGAACATGGGGAGGGGGGTGATGATGATGAAGAGGGGTAGGCAACAACAGGGAGGAATGACTCTGTCTTTGAACATACACAGTATTCTTCTGGAAAGGGAAAGGCTAAAAATGATGTCTCCAATTCAAGCATCCTACATGCAACATGAGAGAGGCAAAGAAATGGCGTGGGGGGGGGGGGTTCAGATAAGGAATATTACCCCCGTTTTAAATGAGGAAACTGAGATTCCCAGATGCTAAATGACACAGTAAAGGCCACACAATTAATAAGCTGTGGAGCCAAGATTCCAACCCTGTGTGACTTCAAAGTCCATATTCTTTCCATTACACTGTGTTGGCAAGAAGTCCCAAGAGCTTGGTTTAAGCACCATGAGATGTAACCAGGCAAAGAAAGCCCTTATCTCAGGGAGAGCTGGTCCAATGTGGCACGAAGAAGCCCCTCTCCCAACAGAGAGGTCACTAAAGTTCTCTAATGAGAAGATCCATGCATGCTCTTCCAGAGCTCACACACTGCTGAAGTCCCCACCCAGCAACTTCATGCAGTGCCTGAGCCTTACCACCTCTTCCTGACCTCGGTTCCCAGCGGGGAAGGGAGGGAGCACGGACAGCCAGTCCTGGGAATGCCTGGGGTTTGGGAGAACTGGGTTATTTTGGGATTGTTTACATTTGGAATCTTCCTGATCTTTGGTCCAGAAAAACACCCACATGTTGGAAAGTCTTCCGAGTTATTCACTGTTGGCTTTTTTTTTTTTTTCTTCATCTCCTTCAACTTTTTCTTCTTCTTGGATGGAAAAAAAATGTGCTAGTGATTAGTCACAACCTGTGAGGTTGGGCTCTTGACAGCCCCGCTGAGAAGGCAGAGACAAAGAGGCTCAGAGCAGGCCCCTGGCAGATGCTTCTGGGAAGGAAATGTCATAGCACCGACCCCCCTGGACCACGGAGTGGTCTGCTCACCTCCAGCTCCCAGAGGTCCATCACTACCCAGATGTAGGGCCTTTGGCCATTCTATTCCAAGCCAGCATCCCAACATCACTAGGGAGATCCAGCCAGCATGTGTGCTTCAATGAGGCCAGAGGGTCAGGACCTGGGTAAGTGTGTGTGAAGAGAATAGAAGAGCAGGCAGTTGGTGGAAAGGATGCCCAGCCTGTGAGGCCCTGTGCCGAATGAAGGCCTTCCCTTGACCATCCCTGATGTGTACACATCTTAAGGCCCCTGGCAGGGTGCTCGCCTCTTTGGTCTCGTGGACACCCTGGGGTGTTAGCTGTCCTCTTGACTCTTTTTCAAGAAGGTTACGGGTTGAGAGAGAGACAAAACAGTGTACACTGGGCCAGCACAAAAGGAGATTGCTCCAGCTAAAGGACTAGGCTTGAGAGGCAGGTCTGGATCCAATTTTAAAATCTAAGGATTGTGAAACATGGCGGGAAGGGGTAATAAAGGGAATCTGGGAGCTCTCCCTTGGTGTGGGTCTTTTAAAAGAGATTTTAAGGCAACTAAGGAAAAAAATCAATTAATACAATAAGCAGCAAGATGGCTTAATATCAGGGGGTGACAGAAGTACCCCTAGGGTGATTGGAATCTGAGCAAAAAGAATTTCCTTGCCAGGCTCCTGCTGATATAAACAATTACAGTCATTCATAACTAAGATGTCAGCACCATTCTGAAAGCCCAGTCTCGTGTGATTACACCCACACAAAACAATCCACCCCACCAGGGGACTCAGCTACACACCAGACTCCCAGCTAGAACCAAGTGTAACTATGGGCCCCATGAGAACCCCACAGGCCTGAGGCTCACCCTCCATGGCATATGGCTGACCTCACACATGGGTCTTGAAGATCAGTAGAAGAAACAAGAACAGGGCCCACCCAGGTTTCACTCCAACCTCTAGAGGCCCCAGCTAGGAACTGTTGTCCCTGGTCAGCCCCAGTTACATAGGAGGAACTACAGCAATTAGAGGAAGATATTCCAAAGCAGAGGCCCTTGATGCCCAGTCTTGGGGAAGTGCCAAGGCCCCTCATCAAGCACCTTTTATCTCTGCAGTGGAAGGCGCTAAGGAGTGGGCACTGTGCTCAGACCTGGCTCCAACTTGTGCAGATGTATAGTTGTCTTTTCTTTTTCATGGTGGCAAAATATCTGTCAAAAGAATCGAGAGAAGAGATGGTTTCTCTGGGCTCACAGACCATCATGGTGGAAGGTATTGCAGTAGGGGCGTGAGGCATTAGGTCGCAAAACATCCACAGTCAGAAAGCAAAGAGAGATGAATGGCAGTGCTCAGCTTCTGCCTTAGAATTCAACCCAGAGCCCCAGGCCATAGGATGGTCCTCTCGAGGTGAAAGTGTGTTTCCCCAACTCAGTCAATCTAATCTAGATGATCCCTCACAGGCAGAGATAAGTCTCTATGGTAATTTACATTGGAAACGTCCCCCATAGGCTCATGTATTTGAACACTTGATCTCCAGTTGGTGGCACTGGGGAGTTAGGGAGCGTTCATAAGGTAGGGCCTTGCTGCAGTACATAACTGGGACAGCTCTCAAATTTACACTCTGAGCTATTACCAGCCACACCTCTGTTTTGTGTTTGTGGCTGCCTATGTGATATCTCAGCTTCTGCTCTGACTGCCTGCTGCCATGCTTCACCACCATCATGAACTGTTCCTCTCCAACTGTAAGTCCAAATAACCCCTTCCTTGGCTCTGTGTGTGTGTGCGTGTGCGCACGCGTGCGGGGGCACATGTGTGTTACCTTGATTATAGTATTTTGTCACTACAACAGAAAGTAGCCAATACAGGCTTCTGGGTGATTCTAGACCCAGTCAAGGTAATGTTGGCCATTTCCATGACTTTTAACTACTTCATATCACCCTGAAAAGCAGGGGCAGCTAAGTGTCTCTGTGGTTCAAGAATGAGGATGGAGCAAATCCATAACTGTGTTGTAGAACAACTAATCATCTGTGCCAGAGACTTAGCAATGGTGAGGGGAAGGTAAGAAAGAGCAAAGATGGAGCAGGAGATAAGAAGAAACTTGGGTCCCTGGGACAGACCTACATGCAGAATGTGGAGATAGTGGTCACTGAACTGGTGGGCTTGTCTAGATTTGGTGGCATCAGGAGGCTGGTCAAGTGACAATACGATTCTGTGCAGTAAGTCACCATTATTGATTATAACAACATTCCTTTAGACTAAGGGTCTCTCATTTTTGACATCGTAAAAAGGTGCTGCCATCTGCAAATGTGTTGGCCACATTCATAGCTATCCTGGGATGCCTGAGCCAGTCTCACACTTGACAATCCACAGAGGAAGGCTAGTCATGGTTCCTGCCACTACATAGAGAAGTTGATGTGAGAAATGTGTGGTGCCCCAGAGCCTAGTTTCAGCTATGTTGGAGTAGAAGACTGTCCTTCTCCCTTCCCCAGGTGGAATGAGGATGGAGCAAACCCATAACTGTGTTGTAGAACAACTAGAGGGAGCCACGGCCTAGGCCTTGAGAAAGTGATTCCAGGCAGAAAGGGCACGAGGAAGCACCTTGACCTTGTTGCTCAGGTACCTTTGCCTGCTCCCATCTGCCACTCTGTCTGGCCTGAGCCTGAGCTTATGTCTTCTCCAGGAGACTTAGAACCTCAGGAAGCATTCTCTCACTCTTCTGGGGAAGCCTCCAGCCTCATTCTGAATATCTGGGCTCAACTCTGCCCCCTTGGTGCTGAGGTAAAGCATGAGCCTGGCCTCCATCACCAGACTGAGAGCTGTCTGGGGCAAATTCCACTCTAATCCTCTTTCTCCCAAGCCTTTTTTCCTCCTGTTTCTTTCTTTTTAATACTTTGTGATCCCTTCCCAGAAAGAACTAGCATTTGACAATGGACAGGCTCCTCCCAGACAGTCATTCATCCAACTTGGATTTTGCTTCATGGACAGAGGCCCACCACCTGTTTGCCATGGAGCTACTGGTTCTGAGTGTCCCTCTTGACCAGACAGAAATCTGGTCTTAGAGAGGCCAGGCAACTTTCCTGCAGGAGATGCTCTCTGGGTGGAGCCCCTGGCTTTCCACCATGGGTGCTTTCCCCCTAGATAACCTTGGGCCTGCACATCTCACCCCAGCTTTATGGTGGTCACCCCACATAAAATCCCAGAGCAGGGACAGGAACTAGGACAAAGAGGAGGACACTTGGGGCCCCAGCCTTGACCCCAAGTTCCTATTTATAATCCTTATTCCAGAGACAGGCCACTTAAACACACATTCCTGATAACTGAATAATCTTTGGCACCAAGCAAAAAATAGCCTGTGGCCCAGACCACAATTGTACAGCTGGAGCAGGGTGAGCAGGGACAACAGGGACCCGATGATGCAGGACAGGCTGGAGGTAGGAGGGGCTGGGTTGGGACAAGTGAGTTGGGACAGCAAATATAGACAGTTAAATATAGCCCTGTCAACCTGGACATCATGCGGACCTAATGCTGTGCCAGGCCCCTCTGCCACAAGCCCTCCCCGGATGGGCTCAATCTCTTGTTCCCAATGGAAGTGAGAACAGAGACCAGGTCTGGAGGAACCAGAGGAACCCTGGTGACCGTGAGCCCTGGCTTTGGAAAAGTCATCAAACAAATCAAGATCCAAGAACGGAGGCTCAGATGGCATTCTCTGGAACTGTTAGTATGATGGAGTGTAGTTGTGTGCTAGGGCAGGAAATAGAGGGCCGCTCATTCTTCAGGCCAGCTGACAGGATCCTGGTATACACCTCCCTCAATCTGTGGAACACCAAGTTCTCTTCTATAGAAGCCTTAGCAAGAGAGGGAAGTCTCAGCCAGTGTCTGCTACTGCTCACTGAAGTCCCTGGAGAATCCTGTCCTTAATACTGAACATGGCCCACACTGCTGTCCATGCCTCTCAGCTCCACAGAACCCAGTACTTCCTCTTGCAGCTGCCATTTGCACTTAGTTTATTTTTGTGTGCCTTGCCTTCAACCTCCTTCCAACTGGGGAAGAAGCCCTTTCAGTGACCTCATGCTTTCCATTTTAATAAGACCACCAGTCACACCAGCTTTGGCGTATCCTAAGACCACCCCTTAACTAAGAGTCTCCCTTCAAAAGAGTCCACGTTCTGAATATAGAAGTTAAGACCCCCAACAGCTGAGTTTGAAATGGGAGATGAGCTCCATCTTATGGTGGCAGAACATAATTTGATGCAAGAAACCTCATAGAATTACCCTCCTGGGCTGTGAACATGTGTATGGAGGGTGCTTTTTACTGGTGACAAACAGGAGGGGCAGATGAGTTCAGCTTTGAAGTGATTTTGAGGAATGCCCAGCAGGCACCTGTGCTCACACCAGGAAGGCCCAGGAGAGGGTGTTGTTGACATAGGACTTGAAGTGTTGAGGCAGTGATAGAAGTCAAGAAAACAGCTTTCTGGAACACAGGAGGAAGAGAAAAACCAACAGAGGGCCAGTGTCTGAGTAGCATGGATGTCTAAGGACATCTAAAGCCTAGGCCCAGGTGACTGTGAAGTGGACTGAAAAGAGGCAGCAAAGGTCTGGAGGTAGGGATGCCTCACGAGCCTGGGGAGGCCAAGTTCAAAAAGAGCAAGTTGTGTTCCCACCCTTCGAAGGTGAGCACAGTATGGAACCAGAGGTAGTGGGTCTGCAGAAGTGAGCCATGCTGTTTGGATCAATTACACTGAGGACAACAAAAACAATATGGGTGGCGTTTAAGAACACAATCTGCTGACTGGAGGGGTGACTTCCAAATACCTATAACTCCAGCTGCACTGGCTCCTGCTGACCTTCTTGGTGAGCAGGCACGTACAGACCCATAGAATGTTCCCAAAAAGTGTAATCTGAAGAGACAGACTAGCTCCCAAGACAGTAAGGATAGTGAGTCAAATCCAGAAGATTTCCCATAGATGGGGGATGGGGAGTTTCCAAGCCTGGAGAAGACTTGCCAGTCTAAGGGAAAGCTCAGAAACCAAGCTGTAATTGTCACACATCTCAGACACATGGGGAGGACCAAGTCTAGGACCTTCCCCACATCTGGCAGGCCTTCCACAGATTAAGCTAGGGTTCTGAAGATACAGTACAGGGCTCAGGAGATGCTCTGTGAGTAAAGCACTTGATAGCCCAGTAGGAGGACCTGGGTTCCGATTCCCAGAACCCATGTAAACTGCAACGCATCTGTAACCTCAGAGTTCTTTTGATGAGATGAGTGGTGGAGACAGAAGTTTGCCTGGAGATTTGCAGGCCACTGATGCAGCTAGAAACAAGAGTCTGTCACAAGCAAGGTGGAAGGCTAAGACAGACGTGCAGAACTGTCATCTAACAACACATGTGCCTTGGCATACATATGCCTACACATGCATATGTGCACACACACACACACACACACACCACAGTTGAAAGTTAAAAGTTAAAAAGTTAGACCATAAAATGATGAAACAGGAAGCAAACACAGTTGATGTGATGGAGGCAAGCATGAGTCTTCTTTTAAAAACAAATAAAATTGGCATCCATTCGTGGGAATGAGACCAGGGAGAACTGAATGAGAGGAAACCTGAAGCCCCCAGCAGGGTGAGAGATGACTCTCTCTGCGGGTGCTGAGTCAGGTTTAGTAGATAAGGAAAAGTCAGCAGAAACACTACACAGGCCAAGTCAAGTCGTGAGAGGCAGATGAACAGAGGGCTCCTGGGAACACAGGGTGACAACCAGCAGCCTGGCCTCCCAGCATCAATCCCCTGCAAGCAGCAAGGCCTCAAGGGCCCCACCTCCCTCAAGGAAGATCTAGCTCAGGGAAGAAGGGTCTCAGGACAAATTAGGCACAGATTTTTGAATGAACTCAGTTCAAACTAGCCAGAGTGCCAGCCCGGTGCTGTTTGTGCTTCTTTTGTACTGCAATGACTGCCTGTCATTCCTAGTGCTGGTATGTGTCCTTATGTGGGGCACACACTCTCCTGGGGGACAGAACAGCAGAGACTATTAAGTCTGTGGGGTCATGAGCCAGGCTGCCTGGGCTTATAACCTTGCCCTACATGTATTATTTAACAGTTCTATATTAAATTTATCTTAACTGATACAGAAAGCACAAAATTACACATATTTATGGGGTGTCATGTGATTTGGGGGATATGTATGTATTGTGCTTAATTTTAATTTTTTTAATGGTACTAAGGATTGAACCTAAGGCCTCATGTACTCAAGGCTAGTTCTCCACCACTGAGCTACAGCCCAGTCCTCATTTTATTTTTTGAGATACTAGCTTACAAAGTTATCAAAGCTGGCCTTGAACTGTGATCCTCTTGCCTCAGCCTCCCAAGGCACCAGGTCTAGCTCATTATGTCATATTTAAATCAGGTCAAACATGACCATTCCTTGAACACTGGTCATTTCTTTGTGGTGAAAACATCGCACATTTTGTTTTATACACAGTATAGAACTTTACTTATTTTCACCCTACTCTGCAACTGCACCCCATCGTTTGTTCGATTCTTACTTGTGATTTAGTGCCCATTGATCAGTCCTTCCTCCTCTTCCCTCCCAGCTGTTCTGCACACTCTGATAGCTACCACCCTCCTACCAGCTTGTGAGAGATTAAGGTTTGGAGTTTCTGCAACTCAGTGAGATCAAGCCATTCTTGCCTTTCTGGGCCTGGCTTATTTCACTTAACATTGGTGGTATCGCTAATTCTAGTCCTGTTGTTGCAGACTTCCCTTTGTGGATGAAGAGTATTCTGTTGTGTTCGTGTACCACCTTTTCTTTACCCCCTGGACAGTTGACAGACACATAGGTTGCTTCAGTGGCTTGGCTATTGTGAGTAGTCAATGAACAATGAACGGCAGATACAATGATACATGCAGCCAGCAGTAGGATTTCTGAGCCATGAGAAAGGGCCAGTTTTCATCTTTTTGAGAGAACTCTGCCATGGTTGTGCTAATCTACATTCTGACCCACAGCATTTGAGTGTTGTCAGATACTCCCCATGCAATGGAACCCCGTTTGTCTCTTCTGGAGTTTGTTTCTTCTGAGGACTTGTCTGGAAACCCCTGTGCTCCTCAGCATTGTCCCTCTGGTTTCTCCTCATGATTTTAAACTTTTACATCTTACATCTATGCTGTTAGTTTAGATCTTTTTGTAAAAACTCAGTTACAGGTACACAGAGTTTACTTGTATGGTCTCATCCCATTCTTTGGCCTCTCATTATTTTTCCTCCAGTGTCCATGATGGTTTGATTATTATAGCATTGTAGTGTTTTGTTTTGTTTTTTTTTTAGGTAACATGATATAATATTTCTGCTTAGTTCCTTTGCTCAGAATTGTGTTGCTGTTGGTTGCCTTTCATGGTTCCAAACAAGTTGTAGTATTTTTTTCCAATTCTATAAAGAATGTCATAGGCGTTTTGATAAGAATTGCATTGACATTGCATCTATATTTTGGAAGTGTAGACATTTGAACAATATTGATTCTTGTAGTCCATGGACAGAAGATGGCTTTCTACTCTTTGTGGCCTCTTCACTTTTTTCTATCAATGTTTTATAGTTTTCTTTACAGAGTCTCTCTCCAAACACTGATTAAATTTCTTCCAGAATCTTCTTTGCATCCATCACAGAACTGATTGCCTCCTTGATTTCATGCAAGGATACCAAGTTTTTAACTATTTATTTATGAGTTCAGGTGTCTGCAAAGGCTAGAGGCATCAGGTTCCTCCAAGAGGAGTTGCAAGTGGTTGTGAGCACCCCAGTATGGGTGCTGAGAAGTGAATTCTGGTCCTGTGAGCAATGAATATCTTTCCAGTTCAGGGCTGCTGACTTGTTAATGATGCTTTTTGTATCTTAATTTTTTTTCTGGGTCCATTTATTAGGTTTCCAAAGTTAATTTATAATCTCTAAATTTCAATTTCCTCACTTACAATTTTGTAGCAATAAATTATTAGGAGGATATAGAGTCCATACACACAAAGATTCTAGAATAGTTCATGACCCACACTAAGCACCCAGTAACCATTGACAGGTGCAACTGCTGCTTTCCAGGGAGACAAATTATTATTCTGAACATTGGTTAGGGAATCTGAAGCTGGAAGGGAGGCAGGGTAGTTTGGAGTGAGATTTTACTTTACTCTAGAGAAATTCAGTAAAACAGTCCAACTCCATATCAGAAACTCCGTCATCAGCTCCCAAGTATCAAGTCTTTCATCCTTGACCTTGTCTGGAAAGTACTAAATATCTCTTGTTTCTCTGATCTTTTCCATTCTAACTCAATCCAGCCCACCTCACCCATGCCTCTCATAGACCAGTGTGGTAGCTATAAACTCAGAGGGCTTTCTGAATGCCCTATACTTCATTTTCAACCACTTCCATGATGGACTGTTGATCCAGTCGCCTCCAGTTGCATCTGACCTTCCTAATCAGAATGGCTCAGAGCAGAGGTCAGCAAACCATAGCCCTGCCTGGTTTTTGTAAAACACATGAGTTAGGCATGATTTAAATTTTCAAGAGGAAAAACATCACAAGAAAAATAATATATTTGTGACATATAAAATTATATTGAATTAAAATGTTGATGTACAGGAGGAAAGCTGTACTGGAACCAGGCTACACCCACTCATTCTCAATTGCCATGTGAATGAGAATGTGAATGTGAAGTGCCATGTGGCACTTCCACCAAGCATGAAGCAGCTACTAGTCCATGCTTTACAGAGGTGTTTGCCAACCACAGGCTTAAACATCCACTGTCTTTTGGTTAAAAGCTTTCAGCATGGGTTGCCACTGCTCTTTCTGGTGTCTTCTGAGCTGGATCAAGGCAGAAACTGCCTCGTTGTCTAAGGTAGGCATTGTCTATCTAGTTTTGGTTAGGGCTATCAGTTGGCAGAACACTTACAAGATCCTCTCTGTGTGACTTGGTGACTCCCTCAGTGCATGGCCTCTGAATCCCAAGGACAAACATTCTCAAACCAAAAACAGTGGGATCTACCACTCTCCAAAAAGATGCCCTTGAGGCCAGCACAAGTGGAGATGTTACTTTTCTAGTTTCATTATTCTAGTTTCATTTCCATTACTGGGATAAATAATCTGACAAAATCCTCCTTTGAGAGAAAGGGTTTGATTGACTCACAATTTCAACTTTGGGGAAAGTCAAGGCGGAAACGTTAAAGCATCTAGTCACATCTTATCCACAGTCAAGAGCCAAGAGAAATAGATGCATACCTCTTCATATTTACCTAGCATTTCCCATTGTTATACTCCTTAGTAACCCTTGCCGAGGGAATGAGGCTGCCCACAGTTGGCTGGGTCTTCCCACATCAATTAATTCTAGTAATCAAGATAATCCCCACAGGCATGCCCACAGGCCAACCTGATATGGACAATGCCTCACTGAGACTCTCTCCTACCAGGTGATTCTAGTTTGTGTTCAATTGACAATTAAATTAGCTACCATAACTATATTCAAGCCAATTGTTGCAGAGCATAGGCTAGGGGATGGGGGATTTATACACCACCTTCACTGGACTCAAAGCTAAAGAATTCAGCAAACATGTTTTCTATACAGCACATTTGTAAGGATTTTGGTGCACATGACAGGAACCCTTTGAAGAGTGACTATTTTATTTATCTCCACTGTTGCTCACCAACATCATGTCTGATGATGCTTGACAGAAGACTGCTCAGAGAGCTCAGAAGACATCCTGCCTCCTCCATTGGGGTCAGTTCACAACAGGTGCTATTACAAACTGGTCAAGAATAGAATTCAGATGTCCCTTGTTTTTCTGTTGTTTTGAGAGAAGGGCTCACTGTGTAGCCTTGAACTCACAGAGATCAGCTTGCCTCTGCCTTCCAAGTGCTGGAATTAAAAGTGTACACCACCACATCTAGCCAGATGTCACTAAGGGGTGTGTGTGTGTGTGTGTGTGTGTGCACCTGTGTATGTGTGTGTGCGCATATGTGTGTGTGTGTTGTATGTGTTTATACAAGTGTGTGTAGTTATAGACTGGTTATACACGTGCTGATTGGTATGCTTGCAAATGTGTGTGTGCATTCATGTACATATGTGTGACCTTGTGTGGATCTATGTGTGGAAGCCAGAGGTCATCCTCAACTGTTGTTCCTCAGACACTGTCCATTTTGGCTTTTGAGACAGAGCCTCTTGATGGCCTGGAACTCACTAAGTAAGCTAGGCTGGCTGACTTCAGGAATTCACATTTCTTCACCTTCCTAGGGCTGGAGACACAAGGTCAAGCCACAATGTCTAGATATCCTAGATTTATTTGTTTGTTTATGTTTGTTTGTTTTATCTCTGCTGGTAAAAATAACATGCCATCTGGGTCAAGGACTACTGAGCACTACAGCATTTCCAGCATCTTCAGAGCCCCACCCACTGTTAACTGACAGCCCATACAGTGATTGTAGTAGTCTAGCTCTGAACATGGAGCCTGGAGAACAGAAAGCAACTTTGCTTATGAATTCTCTTCAGAGTCCAGGACAGGCCTGGAGCACAAAGGGGTCTCTAGTAACACAACTGAGGAACCCATAACTCCAAGTTTCCCTCTCTAGCAAGCTTTTCCTGACACAGACCAGTCCAGAGCAGAGGTGTCTGACCTTAGGCCAGGCTTTCAATCCCCTTCCTGTCCCCACTTCTGCCAGAACAGGCAGCTTCCAAGGCAACATATTGACAGACATCTACTTAGGACAAAGAAATAGATTATGTGTTCCCTGCCTTAGACCTAAGTGGGCTTCTTAGTTGCCTCAAGGATTGAGGAGAGTTCTAGCTTAGATGCAGGATATCGCTTAGCCCACAGCCTTCAGAAAAGCTCTGGCCATGGGCAATGCTAAGCTGAAGCCTGGCCTCCAGACCTGAGCCTAAAGCCTGGGGTGTCATCTTCCATGGCACCAGAGAAGCCCTTCCTTCAGATTGTGGCCAAATGCAGGAGTCCTGTCCTTTGGGAGCTGTGACCTTCTGTCTATTGAGACACAAGCCTAGGTGGCCCTGCTGCACCCTCCCAGGCCTCAGAAAGGTATGAGAGCTTGAAACTATTGATGCTGACTCTTGGCCCTTGAGCCATGGTGGAGTGTCCAAAGAGACCTTTAATTGCCTGGACATAGCGGGGCGGGCAGGTACCAACCTTGTTGCCAGTCTCCTTTGCCCCCCTGTCACAGTGAGAATGAATGGCTCCCAGCCACACTCAGCCTTGTCTGTCACATAATGTAACCTCAGACTGACCTCAGCCAAGGCCACAGATCTATGCCTGCCGTGGGCCCAGAACTGACCCTATCCAAAGGCCATCCCTAGCCCAGCTGCAAAAATATCCCTGACTGTTACTCCACACTGATTCTGGCTTCTGATCAGGGGTTGTGGAAAGCACTAAAACTTCAAGGGCTCACAGTGCCGGTCTTAATTGGCAGCCATATTCAGTGAGGAGAAGACTCTGTCCTGTAAATGCAAAGGCCTCAGAATTGACACTGTTTTCATTCAGTCTGGAGTCCCAGCCTATGGGATGACACCACCATGTTTAGGATGGATCCACTCACCTGAATTAATGCATATCCAGAGGCTTGTCTACAGGGTGACTACACATCCCATCAAGTTGACAATCAATATTACCTATCCCAGAAGCAAGCAGCTGCCGACTGTTCCCTATTGGTGTCTGTGCCTCCACACTGGAGCTCCCATCAGGCACATTATCACCTCCCACTTGCTCTAACTCTGTTACCTCCAGGAATTCTTCTAAGATTGTTTTGCTTCAGTGTCCACAGAGCAAAGCGTCAGGGCTTGTTGGGTCTGACAGGACAAGGTCCCAGATCATCTTAACAGAGCCAGAATCCTGTCAGCAGTCCCAAACCCACAGCTGGCTTAGAAGAACAAGGATACATGGGACCACTATGGTTCCCTTATGCCTCAAAGTCGTTACCTTAATGCCAAGTTCACGTTCAAGAAGATCTGTGAGAACCCACTACCTACAGCTAATACTGTTCTAGCCCCAGTTAAAGGCCCCACTTTTCAGTATGCCAAGCACACACACTCATGGCCCCTACTAACTCTCAGCCCACGGACCCACTCTTCCCTCTACACAGACCCTCACAGGGAATGGAGCTTGTGTCTCCCACCCTCACGAAGTTCAAGCTTTCTACAGCTACAGGTCTGAGCAAGCCCGTACAAGACAAAACCAAAGACCACCCTGAGGAAAGAACCCACATCCCTGGGCAGAACCCCACCCTCAGCTCAGTCTGCTCATCATGCAGAAGTGACCTTGAGAGGGGAAAGCCAAGGTTTCAGACACTAGGCTCCTCCTGCTGCATTCTGCAGCCTGGAGGGGACTGGAAGGGAGTCAACCGATCCCAAGAGCTGTGCAGAGGTGAGCACAGTTTCCTTACAAGGCCTTCCTTCCATTGTAGGGATGAACTCCAATCATTCCAGGCAAAGTCGGAGGGGGGGGGGTGGTCCTGTAGGATAACCCAGCTGACTCTCTGTCATCCAAGAGGTGAGCCATGGTGACGTTGGTGGCCACAGACTAGGGAAGGGCCTGTTCTCAAGTATGGCACTTAAGCTGGATCAGAGGCTGAGAGTGAAAGCAGGAACAGCTTCCAGCAGGTCTGACAGCCGCCCCTCCAGTCCCTGCCAGTCCTCCCGCCCTCTCCCTGCACCTTCTGTGACCGCAGCCCTGCTAAAGCCTTTAGCAGCCTCCAGGTCTGTCTCCAGGGCAGCCCTAGGTTCAAAGATCAAATATACTTTCTGGCAGACGAGGGCTGATGGCTAACTGCCAGCAGTGGGAAGGGCTGAGCCAGTGTAGAGTGAGCAAGGTTCTTTTGAGTCCTTGGTGTGAAGGGACCTTAGACAGAAAGAAGCCCCATCCCCAGTGATCTGGCCTTGGCTCTGCCTTCCAGCCTAGGAGGAAACAGGGAAGGGGTGGGGTCCCAGAAGACTCAAAATAAAGGGCAAAGGAAAAGCAAGCTAGAGAGAAATCAACTCAAAATGTCACTCTCAGGTTCTGGCTTTCCCCACCACACTCTGATGCCCAAACCACAGGGTGACAAGGTGCGTGCGGCTGGGGATGGGAAACCCAGGGTGGCTGAGGAGGGATCAGTGGAAAGGGCAAGTGGAAGTCACCTCAACCAGTCCCTGTCACAGCATCCTGATTGCCCAGAGACTAGTGTCTTCATGCTTTTTGGATGGGGGCATCACAGCTCAGAATACCTAAAGTTCCCTTCAAACAACCACAAAAATCTAAAGCCTTTATGAGGTGAATGTCTGGCGGTATGAAAACCAATTATATTGGAGGACAATAAATGAAAATCACTGAGGAAAGTGAAGGTTGACCCTGCTGTGAACTTTCTTCTCCCTCAGCTTCCAGGCAAGGCTGTCTCTGTCTCTGCCTCTCTGCCTCTATCTCTCTCTGTCTCTTTCTGTCTCTGTCTCTCTATCCCTGTCTCTCTCTCTCTCCTCGTCTCTCTCTCTCTCTCTCTGCTGTCCTTTTGTCTGTCTGTCTCTGTCTCTGCTCTCCTCTCTCTCTCTCTCTCTCTCTGTGTGCATGTTGTGAGCGTGCGTGTTGTGTGTGTGTGTGCGTGTGCTGTGTGTGTGTGGTGTGTGTGCGTGTGTGCGTGGAGCGTGTGTGTGTGTGTGTGTGTGTGTGTGTGTGTGTTTTTCCCTGGATCATGGCATGAGTAGCTTTGTTTCACCACAGGTCACAGAACAAATCTGTCATAGATTGGAACTCATCTATGGAACTCAGTCATCCTGTGAACTGAGACAAACCTGTCCTTATGCTGAGCGTTTTGTACAGCAAGAAAAATCTGACTGACAGAGAACACATCTACTGAGAAATGGGGCTGTTGTCTCCAGCAATGCCTGACAGGATGGGGCAGAACTTTAAAAACTGGTTCTCAGAGGAATCCAGGAACATTCAGAGGAAGGGACTTGAGAAAACTCTAGATAGCTACAAATAGAGCCCAAGGGGCCATCTGCCGAGAGCTCAGAGACCAGAGTGCTGTGGGAAGTGTGAGCTGTAAAGTCCAGGCTGTGAAGCTTCAGATGGACATAAACACCGACCAGCACGGAGACATCTGCGGGCAATGCTGCTCTCGGGGGCCATGGGACCACTGCTGCAACCAGGAGGGCCAAGCAAGGGCACAGCTGCTGGTCAGCATCGGGCCCTCTCAAGGAAGAAAATGAAGAAAGGAGAGAGGGGGGTGAAGGAAAGGGAGGGAAAGAGAGCGAGGGGCCAGAGGGGAGGGAGGAGGAGAGCAAAACCTGTCAGCTGCTCTGCACTCCAGCAGATAGGGTGACACTAGCAGGCTGAGGCTGACAGTGACCATGAACTGGCCAGGCAGGGCTCCTTCCAGCTGCTGCCCATCCCACGTGCAGTGGTGATTGGAGGACTTGGTCAGCCAGAGCTGTGTAGCTGCCCGGTAGGACAGCAGTCCCACAGATGGAGAACACTATCTGCATAGATGACTGCAGCAGCACAGCAGCAGCAGCAGCAGCAGCAGCAGCAGCAGCTCAGGGCCAAGCACTGCCTCCTCACTGCTTCCTTCAGGTGACTCTGGTTCCCAGGGTAATCAGGAGTGATCAAAGTTAATCATTCATTCCCAAACTTGCTAACTGTGGAACCAGTCCCTCCCTCCTCCTCTCCTCCCCTCTCTTTCTTTTTTCCTTCCCCTTTCTCTCCTTCCTCCCTCCCTTCCTTTTCTTTTTTTGTTGTTAATGTTTTGATATAGGCTCTCATATATCTCAAGCTGGCCCCACTACTTATGTAGCCCAGGCTGGCCTTTAACTCCAGATCCTCTTTCTACCACATCTCACATCTCAAAAGCAGGGACTGCAGCCTGAGCCACACCCATCCTTTTATTTTTTTTTTGTCTGCTGTTATAGACTGACTTAAGTCCCCCCCCCCAAATTCATCTGCTAGTATCTCAGTGCGACTGGGTCTATATACAGAGTCCCTTTAGGAAGAAGCTGAGGTTCACGGAGACATAAAGCTGGGCCCCAATCCAACAGCACTAGAGTTAAGGGAGATATGAAGGTGGCCAGGAAGGGCCTTGGATCTGGGAGGGCTGGGGACCATCCAGCAGGAGAGCCAATGTGCAGGAGGTGGACCATGGAGGCTGGTTCCTGCCATCTGCACCCCAGCCTCACAATCCTTCCACCTGGGCATGGAGACCTTGGGTACTGGCTGGCTTTCCCAAGCCTTTAAGTATGGAGGACCTGGCAGCCAGCCACTCCTAGCCTCTGCTGGGGGTGCATAACCTGGAGAGGGAGGCAGGGTGGAATACTGCTTAATGCACTTCCCCCACATCGGTTGCACAGGTGGCTGATGGACAGGCCTCCCTCAGCATCTGCTCCCCATTTCTAAGTGAACTCCAGCCAATGCTCAGAGCCATGTGTTCACCCAAACCAACTCAGCCCAGAATCAATCACCACGTGACAAGAGAGGGCATGAGGTCAGCATCACCTCCCCATGTCCCCACGTTACCTGAGCTGCCAAACTAGGATATCCATGCTTCTCAGCAACTAGCCACCTTAGAGGTTGCGTTGTCACCTGAGGAGCAGAAGCACTAGACAGCCATGGGCCCTCACATCTCTTTAGGGCCAGGCAAGGTCAGAAGGTAAGGCTACACATGGGCAGACCCTGCCCTTACCTACTGCATGCTCAGAGCAGTGTGTGTGTGTG
The DNA here is from genome assembly GCA_021653895.1 of Mastomys natalensis. NCBI lineage: Eukaryota > Metazoa > Chordata > Mammalia > Rodentia > Muridae > Mastomys > Mastomys natalensis. The sequence continues at coordinate 42,876 of JAJTUV010001642.1, read as the reverse complement.
TGTGGTGTGTGTGTGTGTGTGTGTGTCTGTCTGTCTGTCTGTCTGTCTGTCTGTCTAAGCTCTAAGTATGATTTTTTTTCATTTGTTACTTTGAAAACTGGAAAAGATGAATGCCTTGCCTAGTTCTGGCCACACCATCAGAATCTCTCCTCTTCCCCAGGGTGGGTAGCAGCAATCCCCAGATCTTCAGCACTGCCTACTCAAGGGAGCAGCAGGGCAAGGGACAGACTAATGGCAGGGTAGGATCTTATTACAACTAGCCACTGCCTGCCTGAATAGACTTGAGCAAGTTGTCAAGTACCTGATGCCCAGTTGGAGTAAAGGCATCTGTGACCGCATCCCTTCCAGGGTCAGCCCGAGGGTTAGAAGAGTTTGTATCCACCCTGTCCTTCAGAAGCACTGAGAACAAATATTTGATTTATTCATTGGTTCCATGTGACTGGAAACCTTGGAGATGGTTGGTACAACTTGACAGACAACAGAAGAATCATGTCAAATAATAATCTCACGGTCCTGCTGAGATCAAAGCTGCTTGCCCCCCTCTACCTAAAACAGGTAGCAAACACTGAAGCCCTGGGGAGCCTGGGGACCCTGCTTGGTCCCTAACTGGTCTCCTGGACCAGGCTGAAGCAGGCAGGGTACTTGAGACCTCTTTCTCTTTTGCTGTGTCCAAGCTGGAACTCCTCAGCCTTATGACAATCCTAAGGAGGCCAAGCTCTAAGACTCCCCGCTCTTCCTCAGCAAATCTCTGCTTCTCTCTGGTGGCAGTCACAGGAGGTCCAGCATCAAAAGGTCCTGGCTGGAGAGCCAATGGCTTCCAGGTGTGGGGAGGCCCAGCTGGCAGGGCAGGTGTGGGAAGGGCCTAGCAGCTGTGGGGTGTCTGGAAGGCATTTGAGCGTCTAATGAGCGCGGGATCTAATTAAAATGTTGGAGGAGGAATAAGGGTCCACACCATGTGGCACAGGAAGTGTAGCTGAGGATGCCTGAACAGCGGGGTTCTATGGGAGGGGCACCTGGCTAAAGAGCAGGGGTCAGCCCTAGCCCTACCCCTCCAGCCATGTCTCCAGTAGGTGCTAAAGGGCAGAAACTCCCATGTCAGACACCAGCCCTCCTGGCTGCCCTGCTAGCCACTTCCTGGACAGCTGTGTAAGTAAGTGGGTTCCACACTATGCTGAACCCTCAAGAGCAAGGGCAGGGGCTGGGGTGCCTTTACTGGACTGTGACTCAGAATTCAACAGCTTCTAAACAAGGTCTCCAATGTAAGCTCTTCTCCAAAGCCAATGTGTTTCCGGGGGCAGGAGATGAGCTAGAGTGAATGTTCTTCAACTTGACATCCCCTGGACCCTGTAAAAGTGAGTTTGGCAAGACATTCCCTAACACTGCTGTCACATGAGGTTACTGTGAGCTCAGTCACCCCTCCATCAACTTGTGATCATCAAGACTTAAAGAATGCCCCTCTATCCTGGTACTCTCTTCTGTTCTCATCACACGCAGTGTCAGCGCTGGTCCAGCAGACACTGTGCCTCCCACACTTGGCTCCCTCTGCAGTGTCCTTCCTGTGAAGGGGCTCAGGATGCCAGAGGATGGGGAGAGGGTCTGTTCCCCATCCTCTAGTGCCCTACCCACCAGCTCGGCTGCCCTGCTACCCACCCCAGCCCTGTCTCTCTTCCCTGCCCCCTCCCATCTGCTCCCAATAACAAAGCTTTGTCTCCCAGCATGCCCTGCCCCTCCCAGTCCCTGTGGGAGGACAGGGAGGCGAGACACCCCCATGCTGGTCCCTGACTAGGGTGTTAATGAGATCCAGGTTTCCATCCAGCTGTGGGCTAGGCCCTGTGAAGGCAGTTTCCTTTCTCTTGCCTTAACCTTGTTCCTTCAAGTGTCTCTCCACATGCTGGGATTGGGGTGAGTAGCAGGTAAGGGGGAGAGGGAAGAGAAAGAAAAGGAGAAGGAAGTTGGACTGGGAACCTTCGTGGACAGGGGATACAAAGGAAGCCTCCGAGGGGGTCCTTAACCTGGGGAAGTCCTTCAGGGTCAATGGAAAGTCAGATTCACAGCCCTAGGGGTAGTTCAGAGAGCTGGGCACTGCTACCCGTACGCACACAAGCACACACAGGCCTCTTCCTGTCAGGCTCAGTCGCAGCCTCACCAGGACCGCGTCTCGCATTCATTCCACATGACCCAAGCAGTTCAAGAGTTCCCTACTGCTCCCCATGATGGGCCTTCCTAGGGACCGAATCCTCCAGCAGAACTGACCACCCTCCTCTGAAGGTCATAAGGACACCTGCTGACTCAGCCCTGTCCTCTCTGCTTCCTACCTCTCCTGCTGCCCACGCTTAGCTCACCTTCCACTGACCCAATGAGTAAATGACCTCATGACCTCACAGGCAGTGCAGCTAGAGAGGCAAGTGTCAGGGGACTGTCCGCCCCACTTTACCATGCAGGTTTAGGCAGTGTCTCTGGCCTCAGGGGTCCCCAGTAGATGAGCTGAAGGTGGGGTGCTGCTCTCCCCACATGCAAGGTGCACCCAAGAATTGCTTCCCACAGGATAAGAAAGATGAGTACATTTGTGGGGCTGCAGAGGCTGGATCCCTAAAGCCGGCAGCCAGGGGGAAGAGGAGGGCTCTGCCTTGCCCTGAGGGGATGTCACCGAGCCATACAGCTTTAAACATGGCCAGGGTTTGCCCCATTTTCACTATCCAGAAATGAGAGACTTCGCACGGGCCTATATTCCTTGTGCAGGGTACTGTTCAGTTCTTGCTACTGGGCTGTATCCTTCCCACTACCTGACCCCAAAGTCAGGGCGTCAGCCAAGGACAAAGGATGGGCTCTGGTGTACTCCTTTGTCCACTCCCACCCTACTAATTTCAGACACACAATCTCCCACTCCAGCAGAAGCAGGGTTGTGTATAACGCAGGTCCTGGATTCTGGTTGAAGGACACTATCTGCTTAGAGCAGGAGGCTTAAATTGACAGCATAGCTAAAACCATCAGTTCTACCTCCCTAGATGGGACACTCTGTTAATGTATAAGCGCTGTTTTAAGCACCACACTGAGCCCTGGCTTCTCTTGACATCGATCTAGCCATCCTCCTCAGCAGCCAGCCTGGTGAAAATACCACAGCTTCACCCCACTGATGTCCAGTCCACACTCTAAGCCCCGTGCCCTGAATAAAGCTCTCCCCGCACACTTATGAGGTCCACCATTCCATCCTGTGGCCTCTCACTGACTGAAGGTTGTGGGCTGGCTGAAGCTGACTGAGGAAGGCTGCCCACAGCCCTGTCCAACACAGATGTGGGTGCGCCTCTGACCGTAACGGAGTGTGTTCTGTCCGGACCACCTGAAGGGTGCTCCCTCAACATTCTAGCCAGCATTCTCATGGTGAAAGGATTGTGGGAAGCTTCCCCAAAGCCTGGCTGCCTCTGGCATGAGCACCAGCTGGCTGACTGCCTCAGCCAGCCTGAGGGAGAGTCAGGAGGCATCCACACAGCCCGTGCTCCAGTTTCATGCAGAGGCCTCCAGAGTGGAACACACACACCCACACAGGAGGACTGACTTCAGGACACCTGGACTCCACCGCCTCTTGTGGTGAGCTTATCAGTGGATGGGGCAGCCCCTCATCTACCAGACAGACTTCTCACTATTTCCATTCTTGGGGGTTATCTCACCAGAAAGACTATACAGAGGACTCTGAAGGAGTGGGACACTGGCATGCCAGTAGGGGCCCTCTCAGAACTTTCTGCAGCTCAACTCTGAGCATGACATGGGCTGTGTGCAAGCCTCCTGTGTTGAGGCTCCTGGTACTTAAGGGTTCAGATGGAGCTTTTCCCATCCAACCTGCTTCCTTGGGCCCAAGCCACCAATCACAGCCTAACTCTGAAGACCCCAGATAGTAGGCACCACCACTGAAGGGAAGGCCAGGCAAGTCCAGCAGAGGCTCTGTCCTGAGGCTTGCTGTGTTCCCCACCTTTGCCCTGACCCTGGCTATAGGCTGCTCTACCTTTCTAGGATGGCCAGTGTCAAGCATCCAAGTGCTGCCACACCCACTGAATCCATCAAGAGTCTCCCGGTTGTCCCAGCACAACTCCCTGTTCAGGCTGTCCCTGGTGGAGACAACACAGCTGCTTTCTTCTCTTCTATCTTCTTCCCTTCCTATTTGGCCTCACCAGAGCTCTTCCTTCCAGCTCCTAGAGAAACCATGCCTGCCGAGACTTCCTACCACACAAGCACTAATCTAGCCATTCGTCTTAAGGGTCTCCAGAGTACTATTGTGGACTCACTGAGAGCACTGTAGTTCATCAGAATTCATGTTCTCTGATGAAAGTGGCCATGTCTTGTTTATGTTGAGATGCCCAGTTCCAAGAGCTGTGGCTGCCTTCAGACAGAGGGTCCCTTAGGAGCGAGGAAGAAGTCGATCACTCATGCCACCCAGAGATTCGTAGGGGATGTGGCTCTGTCGTCCCATCAGTGCAGATTCATTCGAAGGGCTATCATGCCTTTATCTCCAACTAGAGGAGAAGTTGTACCTCCCCTATCAGACCTGTGGCTCTGCAGAGACAAAGTCTGCCTCCTCCATCAGATTCTAGCTATATAAGTCACAAAGCCTAGGACAAATGTAAAAATGCTTTTATTCAAGATGGTTACAGCAGGATGTAGATAGAGCATGGGATCCCAGCCTACAGTTCAAAACATAAACCCATGAAGGCCCACACACCTCCCAATGGGATAGAAGTTGAAATCCAAGCAACAGGCAGACCAGAGAACAAAGAGAATGGTCAGAGACCTAGAGGTGGGCATGGCAGGCCTTAGGCCAGAGGCAGGACACCCAGGGTCACCTTCCTGAACAACGAAGCATTCATGAGCAGCCTGGCTCTCAGGCAAGGCAGGCTGTAATGCCAGGCCCAGCCCTACAATCTGTGCTCTGAGCCCAGCACTGGCTGGTGCTCAAGTGGGAGAAAGTTAATGCTGCTGAGGTAGTTGTGTGGAAACAGCTATTTTTACCCTGGCAGGCAAGGACCAGGTCAGAGTAGAGTGAGTCGTGTGGAGCAGCCACCACAGGGCCTAGAGAGGGGGTAGGCAGCAGCAGCCATGAGAACCTCAGTGTTGTAGGGGCACAGGCCAGAGCAGCTGAGGGTCACCAGGGCAACCCGCTTCACCTGCTAGGAGCCAGCAAAGACATCCCAGGGCTAGACCCCCACAGGGTCACTGGTCTTTCTATCCCCAGTTGAGGCTCTCTGACACACACACACTGGTCCTTGGTGTGGGCAGGGTCAGTTTGGACCAGAATTGGAGACACATGAAACTCTGGTCACCATTTCTAGTTACAGACTGGTTCCTTTCAGCTTCTCTTCTTTCTTCCCTGAGGATGCTGTGGGTATTAAAATTTAGGAAGAGCAGAGGGAAGATCCCACTTACCTCACAGGGCCTGCTCAGGGACCCTGCTTGGGAGTGGTGCCTGGACAGCCTTTAAATGAGAAACGGGGAGGGAATTGCAAAGCCACCTCCACTTGCCTCCAGCAGCCAGCACAAGGCCCCCACCTGTCCCCACAGTAGATAGAACACTCTGTGCCTAGGTGCTTACATTACATAAGCCCAGCCACACTTACCAAGACCATTTGTGGCTCTCCTTGACTAATAAAAAAGCAAATGTCTCCTTGAGCCGGGCTCCCTGCCACCAACCTCTATCCTTTCTGACTCCTGGGTTCCTTTGGTCCCCTGCCAGCATATGACCACTCACCTCTGCCTGGCAAGCCCAGGGAAGGGTTGCCATTCACCTCTATGTCCTTAAGACTAGGGCCCTTGTGGTGAGGCAGTGGACAACCTGTACCACCTTATAGGAGAGTCCTGCTGGCTTCAGAGGAAGAAGGGGGAAGAGCTAGGCTTTCCAGGAAAGCACTCACTCTTTATAGGGCTTCTGAAGAACCCTGGGGCCATCCCCTAACAAGCCCAGCCTGTTCTTTGGGCCAAGCCATTTGATTTTCAGTCATAAACCACAGAGCTCTAACTTCCATGGGAGAGAAGGACCTGGCCCCTGCCCCCACCTTTCATCTAGGGCAGGGGGCTGCAGACAGATTGTATACTTTGAGTTAATGAGGGTCAGGCAGGACACCCACAGGCAGGAGAGGAAGGGGAGGTGGAGGGATACAAGTGCTCTGGACGGGGTAGAAAGTGTTGAACAATTCGTCATAAAACCTCTTATAGAAGTGCACACTGTCATTCACATGGGTTGCATCGCGCAGGCTTCCCAGGTCGTGCCGTGGGGCCAGCCTCACATGGAAGCTGGGCAGAAGTCCTGGGCATGATGGTCCTGTCCTCAGGAGGCTCACCTCGAGCTTGAGGCAGCCTGGCTATATATGAGGTTCTAGGCCTGTATTCCCAGCAGACATCTTCTGACCACTCCAGTGGAATACTGATCAGAGAGAGAGATGGCTTACAGGGGGAGCAAGAATGAGAGTCATCATAAACAGGATGGTGGGGCTGCAGGGAAATCCCCAGAACAAAGGAAAACACCTGCCTTTCACACCCTTTCAGGGCATGACAGGAATTCCTGCATCATATGATTTAATCAGGGCTAGTCTACATGGTGAGAAGCATGAAAAAGACATGCTGTGATAGATACAACAGGACCAGCATATCACACTTGAGGGGAGGAGAAGGGGAGGGGAAGAGGAGGAAAAGGAGAGGGAGAAATGTAGGGGATCCTGGTTTCTTCAAGCTATGAAGATAATGACCAGCTTAGAACGACCAGCATCACAAAGGGACAAGCCTATGACATGGCATGTATATGTTCACATGGGTGTGTATGAATGAGTATGGAGGCCAGAGATTGACATCTGGTATCTTCCTCAACCACTTTCTGCCTTATTTTTTGAGACAGAGTCTCTCTCTGAATCTGGAATTCAGTGATTGGCTAAATTGGCTGGGTAATAGGGTCCAGGGATCTAGCTGTCTCTGCCTCCCTGCTCCAGCGCTAAGTGCTGGGGTTACCAGTGCTTACAGCCATGCCTGACTTTATACTGGGGTCCAAGCATAGGTCCTCGTGGTTGTACAGCAAGCAACTTCTCAGCTGAGCCATCTCACCAGTTCCTGTTTTTGTTAGTTTATATTCCCTGTACGTAGCACTAGGCTTTAGAGAAATGTTCATATACATAAGTATATAATGTATTTTGACCATGTTCCCCTCCACCCTCCGCCCTCCACCCTCCACCCTCCCTTTTCTCCACCTCTGCAATCTATTGGTCCCCTTTGCCTCCTATACAGTGTCATTTTCATGTTACATATACACATGATTCTATGTATCTCTATAAAATCCAGAAAGAACAAATGAAAGAAAACATGCAGGACTTGTCTTTCTGAGTGGGACTAAATTTGTTTAATATGACTATCTCTGGTTGCATCCATTTGAAAAAAATGACATAAGTTCATTCATTATGACCAAATAAAATTGTGGAAACATACTACTCCTTTTTTTGAGATAGGGTTTCCTTGTGTAACAGAGACATGGTTATCCTGGAGTAGCTTTGTAGACCAGGCTAGCCACGACCTCACAGAGATCCACCTGCCTCTGCTGGGATTAAAGGCATGTAATCCCACCATGCTGGCCCACCCACTTAAGTATTTAATAAAAAAACTTTTGGAGGGAAAGACTAACTTGTTTGTTTGTTTGCTTGCTTGCTTGAAACATGGCCCCCTACCCTACACACACACACACACACACACACACACACACACACACACACACACACACACACACAAAGCCCAGACTGGCCTTAAACACCAGAACATGGGGTTGCAGGTGGATGCCGCCATAGCAGGCTTGCTACCATGGACTTTATATATGGGAAACTCTAGGATTAAGTGCCAGCCCAGTTCTCTCTGGGTAATGGGATTAGTGGCTATTTTATACTCTGCCTTTGCTAGCTGTTTCCTCGAAGTTCTATAATGAACATATATTACTTTTGTAATGAGACAAAACCCAATAAAAACTATTTTTAAAAATAAAATAAATGATCCCTTTGCCCATCTGGAAAGAGTATGTTGTCCAAATCTCCAGTGAGGGTGGAGTAGGCAGTGCGGAGAGTCAACGTCTAAAGCTCTTCCCAGAGCCCAGGCTGGGTCCCAGGCAGCCGAGCGAGCATGGGAAAGGAGACAGCCAAGAGACTGTGCCCACGTCACCAGTCCAGCCTACAGCAGACAAGGGTGTCCACATGGGTCACAGCGAAGACCAAGCAAGGAGCCATAGGACAGAGCCCAGACTCCCTCTCTGGCTGAATTGGTTACTTTGTGCATTACTGAGACAAAATATCTAACAGGAGTACCCCAGGAAATGGTTGATTTTAGCTCACTGTTCAGGAATACAAGATCATCTTGGTGGGGAAGCCACAGCAGCAGGCGCCCGAGGCAGCTGGTCACATGACATCCACAGTCAGGAAGCAGAGAGATGGAAGCCAGTGCTCATCTTTTTCCCATTTATTCATTCTGAGACCCCAGTACATCGAATGATATGTCCACACTCAGGGTGGGGCTTCCTACCTCAGTGAAGCGAATCTAAACAATTCCTCACAGGCTTAGCCAAAGATTTGTTTCCACGGTGATTCTTAACCCCCATCAAGTTGACAATCAAGACCAACAGGTCACACTGGCCCACAAGTTTAAAGTGAGTTACACAGGGTTCTTTGGACATGCTGTGGCCTCTGCTGGGAAGACTCGCCCCAAGTTTACATGACTTCCTCTCAGTCTCCCCTCTGCAAAGGGCAGTCACTTTAAAATCTCCCTCCCTTCAGTTCTACAGCCATCATTCAGCTGGGGCCACCTGAAGTCCTCCTTCTCAGGCGCCATGACCAGAGCCCTTTCCTCACACAGGCAAGTCTCCATGCTTAACTCTAGCCAGAGCGTAGCAGCCACTCCATAAACATTGTCAAGTCAAGGCAAACACTGCCTATTTCATGGGCTTGTGCCACCTCTGCCTCTGCCTCCCATTTCTACCTCCATCAGAGCTCTAGGAGCATCTGGGAGCCACAGGGTGAGAGCGGCTGAGGCACCGCACGGGGGTCCGGTTCCTTTACGTGTGCTTCCGTGACATCCCTGAGTTTAACATTTCTCCTCTGAAAACAGGCTTAAAACAGCTCCTTCAAAACTGGACATGGGGCCACAAGCCTGTGACCTCAGCCCTTAGGTGGCGGAGATAGGAGGATCCAGAGGATCGAGGACATCTTCAGCCACATAGTGAGTTTGAAGCTAACCTGGTCTAGAGCTCTTGCCTCAGAAACAAACTAATTAAAACAATGGCTACTTATTGCCAACGCCAATAAAATAGTTGGCATGCCTAGTGCCATACTGGCTCAAGGGAGCCAAGGCTCCTCCTAAGACCTCCAGCCCTGCAGGGAAACTGGCCTCCAGCTTCAGCCTCACCCCAAACAAACCGGCTCTGGAGGTGAAGGAGGCTGGAGCTCACTGGCTTCTTCTCTTTCCTGTGGCTGCCCACCTCACATAGACAGGAGAAGAGAGGGAGATAGAAGGAGGAGCTGGCATCCTCTTAGCACTGGGACTAAGGGCTGCCACAGCCGCCTGCTACTCATACACTCCCTAGATCCCAGCCTCTATTCCTCTGCTCTCCCCTCCTCCCATCCTCCATGTTTGGAAGTGTTCCTTAGGCACTGGTCTCATTCTTGGGCACTCCCACTCACCCTCAAGGGGTGAGGCCAAGGTTAAGTGCAAAGTCCCTGAGGCCCTACCTCAACCTGAAGTGGCCTCCCTAGCAGGAGCTTTACTTCCTGTTGGGGTCACTAAGACCAGTCCTCCCTCACATTCCTTTCCCTGAGGTTTGCTGTCTCTAATGACCACACTCTCTCCACTCACAAGAATGGTTCCCACCAATCTACCCACCCTCTCCCTTCTAAACTCAAGCACTACTGTCTTAGTTAGGGTTTCCATTGCTGTGAAACGACATCATGACCAAGGCAACTCTTATAAAGGAAAACATTTAATTGGTTCAGTCCATTATCCTCATGGCAGGAAGCACAGCAGTGTGCAGGCAGACATGGTGCTGGAGGAGACTCAATCCCACACTGGGCCTAGCTTGAGCAGGAGCCCTCAAAGCCTGCCTACACAGTAACACACTTATTCCAACAAGGCCACACCTCCTAATAGTGTCATTTCCCATGGGCCAATCATATTCAAAACTACCCACTTTCTCTGAGCCAACCACAGCCATTTGGTCCAGACAGGAGGATAATATATCTATATCTGCTGGAGAGGGAATACACCTGCCTGAGGGGTGCACTCCCTTCCTAGTCTAGGGAAGACATGAACACAGTCCACAGAAAGGGGATCCCCAAAGACAGTTTGATCTCTGAGGGACGTTCTTGAGCTAAGGAGCTTCCCCAAGCCTGTCTGTAGACCTAGACCTTGGTTTAGAGTAGTCTAACGACAAGCCAGACTCTCCTCAGCCGAGCTCAGGGAGGCCCATAGAAAGTGCTGCAGAGATAATATACACCATCTAAGAGACCATGTTTTCCTCCCTGATGGGTGAGTGCATGAGCACTGAGGTCTCCCTGGGCCTGGGGCCCCTTAGCCTGTCTCTGTCACTTCCACAGCTGTCTCATGCCTCCAGGCCAGCATGTATGAGCTGACTGGGAAACTAGGGAATGTCTACCACTCTTTCCTGGATCTGGGACAACAGCAGGGGGGATGAGGAGGTAGATCCAGAAGGGTCCCCTGCCCCGCCCCATTTTCCAGACCCAGCCACGTACTTCCTTGTCCCCTCATTTCAGTAGCTGGCAAGGAGCAGTAATTGAATTTGCAGCTGAGCTGAGAATGAAGAAAGCAAACGCTTTACATGTCTGGGATTAATTTATCCCGGATGACGGCCACATCCACGCACTCTTTTCTGCCTGCATTTTCAGCATGTGCTCTGGCTGACAGTGGGAAACACATACATGCACGCACGCTCAGAGAGAAAGCACACTCAGATTCCTGTCCCTCTCATGTGTGCCCATGGCTGTCTGTGGCCAGGTCTAAGAGGACCAGGTTGTGAGCAGTTATGACTGAGCCCACAAGTGAGCCTGTCTACATCGGCAGTTCTCAGCCTCCTAATGCTGAGACCCTTCAATGAAGTCCCTCACACTGTGGTGACCTCTCAGCCACAAAAGTATTTTGTTGCTACTTTGTAACTTTAATTTTGCTACTGTCATGAATCATAACGTAAATATCTGTGCTTTCTGATGGTTTTAGGTGATCCTTGTGAAAGGCTGTTTGACCACAAAAGGGTTACGTACGACCCACAGGTTGAGAACTACTGGTCTACAGGTTCTGAAGCACATTTGGGGCCAAGTGGTAATTGGAGCTCTAGTGTCAGGAGGCCCCCTAGCTCCTTACCCACATCTAGCACTTCCTGGTATTTGCATCACACCCCAACCACCCAAGAGAGAGCCACCATCATTCCCAAGGGCTGTTGGTTGAAGTCACAGAACACTACGTCTAGGGTTCCAGACACCCCAACTTTAACCTCCATACCCCAGAAGCTCTATGACCTGGAATCTGCCAGCTAGTGAGCCTCTGGCCCTGGGAGAACTGTGCCACACTGCTCTGGCACTTGGGTCCCTGCAGTAGTGTACTCTCCCAAAGTGGATACCAGTGTGGTAGTCCCTAGCCAGCCTCTGGAGAAAATGTCTCCAAGCCATCCACCTGCCAGTAGTAGGGCTCCCAAGCTGGCCGTTCTCCAGTGGGGGTGCTCCCAAGTCATCCATCCCCAGTGGCTATGTCCCCAAGCCAGCTATCTGTATCTTCACCTCTGGGTAGGTCCAAGAGGGTACTATTGTCCCTTGTGTACTGTCCCTGGACAGTGCTGTCCTTTCTTGTTCCCTTTCCCTGAGGCATCTTTGATCCCTTCCTCTTCTTCTTTGGGGTTAGCTTGGTAGAGAGGATCAAGCAGGTCAGGGTGAGAATGATATAAAAAGCATTTAGTCTCACTATATGAGTCTAAATTTAGACTTACTATGTGAATTGTCCGTGTGTGTGTGGGGGGGGGGTGTATCTCACTGTGTGTGCATATATGAATGGTCCCACTATGTGTGTGTGAATGGCCCCACTGTGTGTGTGTGTGTGTGTGTGTGTGTGTGTGTGTGCCTGTGTGTATGGTTCTGTGTGTGAATGGACAATCCCCCTCCTGTGTATGTGGGGTGAGGGCAGGCAATAGGCTTACTCATGTGAATTATTTCCTTCTAGACTTTGGTCTTTTACCATTTGTTCTTGGTCAACTTTGAAAACTGATCCTGTAGAAAGTTCCCAGGACTTCCACAGATGCTGAAGCAGCAGGGAAGCAGCTTCCTGTCTAGGCCTGAGCCAGACAAGAGCACAGGTCAGTCCAAGCCTAGCAGGAGAACAAGGGTCGGGGCAGTTCCTGACTTCATCTCCTAGAGCAGAACCTACCTCCCTTCGCCTACACACACACACACACACACACACACACACACACCACACACACACACCTAGGAAGACAGTGGAGACCTAGGCAAGCCCTGGGCCCACAACCAGCTGGTTAGGAAATTTGGGTGCCAGGCCAGCCTGGCTGAGTGGGGCTTGCACAGGGCATGTCCCTCGCTTTCTCCTCTTCTCCCGTGTATTTTGAGTAAGTGGAGAAGGCAGAGTGGAGTCAGCTCTGCCCAGCACGGCATGAGCAGCTTGATGATGACTCCAGCTCACAGGCATTTGAACTCCCTCCTGACATGCTGTCACTGTCCCTCTGCCTGTCTGTCTCTGCCTATTTCAGTTCCTGCCCACATTTACCTCATCTGCCAGATGTTTGTGCTGGGGGCACCCCAAGAGCAAAGGCAAGGAAATGAGGCGAGCCCAGAGACTGGGTCACAGGAAAGAGCTGATGCAGGCACAGTTTCCCCCAGAGAACAGCTCAGTAAAGTCACCACTGTACCTTCAGTACCTCTTGGTGAGGAAGGGACTGGTGAGCCAGGTGAACCCTTGTGACATCCTGGCTGTCACCAGCTCCCAGGCAGGGGCACTCACCTGGCTCCTCTGGAAATCCCATAATCCCACATTTATGAAACACATGAAGAGAGGATTGAGACAAACTTGAGGGTCCCAGAGTTGGGGCACATAGGGGAGGGGCAGAGCAATCGTTCTGTGTGCAGTATTTTCTTGGTCTACCCACCTTCCTGTCTGCCCAGCCAGGACTGTCACACCAGACTCGAATGAAGAAAACAATGTATGTTTCAATGTTTACCTGTGTGTAGCATGTGAATGTGCATCTGTTTCTATGTGTCTGCGTGATGTGCATTTACATGGGCACACATTTGTGTGTACATGCTTATGTGTATTCACATGCAGTCTTTTACATATGCCCTTTTGTGTGTATTTGCTTATATATGTTTGTGTGTACATACATTTGTATGTATATGTGTATGTATCTGTGTTTGTGTTTCACATTTGCAGCGAGTATACCTATTTATATGTTGTATATATGCATGTGTGGTGTTTTGTGTTATAATATAAATATAATATAAAAATATATGCATATTTGTACATATGTTTGTTTAAGTATATATTTGTGTATACATGGTTTTGTTAATGTATGTCCAAGTATGTTTATGTGTTTGTGTACATATGCTTTGTTCATTTACATGTTTGTGTAGGTATCCATGTGTGTGTGTAGAAAGTCCTTAGAAACAGCAGAGGCAGAAAACTGAGTTTTGGGAATATAAGAGGCCATACCTTTGACTGAGCTAGTATTTAACAGTGAGATTTTTCCCCCTCACTTGGGTCCCAGAATGATCTCTAATGTGATAGACTGACAGAATTTCAAACCATAAAGTCCTCTTGAGTGAGTTCTGAGGGCCTGGCTGTTGAGAGGACTTCAATCAGCCCTGAGCAAAATCCCTTCAGTGAAAGAAGAAAACCGATTAAAGACCAACACCTGAATCCAGCCCTGGAGACATGTCAGGGACCGACAAGCTGCAGCCATCTCAGGGCAGTGCTGAGGAGCTCCGAGCCAGGCTGGGCAGAGCAACAGGGACAGCATGAGGTGAGTGTCACTCCCTCCTGGGACAGGAGTAGAGAACTAGAGGATACAGCAAAAGGCAGAGCTCTGAGTTTCAGGGAGGCTGGTGGCTGGACATGTTAGTGAGGCCCTGACACTGGGCTGGGGAGCAGCCTGTTTGCAGGACACTGGAGAGCCAGCAGCAACTCTGTTGATGTGCTGAGGATGTGTATCTGGTGAAACGGGGCTTCCGTACACGTCACATGCAAACTCATGCCTGAGTGGTGGGCATAGAGCAGAATGGGAACCTTGGTCAGCACCATGCAGGGGGAAGGAAAAGCCAGCCTTCTAGAACAGTCTTCAGACATCAGTTACCCAGCAGTCTGCTTGGCCTCTGTGACCTCAGGCCATACTGAGACTTAGGTCAGCTCCCCAGCTACAGTCTCAAGCAGGACAGTCTTCCAGGGTGGTTACATACTTGCAGCTACGTTGTCCCTACAGAATTTTCATCTCCCAGAAGAAAACCTAGACTGGAATTATTTTTAAAAACACATGGTTCTGACTAAGGTTAAGCCAGTCTTTGTGTGCTCCGGAGTTTTCTTGTTGTCTCAGAACAAAGTTCAGTCTCCTTTGCAATATTAGAGTCTTCACACCTGGCCCACCCTTCTTCTCTGGAACCAAGTGCTGTTCTGGCTCCACAAGGCTCCACGGTGTTCTCACTCTCACTCTCTGTCTCTCTGTGTCTGTTTCTATCTCTTTCTCTCCCTCTCTCTCCTGAATACCGCCCCGATCAGTGCTGGGAACAACTTCCTGTTGGCCAGGACACAGTTCAGAACTGCTCAAATGTTACCATTGTGCCCCAAAGCTCTCCCACCCTGCCAGTCCCAGAGCAGTGTGCCTCTCGGAAGCTCCTCCCCATGAGAAGATGTTTCCTCAGCCTGTGGGATTCATGTGCAACTCACCGGGGGACAGCCGTGGAGCCCACCCTAGGCCTGCCACATGCAGCACCTCAACATTATACATGTTGAACAGACATGTGTCCCCTGGCCATCCATGCCACAGTCTCATTCTCATGCATGAGATTTGTGTAATGGCTAGTGTTGTCTCAGGAAGCAGCTTCAAGCTCAACTCTAGCTGGAGGGATAAATGTAAACAGAAAGCAACTTTGGAAGGGCAGAGTAGAGAAAGATCACAAGTCTTTAGGGGTGAAGCTGGTTCAATCCTTGCTTGAAGCCGGTCGTTTGGTATGTTTCTGTTTCTATTTCAAGGAAACCATTGAGTGCTTTTTACTCGTCTGAGTAGATTTTCTATTACTTATCAACCATAATAGAAAAATAGTGTTCACAGTAGCCCTCCTGACCCTTTCAAAGCAGCTAGGAGACTGCAGGGGTTCCTCTGACATTCTAGCAACTGGGGAAAACATAGACTTCCTTCCTTCCTTCCTTCCTTCCTTCCTTCCTTCCTTCCTTCCTTCCTTCCTTCCTTCCATCCTTTCCAAACTAACATTCTCTGTCTACAGACACCAGTTCTACTCCACTCTATCTTCTACTGTGTCTCTGAGTCTTTCTAGCTTCCTCCTTCCAAACATCAGAAATCCTAGGGCATCCTACCAACAAAGCTCCCTGGCCCTTCCTGAGGGTGGGAAACCCCTGCTTCCTCTCCTCTGGTTCCTCTAAACGCTACCGTCATATACTGTTGGACGCGGCAAGACCCAGCAAGGCCTCCTCACTAGGTGGGACCTTCCCAAAGAACTTGCGGCCCTGTGCCCTGCTCTGCTTTCTGGATGAGGTGTGCTCCTGCCTCCTGGACTCGGGCAGCAAGCCTTTAGGGCCTGGCTGCCAGGTTTTCTTGGCCCAGCATGAACAAAGAGTAACTGGGTACCAACTTCATCATGTCAATCAGGTGGTGCCTCAGCCTGAATCCCACAGTCCTGGGAGGGGAAGATAATGGAGAGGCTGAGGGGAGAATTCCTCCAGGGCCCAGGGACCTGGGCCAGGGGAACCAGCTCACAGTAGGAAATAGGAGAAGCCTCATGGTGACAGGGAAAAGACAGCCAGCACTCCAGGCCCTGAGGCAGAGGCCTCTCTTTGGAAGCCTCAGAGCAGAGTCTTCCAGCTCTGTGTTTTCTGAGTACAGCCCTGCTGCTTCTGAGGATTAAGTCTGGTTCCCGCAGGAAATTTCAGACCAAGGCCAAGCTTCAGACCACAAGGAAAAGGTGTCTTGATTCAGCCAGATATTTAAAGCAGGGGATGAAAGCAGAGCAGAGGGATTGCAGAACTGTGTGTGACAAGGTCAAAGCCACAGGTCAGGCCATCCTCCCAGTCCGAGGTGCTTACCTGAACAGGATAACCTTCCCAGAAAGGTAGGTAGGGGTTCAAGTTGGGAATGGGGAGGAGGAGGTCACTGGGCCCAATACCAAACACCCTGATCTCCCCCAACACCCCCTCCCCCTTCACACATTCTCTCTCCCTCAGGGACTGTAGACACATAATATATTTTCTGGTTCTGTCTGCTTTATACTGAGATAGCCAAGAGTTTATCCAGAGGAGAGTTGGGTTAGGGGAGAAAGAGAAGATAAAATAACGTGATCCCAAGAACTCCATGGACATGCGCAAGACCACCGGGCCCCAGAGCAATGGAGGAGCAGCTAGTCCTGGGCCAGGAGGAAATCTGCGCCCCCTTCTCCAGAGCAGACATCTTCATCTAAAGGGCTTCACCAGCTTCATGGCAGCATAGTTCTAGGAGGAAGAGACACAGACACAGATACATGGTAAGCCCTTCAGGGAAAGCATGGTGGGGGCTTTGTCATTGAGGCTGGAAGGTAGGTAACTGGGCTCCTGGGTCCTTACCATCTGCCTGCAGCCTACTGCTGCTACCTCCCAGACCATGGCAGGCTCCAAATTCTACCCTAATGACGATCCTTCTCCATCAAGCAAAGCAACGCTGACCCTGCCCACTTCCACAGCTCCTAGCCCCCTACTATCATACCCACAAACAGGACGCCCAGGGCTAACCCATCACCAAGCCTCTGTCCAGAAAGACAGAGAGTAGGGTGTTGGTACATAGGACAACACATAACAGGAGCCAGCATCAGAGACAAGTCATCCTCCATAAAGCCCTTCCTGCTGCAGGCCTGACAGAAGCCTTCCTCTCCCCACCACTCCCCCCAAACACCATGAAAACACACAACACAACACAGGGCTCCTAATTGGGACAGTATGTTCTCCAGCGCCGGCCTGGAAAGCCAACCCTGGAAACAAAGCCGGCCCTCCTTCCCAGCCAAATCGCTTCTGCCGCCCCAATCTGGCCCTGCTCCCAGAAGGCTCAGAGGGGCCAGAGGAGTAGAAGGCCCCCTTACCCCTCCTATAGGGACAGTGGGGGTGGTCCAACCAGGGCTGGAGCAACTTGGGTACTCTGCACTGGCCAGAGTAGGCCTCTGCCCCACCTAGCTGAAAGCAGGTGAGTTGACAGGCTCAGGGACAAGACAGGCCAAGTGACTAGAGACTTGGATAGACAGAGATGGGATTCTAGGCTGTAGACAGGCCTGCAAGCAGAAGGTGTGCAGCCTAATCCTGGAGCCGCTGGAGCCTAAAGCCTTGGCCTAGATCTACCTGTGCTCTCTGCTGCTTTGGGAGGTCAGTACATAAAGAAGATACCCTAGGAAATGAAAAGAATGTAACTTAGCCACTGGAGCCCAGGCACCAGAGGAGACTCTCTACTCAGTCCCCAAAAGTGTTTCCTTGCTATCTTCAAGAACACGAAGGTCCCCAGACTAGAAGAGACTGGCCTTTCTTCCAGCCACAGCCCTGAGACTTAGGACAGCCACTCGTGGGCCTCACAGCGCTGGACCCAGCTGGGCAGGATCTGGGTAAGCACTGAAAGAGCCATGGAGATAGGCGCTTGGGACATGTTCCTGTCCTCTAGGCCCTTAAATAAGGGGCTCAGTTTAACACACAGCAGTTTGAAAGGACAAACAGAACCTGACCCGAGCCCATCAGAAGTCACTGCAGCCTATGTTCCTAGGTTCAAGAACAATGCTCTATCTCCTACAACTGCAGGTTACTCCATCCTTACAGGGGTAAAGGACAGTTTCCTGCTGAGCCAGCTCAGAACTCTTGTGTCCTAGAAGCTTCCTAGTGACACTGAGGCTGCTGCTCACTAGACCATACCTGGAGAAGCAGAGTGTATACCAGCCCTACTTTCTAACTGTCAACTACAATCTTTAGTGGCTTTATTATTCCTTAGGGTACGTGCCTCATACCTTCTCCCTTGTGGCTCCAACACCTTTCCCTCCTGGGCACTGACACTACTTACTCAAGCCACCCCTTTCTCTGCGTAGAAGCTGATCATACTGAGTGAGAGAAGGTGACCTAAGTCAGGTCAGAAGAACGGGTCATCCCTACCTCAGTTTCCACAGCCCTAGATGGTCCAATTGCCAGGCACCAATCCCAAGTCACCTTTGCTGGCAGCTTGGCCCACAGGACGCTGTACTTGTAAGACCACTCTCCCCACAACCCACAGGAGACTTGACTCTGATGCTGTATTTGTTGTCTTCCTTTCCTTATCATGTTGCCTTACACGGCACAAACTTTAGTCCTCACAGCCTGGACCCACTCAGGACCCTAACCAATTTGACCAGTTGATTTCAGCGTCCTACCGAGTCCAGCAAGCATTGCAAAGAAAGTAAATTGACCACAGCTAGTGCACGATGCCCAGTCTGTAACCACAGCCATCAGTCATGCCATTATAGATTTTCCTGCCACTGTGGCCATAAAGGCAACTGGGGCCTGAACAGTCAAACCAGGAAGTCTCCTGGTGCAGGTTGGGGCCATGAGGATGGTCTGTGGTCTTGACTTTTCCTTTGAGGAGGCAAGATACACTGGCAGGCAGCCTAGTGCTTGGCTCTCAGTGGAGGGGCCTTTCTACCCATCTCTTCCTCCTGTGAGGAGTCCCAGAGCAAGCAGTACACCTGGGGATAATTTTCCAAGCAGCTTCTCTAGTCTGAGATGGTGATCCAGGATGCTATATGGTTCTCAGTGACAACTATATCAAGCCATGGTCATGAATTGCACACAGACGCTGTGCAGCCTGGCACCAGTCCCTTCTCCTCTCTGGACCTGATGTGGCTTTGAAGTGTTGATGTGAAAAGTTTGTGGGCTGGAGATTTGGCTCAGCAGTAAAGATAACTGCAAATTCTGTTCTCAATACTTATGTCAGACAACTCATGACTACCTATAACTGGAGTTCCAAGGGAGCCAATGATGCCCTCTTCTGGCCCCCAGGGGCATCTACACACAGGTGGCACATATTCACATAGAAACACACACACATTCATAAAACTATTTATAAATAAATATGTGAGAGGAGGGGGAGAGAAAAGTTTGATTTTTTCCCATCTAAAAATACCACAAAAATACTAGAGACAGCTTAACAGTAGTACTTCAACACCTTGAAGTGTCAGGAGACACTGGAGGACTGGGCATTTTCAAGGGCCTTAGAGAGCTATGAAAGCCAGAAGCAGGGACAAAGGCTTGCCCTACAACTACCCCACAGGCAGAGCCAGGGAGCTAAGGACCCAGCAGCCCTGGATGTTATGCCCCTGGTGGCCCGGGTGTCTCTTTGTCAGATGCTAATTGACTTCTTATCAGATAAAAGGGACCCCAAGTATGCACCCTACCACTGAGGGGCTCCTCGGCCAGTGCCTGTTCATTCTTACTTTCTCCAAATCCTCACCCTACCAAGGGCCTCAGAGGACCTATCAGGTGCTGTCCCCTGCTCCATTACCTCATATCTTCCTTTCTACCACTACCATCCCTTGTATAACTCTATTCCACTCTTCAACAGGCTCCTGGGTCACCCTAGGCCCAAGCCCCCTATTATGGAATTTCCTCCAAATTTATCTTTTTAAGGCTCAGGAAGCAAACAAAACTTACAAGTCTCAGGATGCTCCTGAAATTTACAAGATTCACAAATCTCTCAAAGAAGAGAGTCTCTAAACAGTGTAGTTTCCTGTGCAAATTATGCAGAAATCTCCAGGACTGCAGTTTCTGAGAGTTCCCAGCCATGCTGGAGTGAGCGTTTCAGTGGTGCAGCAACTGCTACTGAGTCTAACCAGTGACATGGTTGCTACCCAGGTTCTTGGAGCACATGAAAAGTAAGAGACTCCCCCAAGACAGCATCTCCCCACATCAGCCCTGCTCACCGGGAAGGCGTAGACAAAGACACCGAGGAAGAGCAGGAGGATGAAGAGGATGATGAAGAGGATGATGGCACACCGAATCGTCGCCACAAGATGAACTTCATGGTCTTGTACGGGGAAGTGAACCACAGGAAAGAGGTGTCGGGGCGCCTGGAAGTGAGATCCCAGGGTCAGCTGAGCACCTCTGCAGGACTCATTCCTCCAGACACTGCTTTCAGCTGGGACAGTTGGTCAAATAGCCTGGGTATGGGAGAGGGGCACCTTGCCTCCAGACCCTCAGCCCCTCCTCCCACAGCCTCTGCCTAAATGATGCTTGTCTGTACCAGCTGCATTCTTGGCACTTAGAGCCCCATCTTCAGGATCCCTTCATCATGGCCCTCTCTCCTTCTGAACCCATACTCAGTCACAGATCACATGCTTGGGAATGGGGCTGAGCTTCCAGGTTGTCTGTTTGGTGATTGAGGGGTACACTGGCCCCAGGCAGATTGCCCCTGTGTATGTACTAGACTAGCTGGGCTAGACTTTGGAAGGATGGGAGTAGAGAAGCCAGAGAAGCCCATCTTCGTTCACTCACTCCTAACGAAGAACTGCAACCCCTCTCCTCTAGAAGCACCACAACTCAAGAACACAGAGGGCTTTGCATCTCGTCATGGTCATTTTAACATCGCTGGCTAGCCCTGGTCTTGGGATTTCCTCCATTGTCCGATCCGAGTTCCACGCCTGGGCAAAGTTCAGCTACCACGTTCTCTGACCCTGCACATGCAATACACGTATCCTGATCAAGGAGTCCACCTATGTTCACTTCCAAGAGCACCCATGGTGGGTGGTGACAAACCACATGGAACGAGTCCCAAAGACCCATCTTTCAAAACTTCCGGGAGCAGACCCCTGTCGTTCAACACAGTCTTAGAACGACCCCATAAACATCAGTGAGCCAAGTCTCATCTGTGAATAGAGGTAACCTTCCCAGAGAGGAAGATTCCAGACACTGGGCCCTATGCAGTATGTAATGCTTGGACACAAAACCCAGAGAACTAGTCCCATGGGTCTCTTCTGTTGCTTATTTGTTTTGTGTTATCATTAGAGACATATCTTGCTATGTAACTCAGATTGGCCTGAACCACTTTGCTTCTTGCTTGCAGCCTCAACTGATGATAAATGACCTGGACACTATCTCTGCCGTGCTACCTGGCTTTGCAACCTGTCATCGAATTACTTAAGATGCACCAGTTTCCATCTGAAGGGTGTCCATGCACTGGTCTTTAAGCCATGAAGACTGTGACCTCTGTAAAGCTGAGTACTGTGCCTCCTAGATGACATGCCTGCTTCGGAGGCATCACTAACTTGGATCTTCTCAGCATCGATACTTGGGTCTTCTCCTCCGTTGGTCCCGACCCTCCTCATGCTCCTTTCTGCAACCGATCTCCAAGGTCATTTCCAGCTTGCCCTGTGGACACCAATGGAGCCTGATTGGGGCCTGTGGCCAGTGATGCAGAGCAGAGGCAGCCAGGACGACCAGAAAGGCTACATTGTTATTTTTATTTCTTTTAAATGTATGGTTGTGGTGAACTATCCAGGGTGATGGTTCAGCAGTTAAGAGAGCTTATCTCCCTTGGAGAGGGACCTGGTTCAATTCCCTACTCACAGAAAGATGGTGATTCACAACCAACACACCTTCTTAGGTCATCTACTGCAACCCCCTCTCCTCCTGCAGCACCACAACTGAGAACAAAGAACACAGAGGGCTTTGCATCTCAGTCATGGTCATTTTAACATCCGCTGGCTAGCCTTGGGTCTTGGGATACCATACATGTGATACACATACATACACTCAGGCACAAACATATACATCAAATAAAAGAAACATGTGTCATAGTTAGCTTCAATTGCCTACTTGATACAAAATAGAGTTAAATGGGAAGAGAGACTCAGTTGTGGAATTGCCTAGAAAAGATTGCCCTGTGGGCATATCTGTGCAGTATTTTCATATCTGTGCAGTATTTTCTTAATTGTCTATTGGCATGGGTAATGCTGTCCCTGGGCAGGTGGCCCCCTGGGCTGTATAAAAAGCTGAGCAAGCCAGAAGAGGCAAGTAAGCAGCACCCTTCCATGGCCGCTGCTTCAGCTCCTGCCTCCAGGTTCCTGTCTTAAGTCTTACCTTGGCTCCTCCCAGTGATGGCTGAGAACTGTAAGACAAGTAAACAAACCCTTTCCTCCTTGACTTGAAATTGTGCCTGATGATTAATAGTAGCAACAGAAAAGCCAACCGTGAAAACACACACACACACACACACACACACACACACAACACACACACACACATATATATATATGTATCGTTATAATCACAAAAACATTCAGAAATTACAGAACTATAATGGAGAAGTCATCACTCACTCTATGTGGAGACAGGTGTTCCCAGTATTATTTATTTGTTTATTTAACCATTTTAACCTTTTAATGTTTTATTCTCATTTTTTAATATATTTTAATTGAGAGATGGAGTGAGGGTGTGGGTGTGGGTGCACATGGACACTCGGCAGGTGCACAGGTGACTGAGAAGGCCAGGAGAGGCATTGGATCCTCTTGAGCTGGAGTCACAGGTGAGCCAACCAATGTACGTGCTGGGAACTGAACTGGGGTCCTCTAGAAAAGGTCCGCAGCGTCCCTCCAGCCCCATCCCCAACATCTGTACTCATCAGAGCTACAAGCGTATGAGACATAGCACTGTGTGTGCAGCCCCATAGCTTTTCACGTGGGATGCTTTTCACTATACAATTGCATATTATTTAAAGTTTGGTTTCTAATGATTGTAATGCAGCCTATGGTTGGTTGACCATAATTTATTTAGTAACTACTTATTTGGGGTTATTTTATGTTGTTTTCAGCTCTTTGAAATGAATAAATAATAGCACAACAAACATCTCAGAACCTAAATTTTTAATTTTATCTGGTTATTTCTTTAGATGGGAGTTTAGAAGTGGGATGGCAGAGTCCAAGGCATAGACATTGTTAAATCCTGCACTGTGCGGTACCTAATTGCTTCCCCACACACTGAAACAAACTCTGCAGCCCCAGCATAGGAGACTGAGGTTGTCTCCTGAATTTCAACTGAGAGCTAGAGTGTGAGTGTATGCACACGAAACTTTACCAGCATGAACATTTTCAATTTTTTGTTGCTTTTTAAATCTAATTAGATCAAAAGCATTTTTAAAAACAGTTCTTTAATTACTAGGGAAATAACTATCTCCTCTTGTGTAATGAGTCACGGCATCTGTGCGTGTACCTTGCTGGTTTTCCCTTTGGGATGTATTTCTTATTGGTTATCACGAGTCTCTGTACAACAAGGATATTTTCCTACAAGGGCCACTTGAGGGCCAGCCAACTACTCTTTCTAAGGAACCAGAGAGGATTAACTTCCTCCCTGGGGCTACTTTGGACTTCAGGGAAGGACTGTTCATCCTGGTCCTCTTGGCCACCCTCCCCCACCTGCCAGAGCAAACCTCTTGTCCAGCAAGAATGATCCCTGAGACAGTGCTGCACAAACAGAAGAGACATGGCCTCTGTCCATCCAGCAGGAAGTCCCAGTCACAGGGTTACTCAGGACCAACCTCTATAAGGCCATCTGTCTACTCAACAGGTCTCCCTGTAATAGGAGCCTGGAGACAGGAAGGCTGGACCAGGAGGAGGGGAAACACATTGGAAAATAGAGACCGAGAAGAGAGCCTGCAAGAGGGCTCAGTCAGTAAAGTTCTTATCATGCAAGCCTTTGGACCTCAGATGGAGCCTCAGAACCCACAGAGAAACCAGGGGATGGTGATGCATTTGAAAATGCCAGGACTTAGGAAGCAGAGACAGAATTCCCTGTGGCTTGCTGGCCAGACAGCTAGTCTAATGAGTGAGCCAAAAACCAATGAGAGATGCTAACTCCAAAAACAAAGGAGCAGGCACCTGAAGATTAGCAGCAGAGATTTGACCTAGCCTCCCATACCTGTACACATCCATACACATGAGCATGCATATGTGTGCCCCTGGGTTCCATGGAAGGGACAGCCTATGCCCTCCACTGAGCTAGAGAGAACAGACTCACCGCCAGCATCTTCTTCTCTCCCTCCTCTGTCACACAAGGCCACCATCCTTTCACTGTCTTCTGCTCAAAAAGGGACACAAACCACTCTGGGTGGAAGGTGTCATCCAGCTGGCCCAAGGAGCACTTCTCAGCTGTCTTGGCTGGCTTGGGCATTCGGTTGAGATCCAGCTGCAGGGAGCCTGTGGCAGAGTGATGATGCTCTTAGAGGATGCCACAGTCACTGATCACTTAGGGACACTCTGGGTGGGCAGATTTAAGAGCTCACTGCTACCTCTTCAGCTTGTACTCATGGGTCAGCCAAGGGTCAGCTCTAGCAACTTCCCAGCTCCTGTCTACTGCCTCTTGTTCTCTATACATAGCTCCATCATTCATCCATTCATAAGTGTGTAATCTACCCATTCTGTTTCCTCACCCTGAGCACAGATGCCCACTTCTGCAGTAGAAACCTTCATACACCCATCCATTCATTGGCTGATAAATAATTTTTATCATGGTAAAATGCATACACACATCTACACTATAGAATCTCTCTCTGTGTGTTATATATATCTTTTTATTATAATATATATATATATGTGTTAGGGGGGTGTAGTGTGTGTGTGTGTGTAAGCTGGTTACGTTTGTTTATTCCTCTTGACACAAGCTAGTGTCATCTGGGAAGAGTGAACCTTGACTGAGAAAATACTTCCATTAAATTGTCCTGTGGACCATTTTCTTGATTAACAATTGATAAAGGAGGGCCCAGCCCAGTGTGGGTATGCCACCCCTAGGCAGGTGTTACATATGAAAGCAGGCTGAACATGCCATAGGGAGCAAACCAGTAAGCAGCACTCCATTTTACCCACTGAGCCACCTGCCAACCCCCCACTAATTCTAAGTGTGTCATTTTGTGGCGTTAGATATAGTCACGGTGTTGCACAGCTGTTACCACTACTTCCAGAAAGTTCTCATCCCTGAAGAGAAACTGACCACCAAGCTATAACTCCCTTGTCCCCTCAGCCCTGGACACAGCATTGTCCGGTCTGTGCGGACATGCCTCTTGTGTTACAGACATCTGTCCTTAGGCGTCAGGCTTATTTCATTAAAAAACTGTCTTCAGAGTCTGTCCATATCCTCGCATGTCAATATGTTTTTTTACAGTTGAATTATATGCCATAGAGAAACAATGCATTTTATGTATCCATTCTTCTGTTGGCAGACATAAATCATCTTCCCCCAATGACGACTGCAGACATCTGGGTGGGCGCTGGCATACATGGGCCGAAGCTATGGTTTTCTTTTGAGATATGAAATGAGTGATTAGAAAATGCAGTCTAGGGTGAAGAAGGGAAATCTAAAGTTGTCCAAAGGCAGTATTTGTTAATGGTTTAAGTTTTGTTAAAGCAAAACCAAAGGAAAACAAAATTGAAAACTGTTTATCATTTTGAATGTTGTTTTCTCAATAAAAATAAATTTTTCCTTTGAAATAAATTTTCTAAAGTCTCATTCATAAAGGATAGATTGATGCCAAAAAAAAACTATTTTAAAAAAATTTCATGTGAAATTTAAAAGCAGGGTCTGGAGAGATGGCTCAGTGGTTACAAACATGTATTACATTTGCATAGGTTCCTCCCAATACCCATGTTGGGAGACTCACAATCACCTGTAATTTATTCCAAAAAGCAGATGCTCTGAATTCCTTGGCACTGCACTCACGTGTAAAGACCTACAGAGAATATATTAAAAGTAAATTTTTACAAATGGTAGAAATTTATGCAGTGTGTCTGTATCCTTAGTATATAAAAGTCTCTGAAGAACAATACTTAAAAAATGAACACATCCCAAAATCATGAAAAAGAATCACCATGGATGTTGGGGTGGTCTGTATGATGAAATCACAACCATCTGTAACTCCAGTTACAGGGGATCTGATTCCTCTTCTGGCCTGTGAGCACTGGTCATGGACATGGTGCACATACATGCAGTCAAATACTCATATGTATAATAAAAATCTTGTGGTGTGTGTGTGTGTGTGTGTGTGTGTGTGTGTGTGTGTGTGTGTCTATAGAGGCCGAAATCAGCCTTGGAATTGTTCTTCAGGTGCTGATTATCCTTCTTTCTTTGAGACAAAGTCTCTCACTGGCCTGGAGCTGGCCACATCGGCTAAGTGTGGCCCTCTTTAGATCTGTCAGGTGTGGGCATCCCACAGATGTGGACCTGTGTGATACTTGTCTTTCCTCTGCTGGCTTCTGTCACTTAGCACGTTTTCAAGTCCACCAGATGGAGTCAGGGGCAGTACCTCTTTTCTTTGTGTGTATGAACAATATCCCATGTCTAGACAGACCATGTTTCAGCATTAATTGTCCTGCCTCTTACTAAGGGTAAGACTGTTGCTAACCTATTTCTCCCTCAGCACTCCATGCTCAGAACACCACACACAATGTCCTTGTCTTCACTCCTACCCATCAGCCCAGCTCCCCATGCCCCAGTATGGCTTCTCAAGCTGAGTTCTGATCATTAGGACAGTCCCTGGGGCACAAGGATAAGACGGGATCTGATTTCCACAATATTTGGACTCTGTATTGCTAGACTGTTATGATCTGGGACCTTTGGGACCTCCCTGTTAGAAATGAGGCCAGGCAGCTGAGGGTCAGCATGGCCCGGTCCTGGCTTCTACCCTTGTCCCCATTCTTCTTGAGTCCCACTATTTCGTGTGGTTCAAAGATCATCTCTGCTGAGGACCCACTCCAGGATCACCCTGATCTCTCTGACACTGCTGTGTTACATACTTCACTTATGCTGAGGACGCAGTGAATGATAGACATGAGGCTTACCCAGAAAGTCATCAAAGGAGAACTTGTCATTGTCCCAAATCTGGAAGACCACACGTGCTGGGATCTTGCTCTCTGTCTTGTCAAGTCTCCAGAAGGCATCCTGACCCAGAGGAGGATCAGAGAAGCAAGGTTAGAAAGGTTTGTCCAGGACTGCAAACAGGGAAGTCCTTCTAACTTGTAAGGCTACAAGAAAGAAGTTGTTAGTAGTGTATCACTGAGGTAATACCCAGGCCAGATACTATCAGGAAGACTAGAAAGCACTTGGCACTGTTCAGGGGTGTGATGGTTGGTTTTAATGGCAACTTTCCACAACTTAGAATCACCTGAAACGAAAGCCTGTAGTTGAGGAACTCCTTAGTCAGGAGCTGACCACTATCTGGTTGTGTTGAATCACCAAGCAGAAGCACTGGCTGATGAAAGGCTCAGCTCAATAGTGCCACATCTCCTGAGCTGATTTGTCCCTAGTTGCAGCATCCACGCCAGCACCATTTCAAGGGACATCAGCACAGCAGCTAAGTACTCTGGGGCTGGGCTGGCAGAGCTGGAACACCTGGCTCTGGGACTATGTGGGGAGCATCATCACTGGCTATGCTAGGAACCCTCTCTGAAGCAACAACTGTTTGATAGATGAGGTTGGCCTGTGGGCATGTCTGTTGAGGGTTATCTCAATTGTTCATTGATATAGAAAGGTCCCAGCCCATTGTGGGTGGTACCATTTCCTAAGCTGGGTCCTGAACTGTCTTCCAACAACCTAAGATGGAGAGGCAAACTTTCAGCTAAGAAACCAAAGCACACAGAGTATCCAAGGGTACAGAATACCGAGTGGCAAGCAGGGATTCAAAGCCAGATGGTCAGGTTCCAGGGTCCTGCTCTTAGCCCCAAAGTGAGCTTTTGTACATTGGTCTCTGGGACGTGTGGGCTGACAGAGACCATCAGGGTGCAACCCCAGCTGCCAATGGAAGGAAGCAAGGCACACCACTATAAGAAGCTGAGGCAGGTCCCCAGATCCTCCTTCCCGCTTCTCCAGCCCACCTCCACCTCCAGAGCCTGCAAAGAAGTTTCCTTCTTCTGCTGAAAGAAGAGCAGTGCCCCTAATGGCATGTCTCCCATAGCCCACAGGTCAGCCCCTTCTGGAACCA
This sequence comes from Mastomys natalensis, assembly GCA_021653895.1. NCBI lineage: Eukaryota > Metazoa > Chordata > Mammalia > Rodentia > Muridae > Mastomys > Mastomys natalensis. The sequence goes on along the minus strand of JAJTUV010001642.1, from coordinate 14,648 downwards.
GCCTATCTAGGAGGTGTAGGGGTAAGTTGGCCCATGGATCTAACCACTCACAACTTGAGGGAAAAAAATCACTGGACTTCTCTGTTCACGGTGGCTCTACCTGAGCAGGTAGCAGTAAGAATATGGGCAACTATCCTACTTCTACAACTTGTGGGGGAACCAACACATGCCCTGTCAGATGGCTTCCTGACAGTTTAAAGGAACGCCTAAGTGTCTTGCCAGGTTACATAAACTCATTACAGAAGACATCATGGGCTGAATTCCCAGAATGAATATGTAGGGAGAAATGAGGAGAGCAGCTAAATACTAGCATCCCCTCAACTCCCTGCTTCCTGTTCTGTGGAGATATTAGCAGTCACCTCACATTCCCCATGTGACTATGGAGTTCCAGTACTGTGCCTTCCACCATGATGGACTGTCTCTCTTTAAACCAGGAGCCAAAAGAAACCTTTCATCCCTCACATTTCTATCTGGTACTGAGTCACAACAGCAACAACAAACAACACTTGTTAAACCTGCCATGAACACCCTGGCCACCACAGTTACAAACACGCCACCAAGTTTCCTAAGGGGAGACCACGGCCACTGTCCTAGAGTAGCCATCATGTACAGCCTGCATGGAAGGAAAGCAGACCAAGGCTGGCCCCAGCCACCCCTCTCTGTTGTTCAGCTGCCTGGCCCAGCCTCCTGCAGGTGCCTGTTTCCTCTGACCAGCTTTTACAGCCAGCTCCAGGCTGCCTGCAGGGCTGCCAGCAGCCTCCATTCCTCAGCAGGCTGGTGGTTTACAGGCTCAGTAATGAGCCTGAGGTTCAAACGGCCCCTGGTGGGAGCAGCTGGTCAGGGGCTCAGCCTGGGGAATGAGCCCCCCAGGTCCCAGGCGCTCATTATGCTCCCGGCCTGGGCCCTTTTACTAGCTGTTTATTTGCAGGGTGGGGGCCTGCCTGCATGGCAGGCCCCAGTGGGTGTGCTGGGCTCCAGGTGGGGAATAAGGCTGAACAACAGCGGTGGTTCAAAAAAGGGGGGATGAAAGGAGACCTTGTACTTTATGACAGTCTCGGCTGGTTAATGGGGTCCCTGGAGGGCCTCCCTGCCTGCCAGGAGCCCCAAACCTCATGGCAGAGGGCTGCCTCTGCAGCAGAGCCTGGGAGCCCACAGCCTTTGCAACCCCTACTCTAGACTGCCTCACCCTGCTCTTCAGACCAGCTAATCAGTGCCCCACTATGGGCAAGCTCCGCCTGCCTCCCAGAACCCACCCCTAGAAGTGCCTACTAGCCCTGCTATCCTCTGCTGTTTCTGCTTGAGCCCTCCCTCCTGCTCCTGTCTCCAGCCATCCTTTGCATGGGGATTTCTTCTCTTCCTCCCAGATGTGTGTCTCCTCTGCACCCTAAAAACCCTTTGTGGGCTCTCCCTTCTCCACCAAGCCAACTACTCTCTTTCCCTGTAACCTCAACAAGTCATTCTGTTTGGACCCCACCCTGACCCCAACACAAGCCACCCAGCTTCCCTTTCTTATCATGGATGCCAGAGCAGTGATGCCCCAATGGCTAACCAGCACCTGCAACTGGGCCCTCAGAACTGCCAGGTGAAAATTCTCAGCTACCAACTAGCAGTCCCTCACCCCATCCCTCCTCTACTCCCTCTGTATGTGCCACATGTGTCTGCACAAGGGTGTGTGCATATGTGTGCACAGATATGTGTCCAGGGCATGTGTGCACGGGCATGTATAAATATGTGTGTGTGGATATGTGTGCATGGGTGTATATATGATAGCATGTGGGTATGTGTGCATGGGTGTATATGCATGGGTGTGTGTGCATGGGTGTATATGCATGGGTGTGTATGCATGGGTGATATATGCATGGGTGTGTGTGCATGGGTAGTGTGTGTGCATGGATGTGTGTGCATGGGTATATTACATGAGCATGTGTGCATGTGTGCATGTGTGTCCATCTCTCATCATCATCACAGCTCCTCCCTATTCTCCCATCCACCTCAAATCACTTGTCAAAGTGCCAAATTATCTTCTTCCTTCCCCCAAGGAAATAGGAAATCCCTGCACTAGACACGCCTGACCACATCGCCCATTATGATAAAAATGCTGTGGCCCTTCCCATTTAAGCAACCAATGTGCATCTCTGCCTCAATTTTCCCCACTCTTTGTAGGACTCACTGAGCCCTGGAGATGATGCTCTGCCCCAGCCTCACCCTCCCTGTCCACGGTTAAAGGAGTACTCTCAGACAGGCACAGCATGGCTTACTAGGGAAACAGGCTTATAATAGACAAACATGGAGGAAGGGCAAGATCAAAACTCATAGAGAGCCTCACTGCTGGGCTACGCACAACTTTGCCGCTAAATTTGCCTTTGTTTTCTGGTGGGCCCTAATGCCATCTGTAGGTAGAAGAATCTACCCTTTAACTCTAATAAATTTATATTTTTCCCTTTGACGGTTCCTGAGTGTTTGCTGGGATGCTCTGGTTTCTCTGAGATTCAGATATGTCTGTGTGTTGGGCTGGGGAGGCTCAAAGAGAGAAGATGAGATGAAAATGGTTCAGAGGACGAAGAAGCCAAGCACTTCCCTTCAAGGTGAAGCCACACTACAGCCTAGAGAGCGGTGTTGCCAAGGCTGTGATGCTGCCCACATGAGCTGCCTCTGGGTAGAAACCAGACCAATAGGACCCAAGCACATGCAGACATGTACTCTGGTAGCTATTAGTGTCAGGAAAGAGGAAGGGCATTGAAAGCATCATTGGGCCTTCCTGGAACCAGCATAACTGGAGAGCTACACTGCCCCATACCCATGCATTGTACTCTGCTGACCTCAGAGGGTAGACAGGCGTGGGGAAGATGCTGCCACCCTTAGACTACCTTGAGACTGCAGAGACTAACACTCAGATGAGACCTAAACCTGGAGCTGCTAAGGATCCAAGCCCCGCCTCTACACCAGTCCCAGGCCATGCCTGCCTCGAGAGTACACAGCTGCCTCTACCCTCTGCCTCTGTGACGGCTATGCTGGATCTCCAGACTCTTCTGCCTCGGACCCCAGGTCCTTCCATGCTGCTGGGGGTGGGGGGGCAGTAATAGTAATATAGGCAGTGGCAGCAGGTCTTGAACTTGGCTATGTGATATGTGAGTGCTGTGTAGTTATGGATCATCCTGGAAGGTGGACACACTGGCCACGGTAATACTAGCAGAAAAGGAAAGAGAAGTAGGATACAGAGATGGTAGTCATACTCCTGTGGGCGACAGAGACAGGGGTCCAGCTGCAGGAGAAGAGAGAGAATCTCATGGTGGCAGCCGTAATGCTAAAGGTGAGGGATCACATTAGGACTGTGAAGCCCCAGAGCCCGGTGCCCGGGCCAAGGGCCACTCACCTTCTTGGCAACAGCACAGACTTGTCGGCAGGCAGATAGTCGAAGGGAAACACGAACCTCCAGTTGAAGTTGCCCTCCCCGCCCAGGGATCGGTAGTGTACATCTGTCTTCTGTTTGTGTTCTTCAAATCCCACCATCCAGCTGGCCACACATGGAAGATGACAGTCCTCGTTAGTTCAAAGGCCACAGACTACAGGACATTTCCCACATGTACCACCAGATGGGCAATCTCTACTTGGTCCAGTGAAGAGTTATGGAGATAAAGGAACTTGGTAAAGGAATTCCCAGGAAATCTACACAGAGCTCACTACATACCACAGAGTAGGACAAGCTAATGCTTCAGTGGTCTCCAAGAGCATCACTGCCATTTTAGCTCAAAGAAATTTGAAGGAAATTATTCCCCCAAAGGTGCAAACTCCATTGGGAGACCCTCCTTGGAAGGGTATCTCCTCCACCTCCACACCACAGCTCTGACTGAGAGCATCCTGTCCTCCAACCTCTGGGAGCTAGGGAGGTGCCATGAGTTGGTCCAGGTGGAAAACAACAGAAGCCTACCCTTTCACATAGATGTCACTCATCTTCTCCCCCGTGAGGCTGAGGTCATCCAAGATCACATCTTTCGTGTTCCAAATAATACAACGCAGATAAAACCTGGCAAAGGGAAATGACTTGTATCTGCACAGATATTCCAGGAAAGGACATGATGACCTCAGCTGACAGGCCAACTCATCTAAGGAGTTCTTCTGCCTGCTTGCCTGGACCCTTAGCCAGACCCAAACAAGCTGTGTTTCAAGATCGCAGTGGCCCCACATCTATCCAACAGGCACGCTTCTTCCTGCTCTCCCGCAGTTGCTATAGCCCTTCTGCCTGGTCCAGCTAGAGCCTGTGGCCAAGCCTGTTACCTTCTAGCTTTCCGTGGGGTGATGTTGAAGGGAGGTCCAGGCCGGCCCAGCACCTTTGGAAATATGTCAATCCACATCTGTAGCTTCCCCTGTAAAGACGCAAGCAGTTCATTCATGTTCTACATGCATGCATGGCGCCCCCGCGCGCGCACACACACACACCTCATTGCATCCATAGTTTCTATACACCTGCCTAGAGTACATACCCGGGGACCAGCCAAAGCAAATGAAACTCAGGCCTGCCTGCTTGCCTACTAGAAAGAGGCTTGGCACTCAGGAATAGAGGAAACCTAAGCAACAGATGTAGGACCCACTACAGAGGAAAGATCGCTGCCCTCCAGGCACAGCGCAGGGATGTGTCAGTGAGGTCTAGCATGCAGAGAATGGTGTGTGCAGTGCCACAGAGGGCCAGGGAGCCAGGGTTTAATCATAAGGAGTCTCTATGACAGAAGTCACTTCCCCTGCCTCCGGCCCCTACAAACATAGGATATTGCCTCTCTCTCTCTCTCCCTCTATCTCTCTCTCTCTCCCTTCCCTCCCTCCCTACCTCCCTCCCTCCTCTCTCTCTCTCTCTTTCTTAAAATGCAAGAACAAAAGTACCTCCGTTCAGTAATATGTGTAAGATCATGAGGCTGGAAGACAAGAGTGTTTACCCTGAGCTACTTTGTGGGGCTGGGAACCAACCTAAGAAAGTGTCTGCTTCTCTCAAAGGCGCCCTTGGAGTTTTCCCTGAATTTCCTCCCTTCTCCCCATGCTACACTGAACCTGCTTCCTTCCCAACCAGCCTGGCTTGGCTGCCAGTCTTAAGCTTACTGTCTGTGTTCACCTGTCTTCCGAAAGGCAAGCCCACAGTCCTCCTAACTACTTTCTCTGTGGGCCTCTACCATTAGGACATCCTGGATCTAGTCTGAAGCCCTCAACTGAGCTTACTGACTGAACTGGTCAGTATAGGATGACCTTCTGGGACTAAACCAGTAACGATGGAAGAGACAGAGGACACCCTTAGGTCAGGTTGAAATGGAAAGGCTTCAGATACCCAGACAGGTCAGAAGCCAGGCCTACATGTGCCTAAAGCAAGAACTGTCATTGTTTCCCTGGTGGTAAGGGCTAGGCCCCAAGAACCCATGTGGACCACTCTGTAAGGACATGAGCCATGGGGCGGGGCAGGTAAGCATGGAGGAGGTGGTTGCTCTGGCTATCCTTAGGACTCTGGTGTCTGATGACTCTACAGCCCAAAAGGGAAGGACTTACCTGCTCAATATCTGGCTGCAGAGGGCTATAAAGAGGCCGTGACTCCACATGCTCAGGGACCAAGCCTTGTTGCTGAAGAACATGCAGGGCTAAGCGTTCCTCCACCGGGCCCAGGTGTGGGTTTGGGAGTCTGCCAGCCTCTGCCCCAGGGGGAAAACGTGGATGAGAATGTGAGAGACGAGACACCAGGGCTGCCTTCCTCTGAAGGTTACAGAGAACTCTTAAGAGCAACAGGGAATCCCTCATTACCACAGGCCTACCCCACAAAGATGCACAGTGCTGGCCCTTAAGCCTCAGTTGCTCCAGGCTCTGAATACAGATTCCCTGTCGCCATCCTTTCTACCAAACCTCTCCTGGAAAATCCTTCCCTTCCATCCACACTAACCTTCTTGTCTTGCAATGCCCACTCATCCATCTCTTCTTGACTACTCCCGACCCTGAGCCCCAGCAACCCATATCCATAAATGTGGCCCCTAAGTCCTGCCAGAATGATGACCTGGTTCACACTAGTTGTAGTAGTTATGCCAGAAATCACAGAGAACACTTCTACAGAGGACCCACGGGCCATGCACTGCTCATGTAAGTGTGAGCATGCCTGATCCCTAGAAGGACCCGAGCAGCGGAGCATCACTGCCATCCCGGCTTCACAGACATGGACCCTGCAGAAGCCCTACACCTGGGCATCAGGGCAGCTGAGCTCCTGCTAGTCTAAAAAAGGTAAATGCATGCTTCTTCTGCTTCCTGCTTCCTGTGGGACAGCTCCTCCACCACCAGGAGATGACTTGGAGACAGGTAGCATGGGCGGGAAGAAGCCCACTCTCGTGGGCTATTGGGTCACTGTTCTTTAGAGCCACGCACACTGTCATACAGTATGTGCTGCAGAGCCAGGAGTGTGGCCTGCACCCAGCTGGCTGGTAGCTTCAGGCAGGTCATTAAGTACCCCTGGCCCCAATAGCTTCATATATAAGATGGGGCAGATGCTGGACCTCAGGATTTAATGACCTAGAGCCCCTGTGCTAAAGTTGCTGGCAGAGCAGCGGGTGCCCCCGGAGGAAATGAGACTCCCCCTCAACCAGATGCACATTCTTAATGGCTGAGCCTGGCTCAAGCCCTGGGAGAGTCAGGAACAGAGAGCAAGGAGGAGGGGATGGGGCCCAGGCATCAAAGCCGTCATTTCCTTTTATAACCTCAGCACCAGCCCTGACATCAAACATCTCTGCAACAAGCAGGAGGCGCAGGGCCAGCTGAGCCTGTAAACACCTCAGGGAGTTGGAACTGCTCTGGGTGGGCGATGTGGGAGTATGGGCATCTCAGACACATGGAGAGCATGTGGTGGGGCATCTCAGCTACTACATTGGGCAGAGCCAAGGGCAGGGACGGGGTGTGGCAAGGCTGTTAGCTGCCCTTGGATGCCTACGTGCAGAGGGTTGGAAATGTTCTCCAAGGTCAAGCGAGGAGGTTAGCACAACTCATGAGGAGAGCTCCTCAGAGGTGGATATACCACAAGCCACCACTAAAGCCAAAAGAAGACAGGCCCCTGACCTCAACCTGCTCCACAGTTGCCTGAAATCTTGGCTTCTACTCTAGTTTGCTTCCTTTTGCTGTGATAAAACACCCTGTCCAAAGGCAACACAGCAAAGGAAAGGGCTTATTTAGCTTACACTTCCAGGCTATAATCTATCATGGAGAGGCAGTCAGCACAGGAACTGTAGAAAAACTATGGAGGTTTCTGCTTATTGGCTCACTCACCAGCTCAGGCTGGCTTGCTTTCTTTCACAGCCCAGGTCCACCTATCTAGACATGGTGCCGCCCACAGTGGGCTGAGCCCTTGCGCATCAAGACAATCTCTCATTGACATGGCCATAGACCAACCTGATCTAGCCTATTCTTCAATTGAGGCTCCTCTCAGATTACTCTGAGCCATGACAAGTTGACAATCAATGCTAACCAGGACATCCTTGGATGACTTCACCATGGTTCTGGACAGAGTTCTGATCCTGGCTCCACCCTGACCTCTGACCCACAAACAGGTACTCCTTTACTCAGCTGATTGGGGTAGGGGTGTCCACCTGGGCCTTTATGATGAGACGAAGAGCCCTCCATGGGTTGGGGCCAAAGGGCAGCTCACCTATCTCCTCAATGGTGTATTCCTTATCCTGAAACGTCACTCGGTCTGTCCGGTACACGGGGGCCTTGACCCTGTGCTGCTGGCAGAAGAGGTGGAGGAGCTGGGAGGGACGGAGCTGATCTCTCCATTGATTTGGTCCAGAGCTAAGGGTCAAGTACAAGACTGAGATGAGACACTCCCAGAGCGAGGGCTTTCAGGGGTCTTTGTACCCCACACGCACACAGCATTGCCCATGCTGCACTGCCACAGTTGGTGCCCTCTCTGATAGCTCAACATCCCCATTTCACTGACGAGGAAACAGAATCCCCAAAGAGCAAAGGACTGAAGCACACATGAAACTGGAACTCAAACTCTATACACAATTGCCCCTGGCAGTCGCAGGACTTCCTCAGATGCAGCTGAAGCTTGGTTTTTGTACTGTCTTCTCCTCTCCTTCTTTCTGTCCTCCCTCATCTCTCCTCTGGGTACCCAGTGCCATGCAGACCTCAGTGTGTGTCACAAGAGACTGAAGCCAGACATGGTGGTGAACACCTTTAATCTTACACTCAGGAGGCCACTCAGGTGGATCTCTCAGTCCAAGGCCAGCCTGGTCTACGGAGTGAATTCTGGGACAGCCAGGGCTACACTGTAACCTTGTCTCAAAAAAAAAAAAAAAAAAAAAGAAGGGAGGTGTGTGTGGCAAGGCTGAATTGTGATAACATATAGCCAGATGCCAGATTCAAGTTCTAATCTTCCTAGTTACAAGCTTCTGTTTCCTCATCTGTGGAGTGGAAACATCTGGGCTCCGCATTGGTTCCAGGGCTGTCCTCTAGTGCTAAGAACCAGGTTGGCTGGCTGGCCACTGGGAAGCAGCCAGCTGTGGCCACTTACACACAGTAGGTCTGTGGAGCCCACAGCCAGCCTTGGGTACTTACACACAGTAGGTCTGTGGGATCCCATAGCCAGCCTTGGGCACTTACACACAGTAGGTCTGTGGGAGTCCACAGCCAGACTTGGGTACTTACACACAGTAGGTCTGTGGGAGTCCACAGCCAGACTTGGGTATTATATACACAGTAGGTCTGTGGGAGCCCACAGCCAGCCTTGGTACTTACACACAGTAGGTCTGTGGGAGCCCCACAGCCAGCCTTGGGTATTTATACACAGTAGGGCTGTGGGAACCCACAGCCAGCCTCGGGTACTTACACACAGTAGGTCTGTGGGAGCCCACAGCGAGCCCCAAACTTGGACAGCAGCCTGTTCTCCAGGTCAATGACTGTCTCCCCAATCTTCTCATCCTTGGAGAGCAGGTCATAGTCATAGAGTGTGATCTTCAGGTCCTTCTCCAGAGGTAGAGTGCAGGTGAGTTCAAACATCCTGCAGGAGGGCCGGTGGCATCAAGGACACTGCAAGCCCAACCATATCCACCCAGTGGGGAGTCAAGGGGCAGGAGATTGAAAGCTGTCCCAGGGAGGTGACCCTCCTCAGCTCTCCTGTTGCTCCTACAACAACCCACCCACAGTGCAGCTGTACTGGGCATGCCTCTATGCATCCTATCCCTTGTCTGTCTCTGTTTCTCTCTGTGTCTCTGTCTGTGTGTGTGTGTCTGTTTCTCTCTCTCTCTCTCTCTCTCTCTCTCTCTGTCTCTCTCTGTCTCTGTCTCTCTCTCTCTCTCTCTTCTCTCTCTTCTCTCTCTCTCTCTGTGTGTGTGTGTGTGTGTGTGTGTGTGTGTGTGTGTGTGTGTGTAGATGTGAGCCAGCATTCTGAAATCTGAGCTGACTGCCTGGTTCATACACCCCATAATGAACAATGAGATGGAACACAACATTGACATCTGTTTCTACCATGGCACCAGGAGACAGAGATATGAAACTCTGCTACTGAGGGCATGATTGGAGGCTACTTTCAGGAACTCCTAGAACAGCTTCCAAGATGGCATAGGAGGAAAGCTTATGGAAAGGGCTCTTGGGGAGGAGCTCCTGTGAAGTCTACACACACACACACACACACAGAGAGAGAGAGAGAGAGGAGAGAGAGAGAGAGAGAGAGAGAGAGAGAGAGAGACCCTCCCCATAACTACGAGCTGTACCAGCTGTCAGAGATCATCAGACCTCTTCTATCTACCATCCCTTATCTCCTAATCATGGTGGAAAACTGTTTTCTGGCTGGGACTCTATCCAAAGACTAAAGGCAAAGTGACCTCAACTTACCAAACAGACGCCAGCGTATGAATGCAATGTGTTACTTGCTACATGGGGAGACCAGGATTCCACACGTGCTAGAGAAACAACAGCCAAAGGCCTCCCTCACCCCCACACACTCATGACCAAACAGAACCCTGGAGCCACCCACAAACCATAGCACTCAGCCCTCTTCCATGGCTCTTAGTCATGTGCCTGACTGTCTTGGTCTCCCTGCATCCCCTAGTTGCCTACCACAGAAGCATGTGGGCACTAAGAGAGTGACTGCTGGTGACTTGGCATTTAGGATAGATGGGGACAGTAAGGGACACTGGTGGAAAATGGATAAGTCCTTATAAACTCTCCTAATGACAATGTTCTCCTTTGGACAAATGTACCAGTCAGGTAAGACTGTAAAGGGAAAGTGGGGCGAAGTCTAAGCTTCCACTGATGGGAAGTCTCTGATGCTATAGGAAGAGCATCTTCTGAGCGCTCATAGTCTTTGAGGTAACTGTTTCTGTGCTTAGCACAAAGCTCCTGATAGGGTTCAAGCCTGCACTCACAGACATAAAAGATCTGAGATAAACATTCTGCCCAAGGAAATAGATGCTTTTCAAGTAGTGGCAGCCACATCTGTGAGCTATCCTTAGCAGCCCCTCTACCCAAAGCCCAAGGCACTTCCCACTTACTTTCCAAATACAGGCTCCAGGGTGCAAGGGATATAGTTATCCTGGTCACTCACTGATTTCTTCCCTATGGAGATCTTGATATAAGGGTCACACTGGAAGATACAGAAATATACAAGTAAAACCACTGGGTCAAGGTGTCTTTGGGGGCTTCTGGCTTCCAATGGCCATCAGGGAGCTGTGATGTAGATTTTCCTGTCAGTCCAGGGCCCATTCTCCAAACCACCACCACATCATACCATACCTTATCACACCTCACAACATACCTCACTCTGTCACACATTATTGCTGGACATGTATGTCTTTTAGGCTTATCCTAGCAGTGGAAAGGGACATCTGAGTGTCCTCTACTCCTGACTCACTGGCACACAGGGAAAGCTAGGTGTTGTTGGACCCCTACCGTCATACACACAAGACCATATATTCCTTGGCCAGGTTGGGGTCCTCTTAATTTTCAAGTGTCCCATTTCCAAAGATGAAAGGAGACAGACTGGGCCACATTTTGCCCACCTAGAATAGCCTGGGCCTGTCTTCTGGATGCTACCTCTAAGCAGCAGCATTCCCACAGTCCTGCAGGAGTATGACATAAGAGAGGATCAAGGGCTAGCACTGTGCCGTAAAGACTTCAAGAACACAAGCCAGGATGACAGGCATATCCTGGAGGCCATCTGTGCCGCTCAGGCTAAGCAGCAATCTTCATTGCCCTTAGGAGCCGTAACTTTTCATTGCTGAAAGGCAGGACCATGGTGGGGTATGGGATACCAAGCTTCTACTCCCAACCTTGGGGACAGATATGGGGCCTAAACCTATCTAAGGGGACAAGGAAGGGCCCAGGCTTGTACCTCCAAACTCCAACAGCCCACTCCTACCTTGCTGTTCTCCCTCCCTTTCCAACTCTCTCCGTATGACAACTTTTCTCATTTAGGCCTCCCTCCCCCATTTCTGGCCAGAACTAAGCTCTTTCTCTTGCTTCCGACATGAAATTTAAGGGAAGATCTAAAACTCAGTAATCTAGATAGATGCTGTTTTATTATGGTATTTTGTGAGCAGGCGAGATGGCTCAGAGGTCAAGAATTGGCTGCTCTTCCAGAGGACCCATGTTCTATTCCCAGCACCCACATGACAGTTCACAACTGTCTCTAATTCCAGTTCCAGAGGATCCAATGATGCACTCTTCTGGCCTCTGTGGATACCAGGCACGTATGTGATACATACACACAAAATATCCATACACATAAAATAATAATAAATTTTTTTTTACAAAATCAGTACCAACAGGCCATTAACATTGGCAGAACAAACCTTCCTGGTTACCCTCTGCCTCCAGCCCCGTGGCCCACAGAAATCACCAGTTCTGTGCCTCCCCTCCTAGTACTTCTTTCCACCCAGCTCTTAAACCTTACCAGGCTCAGCCTGAACCTCTGCCCCGCTTTACCACATGCTATAGCCCAGTTCTACCTGATGGTTGAGCAGTCGGCTTTCAGACCTCCATCTATGCTCCAGGCCCCTCTTAAAGCCCAATTTTTCTCCAACCTACCAACAGTCATGTGCCCATAAGGATCCTCTTCCTTCTTTCCTTCAAGGCTCCCCCATTTTTCCAGAAGCCCAAACAGACTTTACCCTTCCCTGACCTCACACACATCCCACACAGCTCTGCAAGCATCGTTGGGTTCCCTGGCTTACTGTGGCCTTGGGACAGAAATTCTGCCTTCTGCAAGACAGGCTTGCTACTGTTCTCAGGAGATCAACAGCTCCAATAATGTTTACCTTGCCATTGGGGTCCTTGGGCTGTAAGCCAAATGCTCGGACAATGTAAATACGGACCAAGCAGTCCTGGGGACCCTGAGCAGCCAGCTGATGGAATTGTCTTGGGGGCATGGGGATGGCTGGATCTTCTGGGAGGGGGTAAATTTTGAAGAGACCCTAAAAGAAATGAGGACTAGATTTTTATTTCTGTCACCATGGTCAATAACACAGTAACCAACAGAGCAATCCCTCTCATTTCTGAGTATCATCACCATGGAGACCATGTAGCCCCCAGACCATCCCACACCACCATCCAATTCTGTGTCAGTCACAAGGTCACCCCCAAGGACAGCAACGGCAACACCACGGCCACTGTTGCCAACACCCCTTTTCTGTTCAGCTACTGCTGCAACCTCACAGTCATAGGCCAAACCAGAGACAGACCTTGAATTCTCCAATGATAGATGGATCATCTGTCTCCTCCTGGGTCCTGCCCCGGTAAAGCTTGAAGGTGTTACAAAAGTCGGACAGGCCTCCAAAAGCCTCCACATTCTCCAGCTGCGTGTCATAGACCTGTCACAGGGAAGGGAAAACACTCAAGAGTGAGACCAAGATATGCATTTATTCTACAACACGACAGTTAATGTACCTGTGCCTCTCACCTTTCTAACTTATATCATGGTTACTCTCTACACCTTCAATGGGAATGATGTCTCCATGGTCTTGTTACCCTGAACCTCCCAGGTCTTTACATCGGCTCCAGGGGACAATGTGATCACCACTCCTTCCTCTGCTGTGCTCTTCCCAAGTCCCAGATGGTTGGTCCCAGGATCCATCAATGCTGTGAACCTCTTCACTGCAGACTGTTTTGGCAGACAGCATGGCTGACCCTGAGATCCTGTCCCCTGTGTGTCACTGACAATACTGTGTGTGCTGTTTCAGGGTCTCTGGACTTTTAGAGTCATGAAAACTGAAGTTACTTTGATTTGTTTTCTATTTTAAATGGCTTTGGTATTTTCAGGGGTGTGGGAACAATAGGTATGACTACCTAAAGAATTCCTTCTCATCTTTGAAGTATATATAATATGCATCCTAGTCTAGACTATGTCTGAAGCTGACCAATCTGGATCGACTGCCCTCACTCACAATGGACCTTTTCAAACCGTATATTCAAGTGTTGTTTCACGATGGTGAATGGACTAAGTGATGACATGTTTTTCTTTTTAATTTCACTGTTTGAGGTGTCATCCTCAAAGACTTGTCATAGCAGTGTCTGGTCTCCTGTTCCTAACTAATACATCAGTCACTTTCTCTGTATTCCTCAGGACTTTTCTCCCTGTCTTCTTTTCTTCATGACTACCATATCTATGCCCAATCTGCTCTGACCACATTTTCAAGGTTATGCTTTCTTCTGTTTTGACAGAGTCCTTCCAGTTCATGGATCTTGTCCATTCTTGGGTTCCTTCCTTCATGCTTCACATTCTGAAATTTCCTTTCTAAAAAGTTCACAACAGAACATTTCTTCTCCTCTGCTCCCAGGGAAGACAGGTCTGGTAGGCACGTGTTCTCTTTTATTGGTTTGATGTCTACTTTCTCTTCTTTTTTTCCACTTTGTAATTTTGGATTAATGCTATGCAATTACATTTACTAACCACTAAGTGAGCTGGCTTTTCCCAGCCTGGCTATTTCCTTCCTTCCCACTATGGAGGCACACGGCCTCCTACAGACATGGCTCCTCCATGTCGCTCCACCTTCGCAGCTCCAGTGAAGCAAACCAGGTTGAGGCTTCTGTAGTCAGCGTGACCTGCCTTCAAACTCCTGCAGCTTTGGAAACAAGGGGTATGTATACTCCCTGCTTCGAGTTGCAAGCACTTCATTTTGAAACTATTATGAAAATCCACCTCCTGTCTGACATGGTTACCAACATTCTCCCATTTGGAAGAACAGTTTCACTGGATTTTGTGAGAGCCTCTGTCCCCATGAGCTACCATCATCCTTCATGTCCCGTGGCCTCTGCCCAATCTCAATTGTCCTTGAGCAGCCCTTACTTATATTTTGGAGTCTGTGGCTTTTATTTGTTTCCAGCTTTTCTGAAAAATGGATTTTGTGGGTTTGAATGATTTCCAAGAGAAAAGGGGAGAAATGCTGACTTATGCAGCCGTGCTCATACTGGGAGTCCGAATGAAATACTTTGTAGATTTCCAACTGGATGGACTTTTTGTTTAGATTTATTAATTTCTCCATTTATTGCACTTTAATATGTCCTGACTGAATTCTGTCTTGGGTAACTTACTGCTAACTTAATTTGTGATCGGGCTTTGTAAATGTTCTTTGCTCTGGAGGAAGAAAACGTATTCTTTATTTTTTATTACCTTTGTCTTCCTTTTTTTATCATTTTTGTTT
>JAJTUV010001641.1:17500-285059 GCA_021653895.1 Mastomys natalensis | reverse complement strand
TTTTTTAGAAATAAACCTTAGCAAAACAATTCAAGAATAAAAGAAAGGACTGATATAACTTCAAACGAGGGCCTGAGAGATGGCTCAACTGGTTATGCAACTTGCTGCTCAGTCATGATGGACAGAGCTCAATTCCAGCATTTATGACAGACAGTTCATAACCACCTGTAAGTGCACCTCCAAGGTGTCCACCCATCCAGGCCTTTGCTGATACCTGTGTGTGCATACAGAGACACACACACATAGACACTCATAGACACATGCATACATAAAGTAAAAATAAAATGTTTATTTTATTTCCCAAAAGTTACCTAAAGAGAGGAAGGAATATTGCTAGTATGGTAAAATGTGGGACTTACTGAGGCCTCCTGTGTACAAGCAATACGGTGCTTTTAAAGTTTAGTAGTAGATACACACATTGCTTAATCATAAACAGACAAATTGATTTTATGTACATCATCATTAAAATGAAATATCAATGTCTCAAAAATCTTCATTGGAATAAGAAATTTCTTATCTACAATGTTTTCTGTAACATAATTCATAACTGATGTGTGGAATCAAGCTACGTGCACATCAAGTGATGGACAAAGAAGATGGCGTACATCCTAGCACAGGGCCTGAGGCGGAAGGACCAGCCTGGAAACAAGGCCAAGAATTCAAAGAGGAGAACAGCAAGTTAGAAGTTTATACATACATGCATGCATACATACACACACACACACACACACACACACACACACACACCACACACACACATATAATAAATATTAATATAATATTATATATATTATGATGGTTTGCATATGCTTAGCCAGGGAGTGGCACTATTTGGAGGTTTGGAGGTGTGGTCTTATTGGAGCACATGTGCCCTGGTGGAGTAGGTGTGTCACTGTGGGCGTGAGCTTTAAGACCCTCATTTTGGAAGCTGCCTGGAAGCCAGTATTCTGCTAGCAGCCTTCAGATGAAGATGTAGAACTCTCAGCTCCTCCTGCACCATGCCTGCCTGGATGCTGCCATGTTCCTGCCTTGATGATAATGAACTGAAACTCTGAACCTGTAAGCCAGCCTCAATTAAGTGTTGTCCTTATAAGAGTTTCATTGGTCATGGTGTCTGTTCACAGCAGTAAAACCCTAAGTCATGTGTCATATATATATATATGTGTGTTGTGTGTGTGTGTGTGTGTGTGTGTGTTACCCTAAACAGTTGAGACATCTCTCTTGCTTCCTCTTTTTGATGTTTATTTCAATCTTTTTTTATGTTTGTTAGATGTAAATTATTTATAAATAACTACTATAAATTATCTATTATTATAAAATTATCATATATAATTAATAACATTATTAATACATATTTTATAAATATAATGTTATTTAAACTACGAAATTGTTTTATATGTAACAACATGGATGAGCCTTAACATTTTAGACAAAATAAATAATGCTAAGAGATTCAAATATCACACAATCTTACACATATGTAGAATTTAAAACGTTTCTTTTTTCTTTCTGTTTTTTTGTTTTGTTTTGTTTGGTTTTGGTTGTGTTTTTCCAGATAGGGCATCCTGGAATTCTCTCTGTAGACCAGGCTGGCCTTGAACTCACAGAGATCCACCTGCCTCTGTCTTTTGAGCGCTGGGGTTAAAGGCTCACACCTCTAGCCTGAAAGGTTTAATTCTTAGAAGTAGGGCAAAATGGTAGAGGGAAAAGCTGGAGAGATGCTGTGACTCAGAACAAGCCCAGAGCTCTAGTGTGGGGCGTGGTGACAGCAACGGTGCTTAGAAGCATGAAGTATTATCTTCTCACACGGTAAGATAGCCATAACTTAATCAGTGTGGTCCTTCTACAGTGCGTACACACGTACTTTAAAACAACATGTTATAAATGGCAAATACGCTCCATTTGTTAATCCACAAATAGGTTCTGAAAGAGACAAGAATCAGAGAAAGAAAAAGAACATAACGAAACAGAACATAAAAAATTATAATTATATTATGAGAGGCTGTTGGCAACAATGAACCATGGCAACTAGATAGACATTCAACGTTAGAATTTGGGGTCAAAAGATGGCAGAAGAGGTGAATCCTTAGGAGCAAAATGGACATGCAGCTGCTGGGAGGCAGAGCATGAGACAGGGACCGAGCCAGAGCAGGAGGCAGGGGTGGAGCCAGGGCAAGAGGCAGGGCGGAGCCAGGGCAAGAGGCAGGGCGGAGCCAGAGCAGGAGGCATGGGTGGAGCCAGGGCAAGAGCCAGGGGCGGAGCCAGGGCAGGAGCTAGGGCAAGAGGCAGGGGCTAATGCATGCAGGGCTTCTTCAGGGAGTAATGGAATTTCTAAAATTGGGTTGTAGAGAGAGTTGCACAATTGCATGGATGTATTAAAGCCATTGAATTGCATACTTTTAAGAAATGACTGTCAAATTAGATGTCAAAGTGGATGTGGGAGAGACAATCTTAAAAGACAGAGTTTGAAATTTGCTGCTTTATTTTAAGGGAAAAGTAACTGAAAAGATTGTAAAAAGTGCATAGTTGATGGAGTTTATGTTGGAAAGACAAGCTATATTTCAGCCAGTGTATCCACAGATGAGTGAATGTCTGATTTATGTTAAAAATCTAGACGTATTTTTATGTTAACCAAAATCCTCAATGTATAATATTTAGGACTTTCTGCCTTACTAAAAATTTTAGGTAAACAATCCAACATTGCTAAAAAATCACATTAAATTAAACATATTAGTCAGTTTTTCATTGTTGTAATGAAATGCTTGAAGCACTGAATTTATAAATGAAAGGTTTATTTGGCTGTTCTCAGAGCTTCAAGGCCATGGATATTGGCTCAGCTCATTCTGATAAAGGCTGCCTTACCTATGTCAAGCCAGGGTGAGTGGGGGTGACTCATACCCAGGGGAGGAGGGGAGGACCTGACCAGAGAAAGTAAAGGACTAGTGTGGGGAGAGGTGCAGGTGCCTGGCTGAGACTTTTAGACTTTTATTGTATCTTTACATCTAAGGAGAAATAGCCACAGGAAGCACCTGAATACCTTCTGAGGACATGTCCCCAACTGAGGATGTTGTCTGTCACTAAGTCTAGAGTCTTCAAATTTCCATCACGGTCCTGTACTGCTACCCACAGGGCCAAACCCCAAAAGATGAGGTTTTGGAAGAACAAAACCAACTCAAATCACAGCAGAGGCCACATATGGGATAGCAACATTCAAATGAACAAAATTCTACTTCTTTTCTGTCTCTACTACCCAGTCAGTATGTGGCAACTTTCAGAAAACAGTCAACAGCTGATAAATACAATATATGTCTGTATAGAATGAATAAAGGTTGTATGTTCCCTTGATGTGTTATGTGTTCTGGGTATGTCTATCTAGTGTTTAAATACTGTGTCTGTTTAATTGGTACGGCTGTTGTCACCAGACACCACTTGGCTTGTCTGTTATGGCTTTTGTTTGTTGTTGTTTTCCTGCTAGAATGACCACTACAAAACATTTCCATTTCCTGCACCTAGATCTGGCATGTCCCTTGGTTCTGCCAGTAAGATACAGCTGGAAATGAAACACATGCTAGAGACTTCATAGACATCATGGTAAGATGTTCGCAGATGCAGTTCTTTTCTATGATCAGAATGGCAGTGATCCTACAGTATAACTTGGGGTCCCTGGAGTTGAAAGCATTGGGGTCTTCAGATACCCACTGTGATATAAACTGAAGAAGAGGTGTCTTACCAGGACCCCTGCACTGAATCATAGTGTAGGAGAGGAATAACACTGAGGAATCAGAAGTCACCCCCACCCAAATGGGAACACAAAGGTTACAGTTACACATTTGGGTAGCCTTTATTTCCCCAGAGACAGCAGACCAGGATCATTTCTTACCAGCCGACTGGGCAGAGCCAGAAAAGGAAGAGTTCAGACGCCCTGCCGGCTGCTGCCTGATGAAGTTTATATGCTGTAGAAAAGCCCCCTGTAGGAAAATAACATTGTTTCCAGGAGCCCTGTCAGCTAACAAGTGAAGGATGGGAGGCTGTTGGATGCTGCCGACCTGACTCTGGTTCAACAAAGAGTTTGGGGAGCAAAAGCTATTGGTTAGAAATTAGAAAAAATCTAAGAATGTGCTATTGTAACAGTGATATTCAGTAATGTCTAAAGTGTTGATATTGAACATAGAACACATTAATCCCAAAGTCTTATGTTGTCTTTAGAGAAGGTGTAGTTTGTTTTATTTGGATGAGCTTGAGATTTCCCTCCCTCCTCCCAACAAAAACATGTCTCTCCCATGTTTCTTAAGCTATAGTTAAGAATGTCAGTACTCCCAAGGTCTGTGAGTTCTGCTGGGTTTTTTGCCCTCCAAAATCTAGCATGTGACTAAAGTCTGTGCTTCCAGAGTAGAGCAGTCTCCTAAGCTGGCCCTTCTGAGCAGATCTGAGCAGAGGCCAGCACAGCTCCTCTCCTTCTTGTAAACACTCTCTCTCTTCTAGCCAAGAGCCTAGAAGCAAAGGATTCTGGGAGTCCTGAGTTTCAAGATGGAAGTAAGAGTAGTGACCAAGTCATACTTTGGAGTACTACTTCTCAAATAGGCAGTGTACCTTTTTGTTTACTGTATTTGGGTCATGATAAATGCAAGGACAGTGCTCTGTACAGAATCAAAGAAAAGCTAGAAACACAGATCGGAATTATCCAAACACTAGAAAGGAAAGAGTAAGAAGTAAGGTCCAAACACCACCTGAATGCTGCAGAAGACACCTTTCTGTCCAACGTGGCAAGCAAAGTGGTTCAAATCCTCAGCTCCTCTAAGCTCTCTGCTTATGGCTAAGATCAAGGAATTCTGTCTGTAGGAGCAGAGACAGGATAGTCTGGGTTGTCATGTTCAGAGCCCTTATTTATTTACTGTGTCTCTGTGGAAGTATGAAAAGTCTGTGCTGAAATAATTGGAAAATTTTGTGAGTCAATGTGCAATTACAAATAATTTCTGTCTTGCACGGGGGAATTGATTTAGCTGCAAAAAGAATTAAAATCTGTTATTAATGTTGCTAATGTAATCATCATTAAATATTATTGATTTACCAGTCGTGATAAGCACACTGTTAGTCTATAGGGAGAGTAAGTGAGAAAAAAAATAAGGGCCTGATTAATTCTTTAGGTTTGAAAGACTATAGCTGGTCCCCAGTGCAGGAATTTTTGTGTCGCATTTATAAAAGAAATATGTTGCTTTCTCCCAGTTTGCTAAAGAGAAAGAAAAACAAAACTGAGAGTGGTATATTAGATGCAAAGCGATTCTCTCCCATGTGAGCCGTGAATGCTGGCAAAGAAAAGGTTAAAAAGATGATGTTTAATATTAATAAATATTGTTCCTTTATTTCCCTCTTCAATAAGACACAGTTGCCTAAAGTTCCGATCCCATCTGAACAATTTTTCCTTATCATTTTTTTAAAGTTTTCTGTTGGTAATCAACGGATCTTCCGCATTCGTTCAGAGAACGCTAGCTTTATCTTTTGAATGTGTGTGTTTGCTAAGAATCACGTTTCCATCACCCTATTGATATCTGCATTTATGAGCCAATTCAACACCCAAAATATTTGCCTTGGATGTTAGCTATGGGCAGCTAACGTTCACAGAGATTATAGCCGTAACATAATTTCCTATTAATCACTGTCCTGCGAGCCTCCCTCTCCAGATGTTTATGTCTTCCGGTCAACAATATCTACTTCTTGAGGAGTACAGTTTGTGCCACGTCCCTGTGGAGTCACCTCTTCGTGCTTACAGCACACCCCACCGCCATGTGACCAAGTGTGACTAAGCACAGACTCCAAATCTCCTGCGGTCGGCCAGGGCCAGGTTCAGACTTTCAAAACTCTCATCATGATAACCTGGGGAAAGGTCGGGTTCTGTTGAGAAGCTTGCCTAGGTTCCTTAGGACTCTCAGATTTGCGTATGTTCTTCAGTTCTCCCATAGACTCACTTCCTCTGAACTGACGCACCAAGTGAAAAGAAGCTTCTCCTGTATTCAGAAAACCTGGGAGCCCACGTTTGTCCGCCTTCCATGAGAGTTTGCCTCAGAATTGTTGACACAGGAGACTCACACACCAGAACAACCGGATCAGGCATGTACATCTGTGACAATCTGACCTGATTGTCAAAGTGATTGGATCTGGACCCAGTTAGGAGACACACATCTATTGGGATCTTTCCAGGAAGGATGGATTAGCTGAAATGAAAGACCCTCCCCTGGAATGGGTGGCACCTTCATACTGGCCCAGAGGTAGAATCATGAGGGGAAAAGCAGGGGATTCTTCCTCCCACTATGTCTTGGGGAGTCAGTCTCTGCAGCTATCCTTGATTCCCAGCTGATGTCACAGAGCTTGCTTGGGTTCCAACATGAACTGAAGATGGAGGTACTCTCCAGACAATCTTCTAGACTCTAGATTTGGACTGCTGAGGTATCTAGACCCATGGACTGAGCAGCCAGCGGTTCTCAACCTTTTCCAGCACGCAGACAGATGTTGCTGAGCTACCCAGTATAAGTGAGTCCCCATCCAATGGGTTTTGTTCAATCAGACAGCCTGACTAGCGCAGCATCTCACTGTTATAGATGGTAACAAGAGGCGCAGAAATCCTAACCTTTAGATACACAAAACATCTTTTAAACTGTCTAATTGAATCCTTATATTTTCTGAGGGCAAAAATAAAATACCAACTCGGCTGGTGCAAAGCAGACCTGGGATTAGAAGCTCAAGATTCTAGACTAGTCAAGCGTTTCTATGAAACATTTGGGACAGATGAGTCAAGAGGAACGGTGCCAATTCATTATCCAAATGGTCTCCGGAGAGAGCTGTGGGCAGAGCTGTTTGTCGAATAGCTGTGCATGTCTGGAGAGGGATGTTAAAGTGCCCTATGCTTTCAAAACTCACTGGTTTTGTCACAAAAGAAATCCTTGTAAGGTACTATGTGAAGTCCTTGAGTTAGGGAGCTTTGCACTTGGGTCTGTCTGTAAGAGGTGGGTCTGATTGTAAGAGCCTTTGGAAACTTGTGGAACACAGTTTCTTCTGCATACTTTAATTCATATAAGCTAATCAAGATAGAGTTGGGCAATAGAAGCGAGGGTCAGCCATTTTATTTGGGGAGGGGAGAAACAAAGAGCAAAAAGACCAAGAAGAAACACAGACCATGTCTCTTCATCCACACAAAAGAAGTGTCTGTCTCTCCCGCTCTCATTTTTCCCTTTCATCTCTGTCCTTTCCTCTGTTCCTCTCTTTCCTCAGAGCTTCTCTGAAACAGAAAGAAGCCTAGATTTTTTTTTCCACTTTTTACTTTCTTTTATTTTGAGCCCCTGTGTATAGGTACATAAAGTGACAAATCAAGACACATATATTAAATATTGTCCCTTAACAATTGGAAAATTTAACATACACACAAAGCAATATAATTACATTCCTCATGAAATAATTGAAGTATTTAAAAAAAAAAAAACTCTGTGTTTCACTTCACAATAGGTTCCATCTGAACCTCTGCACACACATGTACAGTCGTGGGATGGTGCCCTCTTTCTGACCTGCCTTCTTCACCTCTTGCTGAACCATCTGTATGATCAGATAAAAGAAGCCAGAAGTTCACATTTCAGTACCTCTGTGCTCACACTGAGCAAGCAACCTCCCCACTCTCCTACCCTACCCGAGAGGTTACTGTCTCTCCCTTCCCTCCACATTGGTGCCCAGGGGAGCAGGAAGCAGAAGCTGCAAGACGCTCCAGGCCAGGGCGTCTCCCAGGCTTTTTCTCTGAATTTTAAACTGGCTAAGAAATCGGTGGGGAAAGTACTAAGCAAGAAGAGAGGCTCACTGGAGGACACATGAAAGGCTGTATCAAGAGATCGGGGTCTGAGAGCAAACTGGATCATAAAGGAGAAGAGATACAACACAGTATTTCCATATTGAGTGGACCAGTGTTCAAATAGGAGCCAACAGAAAGGACCGAGGAATATGTGCAGCACTGAAGAAACCAGCATATAGAGCCAGAGGTAGCCCTGGACACATGGAAACCCTATCCAGGGCTACCTCCACTGCCCATTTGTATTGCTTCCTCCAGAGGCTGGAGTTCTCCACTTCCTGTCATCTTGAACTTGATGGAGAGAAGGTTGGTTTAGAAGTCGGACCGGAGTCAGTAGAAAACAGTGGACAAACGTTTCCCAGTCTTCCATCTCTTCTCTCCCTCGAGACTGACAGTCAAGCTTTCATGACTAAGAGGTGTTCCTGTCCGAGTCTCTCTTTGTTTTGTTTCCTACGGCTCCTCCCATCAGCATGAGCATGAGACTAGAGAGAAGATGAAATCCAAACCATTTGGTAACTGACTTGGTAGGAAGGCTAGGGTAACTGTTGAAGTCATTTTGAAGCGAATGAATTTAATTTCTCCATTCCAGCTGACTTTCTTCAATCAAATACTAGAGAATTGACAGTTACATAAACTATATTCAGATAAAGGGCCATAAAAGCAATACTGGCCACTTCTCTGAATCTCAGACTAGACAGGCAGACTCATTGCTAGATACAGACTTCTGACAGTTCACTAGAGTACTCTGCATGTGCATTTTGGGGGCGTGATGACTTAGAGAATCCAGTTCCTCAGAATAGGTCTGTGATCTCCAAACTACAAAGGATCTCCTTGTTTTACAGCCTTGCGCCCATTCCCTGTCCCAAGCAACTCTCCTCCGAGTTGGAAGATAATTCACTTTGCTCTTGTTGTATGAGTTAGATATGAAACTAGCCTGAACTGAAACCAGAAGGTAATATTCAAGAGTTCTTCCCACGTTTGCTAGACGTCCAGCGTCTTCCAAGAACAACTGACTCTTAAAGCTCTTGAGCGGCATTCTCACAACCTATGGGTTGCGACGTCTTTAGGGGTCCCATATCAGATAGCCTGTATATCAGATACTTGTGTTCCTAATTCATAACAGTACAAAATTACAGTTACGAAGTAGCAACATAATAATTGTCTAGTTGGGGATCGCCAGAATGTGGGGGACTGAGTTAAAGGGTCATAGTATTAGTGTGGTTGAGAACCACTGCTCTAGAGAGTGGCTAACTTGCTGCAAAAAAGCAGACTGGAGCAGCAGAAACATTCCTTCACCAGAATTTTTCATATTAAATTGAGGCTCAAAGCCAGTCACCATACCCTAATTATACCTTGTAGGATAACTGGACGATGGAAGACAGGGCAGAGCTGGAGTTTTCCCACAGAGAAGACTGTCCCTGTCCCCAATAGTGGCATTACTGTAAATGGTGGGCTTTCCTTGTGTAAAGACTCAACACGAAGGAATCTTCCTCTGCTGTAGAGGGCTTGAGTTAGTCCTGCATGGGCTGGCAACCTCCTATAGTCCATGGTTTCCAAGCATTCTGAATAGCTTAGACTTCTGTTTCATGTTCTGCCAATTTACCTTGAAAGTGTTCAGAAATCAACACCACATTTAAGAATGTATATTCTTTGAAACCAGTCTGGCAGATGCCCAGGTCTCACTAAGCCCGCCTTCATTCTGTCTAGAGCTATTAGGTGCTGTCCTCTCCCACTCTTCAGTGGTACTCCAGTACCCCACTTGACCACTTGGCTGCACGGTCATTTCTAGACAACCCCCTGCCCCATCTGTTTGATTTGACTCCCTAGGTTCTGATAGCTACATGTGTGAGGATGTATCAACAGATGAATTTACACACATAAATTGTGCTTACAGTATTTCCAACTGAAGATTTAATGAGACACACCCATCATCCCCAAACACCAAAATGGTGATGTCACAGAGTGCCCCATTGTTCAGAACACCTCTTGACAGCTCTTGTTGAACTCGTAAAGGCTTTATTTATCACAGGCATTTGAATCAGTTAAAATTTAGCCTCCCTTTCTTTAGGTGATTTATTTAGCGTTTTTAAGTCTGTTTTTGACATCTTCTTCCATTTCTTCCACTAAAATGATCTTACCCTTATGGTCTTATGGAGACATCATTTATAGCTAGAAAGGCAGATCTGAAAATGCATTACCTTTAAAGAGTGGGATTCATCATATCTGAGTTCATATGTCTGATAGCCAAAAAGTGCCATTTCATTTTCAGGAGAAAAATTGCTTCTGTCGGTGTAAACAGAATGCATTATCCCCTTTTAATAACCATTCTTAAGTATGTGGCTGTATTACTTTTTCACAGCTGTATTCCAATAAGCTGTGGAGTAATTGCCCGTTCTCCTGTCTAATAGGTTCATTATTCTTTTGCCGTAATTGTGGCCATTAAATGTTCAATTGTTAAGTTTCCACTCCTACGTTGCTTCACTGTTACATTTTATAATGGGGCATGTCATTACAGCACCCCCAGTGGCCATGGCTGTGTTTGAAATGTATTTCTCATGTCTAGGTGTAGTCCCTGATTGAGCATCTTCATCTGCTTTATGTGTCAGATCATTCCCACTTGCCTGCCTTTTGTAGGATGTCCAATAGTACAATGGAATTCAAATGGTTTTGCTCTCACTGAAAGACTAAGAATGACCCTGTTGTCTGCCGTGTCTGAGTCATGCTCTCTGGGGTCGTGCACGATCATAAAACCAGACGAGTGAAGATTTCTCCAGAATACACTTAGTTCGAATGCCTTCTTTCCCCCATGATCTGTCTTTGTGTGCTTTCTATCAAGAGGACTTCTCAGCAGTGTGATGGTGATATCTGTGGCACTCAGTCAGCTGAGAGTTCTGTTATGGCTTCTTGTCTAGGTAGTCTTCCTGCAGTCTGAGCCCACCCATCTGCCATGCTGTGATGGGCATATCTTAGGAGGTCAAATGTTTTCTCTATATACGATGTTGAGTTCAAGGATTGAAAGCAGGTTGTCAGGCTAGACCACAGACACCTATGCCTGCCAAGTGCTCTCTTCTCCTTCTCCCTCTTCTGCTTCCTCTTCCCTGCTTCTTTCCTCTTCTCCCACTTCTTCTCCCCATTGTCTCTCCATCCTCCCTCTGTTCTCCGGTGCTGGGATTACAAGTACGTGTCACTATGTCCAGGCTTGTTTGTTTGCATTATCCGGGTGCTGGACATCAACCCCATGTCCTTGTGATCACAAGGTGAGCACTTTATAATCCAAAATGCCTCTAGACCTTTCTCTCATTTTCTTTTTTCCCCGTGACAGGCCAAAGTCCTACCACGGACCCATGCCCCAAGCCACGAAGACCTCTAGTGTCCTTGAGAACTCAAACATTACCCAAAAGCTTTGATCTAGTTCCCAAGTCATTTTTAAAGACTTTTCTAATCATGTGCTTGTCAGTTAATAGGGACTTTCAAGGTTATTTTATTTCCCCATCATTTATTGCATTAGCTTTTATTTCCCTCTGAAGATGAAAATAACTTTTACAGTCAGTGGATTAGCAACATAATTTTATCCAACTCATTTTAGATCTGTGTTCTTTGGGGAATCTCCTCTATTTTAAAGTAGATTCCCCCCTTTTCTTCTTTGGTATGTACAATAGAAGACTTTCCTTAACATGGTCATGATTTCAAATATACCAATCACCACCACCACCATCATCACCATCAACACCACCACCACTACCATCACATCAACACTGTCACATCACCACCGCCAACATCTACTTTCCTATATAATAATTTCTGTACACACATGTAGAGGTATATTTCCCACTACATTAAACTCAGTATTTTGGGAGGAGCTAATGTGGGAGGAGTAAGGAGAGAAAGAGGAGAGGAGGAGCTGAGAGGAGAGATGGAGGAGCCATGGAGAACCACACATGTATTGAGAGCAGTCCTGGGTAATAACTCATATCTAGGTTAGTTGTTTGGGTAACACCTCCAATTGTGTGGGCATCTTTTTAATTGAGCATTAACCAAACACATAAAGCCTTTGGGTAATCTTTAAGCATTAGAATCTCATTTCTACCTGGTACCATGTGGATGGCGGGATGGTCTGGGCTCAGCCCAGCCTTGTGGCGACAGCGTGGTAGATTGGCAGAGCCATCTCCCACGCTGGTGTCTCATGGGTGCCAGGGTTGGTGTTTCTGGCTGGCCGTTTCTAGCTGTGGCGCGCACGCCTGTGGCATCTGGATGCAAAACATGGCAGCAGAGCTAAGCAGAGCTGCCACTGCTTAGATAGTCAGCCCAAGAAAACGCCGCTCTAAATATTAACATTAACACACACATCTATCCCTCTGTTCATTGTCTTGGTATTATTAAAAATAATTACTAAATTTATGGAGTGTTTGGTGTCTTTCTGCCCTGGACTATGTGATTGCACATACTCCTCTCCATTGACCGCCTATGAGCACCTATGATTCTCACTCTACAGACAAGGCATCGGAAGCCCCAGTTGATAAACGACTAATGCAGAGTCATAGCTGTCCAGAACTGAGTCCAGAATCCGCTCCCAGAGTCTTCTGAGCATCTCCATCATGGGAACATTGCTCCAAAAGTGAAAGGAATTAGTCATATTCATAAAACAGCAAATGATAGATAAATCTTGAGAATCTAGATGCTTCCATGAGCAGACAGGTAGAGAAAACCATTTGCCACAAGGAGAAACTATGACCCTGGAAATAATTCTTCCACTGTCAATCTTCCTTCCCAGTGAGCTATCTATAAGACACCCAGAAACCATTGTAAAAAGTGACCTGACTCTGACGTATTGGAACCAATAACTTTCCTATAAGAAAAAAAATATGACAAACTTAGGGTATGTGCCAAACCCTAAGTAGCAAAATGTCCCATTTCAAATCTCTACAATATAAAAAAAAAACTATAAAAAGTGTCTGGGTATTTCTTTTACATTTTGATAACAGGAATTTGGTAACAATGACTTTAGATATAATTTGGTGGCTGCTGATAGAGCTAAGTAGTGTTTCTTGTACGCCTCGCCTGAACCAGCTTTGCAGCCTTAGCAAGAACAAACATTTGCTGTTGTCAGTGAAGTGCTTCAGAGAGGGACACAGGAGTGGTGTTATTTTGACAACCATTCTCTTTCAAGGCAATACAGTAAATACATCTTATTTTGCTCATCTCCCAGAACACAATAGGCAAGATGGGAAAAGAGAAAGCCCAGGGTAGGAAGGGTCGATAAGAAAGCCATATTGTGCGATTAACAAAGAGAACCGCATTTCCTGATGAAGTCAAAGGAGCCACCCAGAGAGAAAGTGACTGCGTGGCTGGGAAATCGTTGGCAAATGGAGAAGAGATAAGAACCTACCTCTCTGAGAACAGGCTTCCCGCCTGTCTCATTAAGCAGCTGATCTTTTGATGGCAACATATTTCAGAAAATGGGCTGCTACCAAAAAAGAAGCAGCAAAAAGATCAGAGAGAGGCTGTCATTAGACTTCATTCAGTCACTAAGATGAGCTAATAAATCCTCGTACGTTTCTAGAACGGATTTGGTACGAAGTAGTCATAGATGAGGAAAGCTTCCTGCTCACATTCTCGTTAGACCTGGATGTCAGGGAGGGTTGACAGGACCAAAGACAACACACATCAGACTCATCACTCTCCAGTGAAAAGCTTGCTAGGGTCTTGGAGAGAACTCCAGCCACTGGTGTTTATTCAGCAAGCCACACTGAGTGGCAGAACTTGCTACATCCTCTTGTTTTAGATCTGTACCCATGAGGACCACAAGCTATGGAACTGACCAAGGGTCCCTGGGCTACACAAAATAGAGATACCAAATGACCTCAATAACTCTCAGGTCTTGTTTCTTAAAAGAAAAAAAAAATGTGCAGATTTGTAAAAATGAGAGATTTGGAGATTTAGACATTTCTAAACCAGTTTGTTTTTGTTAGAAGATAC
Organism: Mastomys natalensis; assembly: GCA_021653895.1. NCBI lineage: Eukaryota > Metazoa > Chordata > Mammalia > Rodentia > Muridae > Mastomys > Mastomys natalensis. Next base: position 271,258 of record JAJTUV010001641.1, on the reverse strand, counting down.
ACTTTGCCCAGATGTGGACCATTCATGTTTCTCCTCTTCAGATGTTACGAAAGCAATGTAAGAAATGCCTGGAGGGACACAATCTGTTTGATATCCAGTGTGTGTGTGTGTGTGTGTGTGTGTGTGTGTGTGTGTTGTATGGTGTGTGGATATGTGTGTATGTGTGAGTATGTATGTATGTGTGTGAGTATGTGTATGGGTGTGAGTGTGTGGGTATGTGTGTATGTGTGTGTGTTATGTGTAGTGTTTATGTGTTTGTGAGTATATGTGTATGTGTGTGTTTATGTGTTTGTATGTGTATGCATGTGTGTATGTGTTTCTGAGTATATTTGTGTGTGTGTGTTGTGTTTGTGAGAGTCTGTGTGTATGTGTGTGGTGTATGAGTGTGTGTGAGAGTGAGTGTGCCACTACCTTCTACCATGTGCTCGTGGCAGGTAGTGGCAAAGAGCCTGGAGGAGAAGGGAAACAGGAAAACTCCTGTTACCTACTTTGTATTGTACTAAACAGGGCAGACAAGCAGAGGCTGCCTCCCAGGCTGCTCCCATTGATGCTGAGAGTGAAATAGGATCTCCTTCTTTCTTACGTGTCACATTTGTGCAGAGGTACATGAGTGTGTACTATGAACGCATGTGCATGTGAAGGCCATAAGATGACTGTCATTCCTCAAGAACTGTCCACCTTGTGGTTGGGACAAGGTCTCTCGCTGGCCTGCATTCAGTGATAGGGTAGACTGGTTGGCCATCGAGCCCAAGGAGATACCTGCACCTGCACACAGGTACGTGCCACCACACAGGATTTTTGTGTAGGTTCAGGGATTGAACCCAGGTTCTTACATTCACACCACAAGCATTGTGGCAAGGGAGCTGGTTCCCAGCTTTGAGACCTATTTTCTATATTAATCTTGTACCCCAAAACTTGCTTTAAGTTGTTGAATGATGATATTTTTACATGTTTGACATTTTAGTATATTTGACATTGGAATGAATCCTAGAATCTAGTTCGTAATTATCAGTTTCTAGATAACAGTCATCATTTGACCAAAGCTATATATGCCAAGTGCAACTATTGGTTAAAAAGTTTTTTATGCACCCCAGTCACTGGACAAAGAGACACCTTGTTGGTAGTGTTGCTCTTATATCAGTCAGGGGCAAAGCAGATGGCTGTTCTTACTCACCCTAGCTTGATGTCTGGTTTGATGGCTGTGATGGTTTGCATATGCTTGGCCCAAGGAGTGGCACTATTAGAAGGGCGTGGCCCTGTTGGAGTAGGTGTGGCCTTGTTGGAGTAGGTGTGTCACTGTGGATGTGGGCATTAAGGCCCTCATCCTAGCTGCCTGGAAGCCAGTATTCTGCTAGCAGCCTTCAGATGAAGATGTAGAACTCTCAGCTCCTCCTGCACCATGCCTGCCTGGATGCTGCCATGCTCCTACCTTGATGATAATGGGCTGAACCTCTGAACCTGTAAGCCAGCCCCAATTAAATGTTGTCCTTTATAAGACTAGCTTTGGTCATGGCCTTTGTTCACAGCAGTAAAACCCTAACTAAGACAATGGCCAAAGCTGTTTTATGCCTAGGACACTTACAAATCAAATCCAGGCGGCATGACATGAGAGGAGGAAGACCTGCAGACCACCATGTCACCCACAGACCTGCCCTCCAGTGCACTGCACAGGCAAGCACAGACACCTGCTTGCTGATAAGCCAGCATGGATGGAGGATGTCACTCAGGGGCCCACCAGCCAGGTGGCCAGCCTGCAGCTGGAGCCACCACAATGTGAGAGTGTGTGGTGTCAGATGCACGAGAGACAAGTGGAGCAGCCTGAGGATTGTGGAGGGAGATGGAACTGGAGACTCACGGTGGAGAGAAGTAGCCTGTGGTAAGTGGCCAGCCCTGCCACCTGGGGTGATGGTGAGGTCCCAGTCTGTGCTGCCCTGATGGTCATGTCTGAGTCCTGCCTATGCAAGGGCAGGGGTTGGAGGTCTGTGGTTCATATTTACCATTAGGAAGCATGGGGATGTCCCCGGTCGGGGCAGCCACCTCCTCTGCCTCACCCAGGAAGCACAGTGGAGCTGGCACTGATGGCAGTGCTGAGGATGAAATGCCTGAGGGCATGAGTGAGAGAGAGCTGACCCTGCCACTCATCAGCCACGGGTGGCATGTATGCAGGGGGGATGTCCCCTCCCTCTCCCCACTCCTAACCACTTCCAGCAGCAGAGAAAGATACTCACACAGTGTATTAGTCGGGGTTCTCTAGAGTCACAGAACTTACGAACGTCTCTATATACTAAGGGAATTTATTGTAATGACAAGACACAGGCTCATAAGCTTGGGAGTGCTAGCCCCGCCCCTTACCAGCTACAGCACTCAGAAGCGCAGGCCCTGAACCTTGCTTGGACAGCACAGTATTTCCGGCCCTGGGTATAGGTGAGCCAAGAGTGAGGGAGAGCTGGCTTTGCCACTTGTCTGTCTTAGGGAGGTGTGGGTGTGGAGGTAATGCTCTCCCCTACCTTCTTCCCCACCTTAAGCAGTTGGGAGAGCTGGCGCCCAGGGCTTAAGAGTTGGAGAGTTAGAGGTGAGCCAGCCTGGAGGGTGGAAGAGCAGAGCGGGAGAGCAGTCCCCGCCCCTCACAGGCTGCATGTGCACCCTACTCTTGACTGGGAAGCACAGTGGAGTCGGCTCTGGAGGTGTGGGTGCCGGTAAGATGGCTCCAAAGCACGAGAGCAGGAGAGCTGCTTGCCTCCTGCCGTGGCAGCATTGCGTGGCCTAGCCAGAGCAGTACTGGAGAGCTCACTCTGGTGGTGCAGATATCAGAGAGTTGACCAGCTCCGCCATCACCCAGCCCCAGATCCAGGGCTCTCATTGGCCCACTCCAAAATCTGTATCATTCGAGAATGGTCGAGATGTGTGTAAGGGCCAGCCCTGCTGTTCCAGTGCTGCAGGATCTCCATGACACAGGGCAACAACAGGATAACTGGGAGGAACCCATGAGGATCTAGTATTGATGGTGTCACAGAAGCCAGAGATCTTGAACCAGATCATCGCAATAAATATTTGCACGTGAAAATGTGTGGATAGAGGATTATACTGTGGGACATACTGCACCTTCCACAAAGAGATGTTTTCTATGCTTAGTTGTTGTTTTTTTGTTTATTCGTGTTTTATTTGGAGAGGAGGTTCCAAGGGCAAAGGGAAGATGGGAGATGAGCAGGACCAGTGTGCATGACGTGAAACTCACAGAGAATCCATAAAAGGTAAACACAGAAACTCTTTTATCACAATTTAAGGTTTTGAGGTAAAGTTATTGAGCATAAAAGGATACAGAAACAGAACTGAGCATAAAGGAAGTATTAATATCCATTACGGGAAGAAAATCAAAGTATGTTCATTTGCAAAATATCAACCAAGTGATTTATAGAAAGATTATGAACAAGTATATGAAAGTTGTAGCGTGCTATTCCTGTAGCTGACTTTATTATCTGTCACAGTCTAGTAATAAAGAGAGAGAGGATGTCTCGGAACTTTCAGTGACTGAGACACTGAGTCTTTCCTCAGTGCAGGTGAATACTTGTAGCATGGGAGCGACTGTTAACAGCTTCAGAACTCAGCCCACAGTGACGCATTTCAGCAACTGATAAGAAATTGTAGAATCAAGGAATCCTGAATTCTGAGAGTGCTAAGCTCCACAGCAGAGGCCCAGAGGTCTCCTGTCCTTCACACGCCTGGTGGGATAGCTGAGGTCTCCAACAAGTGCTAAGGGACAGAAAAATGGGAGTCTGCTCCATACTGCCAGCTCCAAAGTGTGCAACATACCACTTTAAACATAACCATTTGGTGAGAACTCTTAATTATTGTATTTATTTAAAAAGTACTTTTTAAAAAAGTCTGGTTCCCTCCCTGTGGCCAAGGCTTCTATGTCTATGTCTCAAGTACTAGAATTGTAGAGATAGAGCCACTAACTATGTTTTTACTTAAAAATGTAAATTAAGAGATGTCTCTAGTTTGCTTGAATATTTTAACATTTCTTAATTACAGAAATTAAGATATTTTATTATGATGTTTCTGTGGACGCATTTAAACCGTTTGCTCCCACTCCTGGTCTTCCTCCCTCAGTCTTGCCCCTACTCCTGGTCTTCCTGCCTCAGTCTTGCTCCCGTTCCGGGTCTTCCTCCCTCAGTCTTCCTTTGCCTCCACCCTCCCTCACACATCCCTAATAACCTCCATTTGTTTGTTTATGTATTTATTTTTGTCTTCCTCCCACATATCACATTGTGAGAAAGAAAGTACATGACTTCTGCTTCTTTGAGACTAGCTTATCTCATTTAACACAGTGAACTCCATTTTGTGTTCCTATAAATAGCATGGATTATTATTCTTCATGGCTGAGCATTGACAGAAAGAATAAAAGTTAAATTTTTACGAATTTGTAGAGGTAATCATGTGAAATCTTTCCCAGTTAGTTTTTCTAACATCAAATCAACTCTGCGTTCTTGGGTCAAACCCAACCTCACTGTGAGGGAATTATCCTTATATTCTGCTATATTCTGTGATTCTCTGCTGCCTGTGTCTAAGTGTTCCTTTCCTAAACAGTCTTTTGGCATCCACAGTGTGAAGAGTAGCAAGTCTGAGAGCATCCATCCCTCTTTTGGTGTCTTAGATAGTTTGTGAATTCTGGAAGAAGGGCCATCAGGTTAGTCTTCACATGTGCCCCTGCAGTGAGCTCTGCAGGTTCTGAGGGAGAGCACCTCAGCTTAACCAGTGGTATAGGAAGCAAAAGAGGAAATGTCCTTTTCATGACTCCTTGGTGAGAGTGACCTCAGTGAGGTGTCATGGTCATTATAGAGCTCAGAATGGCTAGGAGAAAGGGCAGAGTGACAGTGGGTGACAGTGAGTGACAGCATTCCTCTTGCAGAGCACAGTAACATTCCTGAAGCATGGGTGGGATGACTCCTGGCTTCTCTCCTGGGCTGCACTCAAAGCATCCTGCAAACATGCAATATGGCAGCCACAGTACCATCAAATGACTGGCAATAGCCAATGGCTCTGCAAATGGCTGTCAGTTTATTTGCTTGGAATGTGATCACTTAAATTTTAATAACTCAGTTGTGATTGTTACATTACATTTTAATAGAAAATTCCAGATTTTATTAGTACAGAACAGTATTGATTATTTTCTAATGCCATTTGTGTGTGTGTGGGGGGGAGCCATTCAACTCTTGGCTGCATAATGAATTTAACATCCTGCCAAAATGTATATTTGATGTGTCTACAAAATACAACCTAGAGAAATTCCTCTGTGCATACATTGAGACATATTCAGATTTGCTTCCAGTAGAACTGCTCAGAATTTTAAAACTAGAAACACAAATGTCAATCAGCATGCAATGGAATAAATAAGTTGTTGTATTGTATATTCATATAATCAAATATCGCGTTCACATACTACTTAGAGGTGAAAATAAACAAGCTATAGATACATGCGTCAGGGGATAAGGCTTAAGAACACACTCCTATTGAAAATCAAGTTACTAACGAGTACCTGGATGTAATTCCATCCATGTAAATTAAGCGTGCACCACACACACACACACACACACACACACACACACACACACACACACTTTTGTTAAGCTATTTTCAAAAGAAGAGAAAATACTACACAACTCAGGTCCTAAATACTTCATATTTCAGAAAGCCTCAGTTAAGGAAGTGCTACAGGGGCATTATTGAGAACACAAATAATTTCAAGTCAACAATGGTCTTCATCCCACAACAGACAATAGATACATGAGTTCATTCCTCATTATGTCATTATAAAACAGAGGACATTCCACCTACCTTGTCTTGGCCCACTGTTTCATGTTTTTATCACCCATGGCCAGTTATGTTTCCAGTGTATTTCGTTAAGAATATAGATATCATTTACTAAGCACAATCTGAAAAAGGAAAAACTTACTAAAAGCCTTCCAAGCCAAAAGCCACACAAAGTTTTGCACATTTTCTTTCCGCTCACGTGCACATTTTTAACAGATGCAATCATAATGCACATAATATTTTAATTCCACTGTTTGCTTTTAACCTCGTAGCATAAACATTTTTCTTTATCTTTTAGTGATTTTAGTAATTATAATTTTAATGGCTGAATAATATTCCATAGACTAAATGTTCTGTAATTTACTAAACACTTTCACAACTGTTACACATACATTGTTTCTCTGTGACTTTTGTTGTTGACATTACAAAGCTGCTCTAATGAACACTCCCCTGCATACAGATTTCCTGCTTTTGTGAAATTACTGTCTTTGGATACATTCCTCAGGGTGACATTCGTGAGTTAAAGTCTATGGCCATCTCCACTGCTCTTGCCTTGAGTTTCCATGTTGCTTTCAGGAGGGTTATTTTATGGTTGTTATAGCAATGTACAAAAGGAGCAACTGAATCACAACCAGGGAGATGGCTTATTTGGTGAAGTTAGGGGCTGAGTGTAATCTTCAAACCATGTGACATAAGCCAGGAAAGGTTCTGAACTTCCATTGTTCCCGTCCTGAGGAAGGAGAGACAGGCAGATTCCACAGGCTTCCTGGACAGCCATTCTAGACTGCTGGGTGAATCCCAGGTCACTAAGAGACCTTGCAGTTTTTAAAAAAACATTTCTTCCTTTTTTTCCCTGTCTGTGTCTATCTGTCTGTCTATTCATTCACTTTTCAAGTGAATAAGTGAAACACTTCTCTATTGCTGGTGGGATTGCAAACTTATATAACCACTTGGGAAATTGGTTTACTGGTTTCTCAGAAAACTGGCAATAGTTCTACCCCAGGACCCAGCTATATCACTCCTGGGCATATACCCAAAAGATGACCTATCAAACCACATTACTCCTTCCCTTCTCCTCTGAGAAGGAGGAGGTCCTCCCTAGATATCCCCCCACCCTAGTACATCAAGTCTCTACAGGACTAGGCACATCCTCTCCCACTGAGGCCAGACAAGACAGCCCAGTTAGGGAACAGGATTCCCTAACTGTGGCAATAGAGCCAGGGTAAGCCCATGCCAGTTGTTGGGGGACTGGCATGAAGACCACATTACACATCTGCTACATATGTCCTTGGTCCAAGTCATGCATGCTCCTTGGTTGGTGGCCCAGTCTCTGTGAATCCCCATGGGTCCAGGTTAGTTGATTCTGTAGGTCTTCATGTGGTGTTCTTGACCCCTCCAGCTTACCCAATTCTATCCTCCACTCTTCCACAAGACTACCCAAGCTCCTGAGCTCAACAGAGTTGACTCTGTTGGTTCCTATCCAAATGCAAGTCTCTCAATCTTGCCCCTACAACTCTTCCACAGGACCCGGGATGGAGGAGGCTCCAGGGTGTCTATGGGGATGACTCTAGTTGAGACTCCTAGCAGTGGTGGATATGGATCGTGAAGAAGCCACCTCCTGTAGCCAGGCAAGATCCCCAGTGGAGGGATAAGGACACCAACCCACCCACACAAAACTGTCAAGAGACCTTGTCTTAATTGATTAATCCATCAGTCACCAACAAATTAAAAAAGGGCAGCATCTGAGCACTAACAGTTGATTCTACTGTACACACACACACACACACACACACACACACACACACACCTGTACATGCATGTGTATCTGCTTCTACATGAACACATGCACATAAATAAATACCTATAAATAGATGTAGCCAGGTGACATTTGTGGGTACTAATCATCTCTGCTCTCCTAAGACAGCAATTCGTGGTCCTTCCTTAGTCTTTCTTTCACTCAACTGAACCATCCCTGAACCTGCTCAGCTTGATGCGGGACACAGCTTCTGATGTCATGCCACTAGGTACAGCTTTTCTGGAATTCTGGCTGGAAAGAGGCGTTAGTAATGAGGGATGCAGAATGCACAGGCTCCTTGCCCAAGCACATCTCAGTGTGTTCTTAGATGTTAAAGTCTTCCCTCTTTATTGGACTCCATTGCTGGGTTCAGGCATTTTTTTATTATTATTATTATTTATTAGTTATTCGCTTTCTCTCCACAAAACCTTCATTGTGTCCCCTTAGCTCCTCCTTCTTCTTTTTTGTGAGGGCGGGGGCTGCAGAGTCTAGCAGCTCTGCCACTCTGGCTTTCTGACATCCTCACTGTGATGTGTCCCTGCAGCAGAGGTCAGGAAAATGCAGTGTTTGGAGCACAAGCAACCCTGGGGCCCTGGCTTCCACTGGGTCCCACCCATCAGTATTCTGTGAGCACTGACTGTCTCTTCCTACCCAAAGCAACTCAAGCAGACTCTTCCAGGGGAGCCTAGACAGAATGGTCTGCAGATGCTTGCTGAAGTTGCATGTGCACACCACAGGCCTGCAGTCACTTTGTCCTCTTTTCCAATACTAATTCCTAACCACGCATTCTCCCTAACCACGCATTCTCCCGCGCTCTATTCTATTCTTCCAAAATCCTTTTATGTTTTCTCCTCTGTCCTTGCTGACCTCTGCAGTGCCTTTAGAACTGTGGCAAAGCAGTATCCTTAATAAAGACTTTCAAACCAGAGAGTGGCGTTATTGCAGCCGCAGAGGGACACGATGAGTCTTGTGATCAAAATGTGTCTATGAATGACTCAACACAGTTGTCAAAATTCCAAAGAGACTCGGTCATGAGCAGCTTTAACATGCGTGATTTAGATAGACTAGAGCAGCTTTAACATGCGTGATTTAGATAGACTAGAGCAGCTTTAACATGCGTGATTTAGATAGACTAGAGCAGCTTTAACATGCGTGATTTAGATAGACTAGAGCAGCTTTAACATGCGTGATTTAGATAGACTAGAGGAGAAGGATGTAGAAACTCATACTTCAGAAACCTATACTCTGACAAAAGTATCTCTCAAGATGAAACTTACCTTCTTTCCCACTTTCTTCTGAGTGTTTAGAAAAGAAATGGTCATTCTCTGGGCTATACAACAGCAGGCACACTAGTGGAAACCTCTAAAACTAAAGCCTTCCAGTTTGGAAGGAAGCTCTTTTTTTGTTTGTTTGTTTTGTTTTGTTTTGCTTTGTTTTTGTTTTTCAAGACAGGGTTTCTCTGTGTAGCCTCTGCCTCCCAAGTGCTGAGATTAAAGGCGTGCGCCACCACCACCCAGCTAAGGAAGCTCTTTAAGACACAGGATGTTAAAGGCGAGGTGAAATGTTCTGAGGAAAAGGAAATGTTGGAAGAGGTGGGACAGCCCACTCTGTGGGGAAGCTCACTGAGCTCAGAAAGTCAGCGACTCAGTGGCTGCAGGAAGCCCCTCCCCATCTGTATATAACCAGTGAGGACTCCTGAGAGGCACTCCCAGACAAGCTGAGCTTTCTGGAAGAAACACAGATAGCTTTTAAAAACACATCCTATGCTGAGGTGACCTTTGGTGAGGCAGTTGTATTTGAGTCATTTCTATTCCTGCAGGTCACTTCTAACTCACATTCCTTTAAGTAATTCCAGTGAAAATCATTGATTCGCCAATGGTACCAGACTTTGCTAGTATCTGTACTGTGGGTTTTCATCATTTCCACAACTAGAGTGAGTAGACATTGGTTCACAGCTCCCTAGAAACAGCGTCACATAACACACGCACACACACTCACATACACAGACATTCACACACATACATTCACATACACATATATATACACACACATTCACACACGTATATACACATAAGAACATGCATTCACATACACATACATTCATATACATGCATATTCACACATACACATTCACATACATACATTTATATACTCACACTTTCACATATACACATTCACATACATATATACATTCATACACACATTCACAGACACACATATTCATATGCACATACACATTCACACACACACACAAACATATACACGTACATTCACATACACACAGATACACATTTACATACATACCCACATACACACCCACATAAACACACATCCATACACACACACATCCATACACACACACACACACACACACACACAGTGAAGTGGGGAGGTACAGAGAGGAAGAAGGAAAGAGATATTGAGAAGAAGCTAAGGGAGAGAAGGAGAAAGCATAATGCTGCTTTCACTGGTTGTAATCAGCTGGCCTTCCAGAAGATGTCTGCAGTTTGCATGGCATAATATAATGTGAGAAGAGTTTACACAGTGGAAGTGACCATCAAGTGCTCCCTTTGACTGATTATTAATGACAACTTTCCTCACGGCGCCACTGAAACCGTGAATAAATTTGTTCAGACAACAGCACTTTTCGGTAGGTCTATGTCACCCCCACTTTGGAACTTTGTGACCTCACTATAAGTTGATATCCAATTTCAGAACATTTGTATACTGAATTATGAACATCTATGACTGTCTGACAGTCAGAGTTATTTATGAGGGGAATAGAACTTTGAGCCAGCGTCTGTGGAGAACAGAAATGATCGCTAACGAGTAACCCAGGCTTACACCCCAGGGCTTCGTGTCTCTCGACAGTAGACCATAGCTGTCTGAGAAAGTTCAAACTATACAGGGGACGCAAATGGAAATAACAGGAATGAAGGCAAGCCCAGGGCATGAGAGAATGAACCTGGGAGCAGGCGGCCGGTTCTCATGGGCTTCCCTGTTAGTACTAGAGTTAAAATGAATGTCTCCATTCCCCTCTCATTAAAGCAATTGGATTTGGTTTGTGAAACAGATGCATTCCTGAGTTTTGAGATAAACAAAAACTCTAAATGCCTTAAGGATGTAAAGTAGGCTGTCAGCACATGGCCATTAAAAATATTATATGATATACAAGGTTTGGGGAAGAATTAGAGTCATAAATGTAGATTATCTACTTCTAACTATCTATCTGTCTGTCTGTCTATCTACCTATCTATTTTGATAAGCCAAAAGGTCAAAGAAACATGGGCTATTTTTTGGCATATAGAGATGTCAAAAGCATCTCCTCAGGACCACATCTACCAGAAAACACTTGAGAGAAGTTAAAATATATTGAAGCCGAAGGAAGGTATGAGAAATGGCTGACCAAAGCACCAAGAAAGCCAGAGGGGTCACATGGATGCTAATGAGGTTCCACTGAGGGTTCTGCTTCTGGCCAGGAAGGAGTATCAGGGATCAGAGCAACTAAACAACCGGAAGCCAGATGGAGCGTGTGAATACCGCTTTCTCTGCCATCCGACAAGGGACAATAAATTAGTGCTGCTGAAAACTAAAAACTACAAAGGAGATGAACAAAGCTTGTCTCCCATCTTTCAAGGTGAATTTTTAAGCCTCCTGTCTAGACACAGAGAAGCAAACTCCATCCTCAGGTTTGCTAGTTGGAGAAGAGATATTTTGTAGCTCAGAGATTCTAAATAGCAAGGATGTGTCAACCGGAGCAACAAAGATGATGCAACAGCACAAAGATATGGCTTCACAAGGTCTGAAGAGGGATTCCCCAGACCTGGACTGCAGAGGGAGCACACTACAGGAGAGGACACATTCCTAATCTGCAGCCCCTGGGAAGAGGAAGACAAGACATCCCAGAGCCCCCGGGGAGGGAAAACCAAGAGAGAACATGGAATGGGGGATGGGGGAGGCATCCACAGGGGTGGCATCTCCGTAACATGGCCACCCCAATCTAAGACAGCTCTGTGTGTTCCCAAAATATAAAATTAAGCCTTAAGAAAGCTTAATCAAAGTTACTTTACTACATCCAGGAATAAAGCCCCATAATACTTGAGGAATACAGCAAAACTCAGCACCTGACAATATAAAAATTGTAGTTCTAATATAGAGAGAGGGAGAGAGAGAGAGAGTTGATTTTAAGAACCTAGAAATGTTTATATCTAATTTTATAGGGAAAATGATTTTTTAAAAAATAATTTTAAAAAAGGGTATGAGATGATTGGGAAAGGGTTGAACCAGAGGGCCTGCATCTGTGAGTGAGGCGCCATGAAGTGTTCTGTTCTGGTCATTCTAATCTGAGATTAGAGTGACTGAAAAGCTGTCAAGTGTTGGTAACAGTGAAAGTGACCAGATAAATGATCTCAAGTCCACTCCATCATAAAAGCAATAAAAGATAGAATGAAAGAAAAACAAAAAGACCTGGATAATTTCACAATCAACTCTTTCAGAACATGTGTCTATGTCTGGAAATCAAGCAAAGGCCTGCAGCAGGTGTTGAATGTCTTAGTCTCACTTGTGCCTGCCGTGATCAAACACTCTGACAAAGCAACTTAAGGGCAAAAATATTCTGGGGGACAGTGCTCATGGTTCCAGAGAGGGTAGAGCTCACCACGGCAGGGAAGACACAGGTCAAGACCAAGAGCATGAGACCACCTGCCGCAGTGCTTTGGCTATGTGGAAGCAGAGCAATGTTAAAGGTCCATGATTCGACAAAGAATGATACAGACTCAAATAATATGTAAAAGCAAAGAGTGTTTTATTCTGCACAAGTCCCGCATGCTGGGGTCTCCCATTCCAAGATGGAGACACCCAAGTGAGCTTGCAGGCTCAATTTAAAGCACATTAGAAGAATTCTGGGGCGGGGTAGGTGCCCTCTATAGTTGGCTCTATTTCTAGGGACATTCCAGAACCATTGCTGGAGCCCAGAAACTGAGTAAGTCTGGAAACTGCTGTTGACCCATTGTCCTTGCCTCAGGCCAGGATTTGCCTGGACTTGTCCAGTTCTTGGAAACAGAGATTTAGGCCTAGTCTCCTGAACTGTCAATTTGAAGCCTGTCATGGAATCAGCCTGTCTCAGCAGAAACAGAAGCCACAAAATCTCAAAACCTACCCACAGTAGCGCACATCAGCAAGTTTCTCAATGGTTCTGCAACCTTCCAAAACAGCGCCATCAGCTGGAGACCAAGTGTTCAAACACCTGAACCTAGGGGGCTTCTCATTCAAACCTACCAGGGAGGTTAAGTTACCTGTTTCCATGACTATACATTCTCATGACTAGAAGAGACAGCAACAGCTTTGTACATCCCTGGTGATCCACGTTTTTAATCTGTGACTGGAGTACATCTTCCTCCCCTTGCACTGTCAGGGAGGTGAGCAAGATATCGCGGCATGGCTGGTGATTCTGTTACCCGGAGAAGCCGTGCAGACTAACCTCAGAGAGCAGCAGAGAGAGGAAAATGAGTGTTTGCTAGGCCCAAGGCACTTTATTATTATTTAAATATTATTATTATTTAAGTACAGACTGTACATTGAGCATGCGCCTCCTGTAACCCCTCCCATCTCCCTTCTCCTTTCTTTCATGGTTAGTCCCTTTTGTTGACCAGTTACTTCCACTTCCTTGTTCATGTCTTGTACAAGCACATGTGCTTTCATGCATAGCACTGTTTACAGAGGTCACATCTATTGCTCACAACTGCTCTGCCCGGGTGACCTCACCTCACATCTTCACATGACATAACTGGGGCTGTGTTCAATGACAAGATGGCAGGGCTATAGTCTCAGATTTAGAATTTGAACTGGGTCTCTACCCCCTTCTCTCTCTGTTTCCGTTTTTCTCTCTGTCTCTTTCTCTTTCTTTCTCCTTCCCTCTTTCTACCTCTCTCTATTCGGTATTTCTTCCATAGATATAATATTTTACCAGTTTCTACCTATATAATGATAAATCAGGTAAAACAGTATTTCGGAGTATCCCTCATTAGGAGGCATTTGTCTGATATTCTGAACAACCCCACCTCAATATATGAAGACAAAAGGAATAATTAGAGGGTTAGATATGAAAATAAGCCATGAGACAGCAGGAAAGTCTGATTCTCTACCCTAATTGGACACAGTTGAGAGATAAGTGTCTTAAAGAGAGCCTAGCCAAGACCCTTCCTGTGTGATCACCAAGAATAGATTTTGAGATGGCATCTTGTTACTCTGAGTAGTCAGAGACCCTAGGCTACTAATTTTCATATTTTAATAAGTCCTTACTGCAACTGAGCCAATACAACCTTTCCTATGAAGAACCCACTAATCTAATCTTCAGGGTTTGTTTCTTCATTTGTTTGTTGGGTTTTTGTTGATGTTTCGTTTGGTATTTTGGGTTTTTGCTTTTTACAACTCCCTAACTTACTAATGACAAAATGCTGTATATATTACATGGGTTTTTCTTTCTTTTCTTTTTTTTTTTTTGGTCATGGGTAGTAGTCTATAGAAATCCTTCCTGGCAAGCTTACACACCATGAACCACTTGATAACTACTTTCTGCTTTTTTCTAAAATCTTTCCATGTTCCTCCTGCTCTCCTTGCCTGGCATGGTTTGGCCCTTCTAGCCACTCCTTAATGAAGGAGACCTGTCTGCTCATCCAATCAGAAGAGTGATTATCACATCAGCCTGCTGAGTTTTCATCAAGTGTGTCTCCCTTTTGATTCTTTCCTTTCTCTATAGTTTGCTTGTTAGAGACACTGTCTCATTGTGTAGCTAAGATTGGTAGGGCTGGGAGACCTCTTTCTGTTCCAGACTCAGCCTCCCGAGTCCTGGGATTACAACTGTACCACTGACCCAGGCCTGTTTATTTTTGTTCTCCTCACACTTCCACCAGAATGAGTGTCTCAATAAAGTCTGCCTTGCTTATTTACAACTTGCCATGCCTAGCAAAGTTCAGGTTCTTAACAAGTATATGAAGAATACATAGCCCCAATATCTTTTAATTAGAGACATGTCAGGCACAAAGTAGAATAGCTCTACCTTATAAATTTAACTAGTCTCCTACATAGTTGTACATAGTGAATGTGCATGGACAGAAATACTAAAGTAGAAAACTAGTGACCACCTCTGGATAGTTGTAAGTCCTTTTATAATGTCTTTTTTTTACTTCAATTCAACTAATAGGCATTGCAAGATAAATCCAGGTCTTATTCTATAGTTGTGTGTGTGTGCACATGCATGCATGCATGCATGCATGTTGATGGACACAGAGCTTACCTCACAGGTTTGTACATGCTAAATGTGTGCTCTTCTCTTCTCTCACCCATGGCATAGTTTATTAGGTCCACTCAGAAGTTCATGCATCATCTACCTTCAGTGTAGTTCTCTAACCTATTGAAGGGCATGGGCACTGAGGGGCTCCATCAGCCTGGTCTAGATGATGACGCAGTAACACACCATGACACCATGGCTCTGAGCAGAACTCTAGCTGACAATGAAATCCCTGCCCCAGGAAACACACTATGGCACTTTCAAACACAAACAGGAACAAGGTATATGCAAATCCCAAGAACAAGCATCCCCTAGCAGAGAGCTCCAAATGCTCAGGCATTCAAGAAAACATGAAAAGAATGGAATGGAGTAGACTAGACTAGACTAGACTAGAATAGAATGAATAGAATATGACGGGTTTATTGTGCATGATATAATAGAAGAACACACAGCTTGAAATCTCTACCTTAAGAAGGCTCTGAGATCTATGCTCTCTGTACAATGACCTTGCCTGCCAGCAAACAAAACTATTGGAGGAATATGGAAATTGAACAACAGTGAAAGTAGCCATGGCCCTTGTTCTTCCAAGATACCTATAATGTTCACTTCCTGATAAGAAGCTGCAAAATGGCTTCCCTGGAAAGAATGAGGCAACCTTAACATCCTCTTTCTTGGCAGTTTTTTAAGGGTCTGTGCCTATCAGCTGCAACCACAGCCATGCTCCTTTCATAGTAATGACATCCGAACCAGTCTAGGTGGTGTGGTTATGCAAAATCAATTGCTCAATACCACAGTTACCAGCCATACTGAAGAAATTGAATTTAACAACGAGAGTCTGTGAGCCCATGGCATGTGACAAACTGGGGAGAAACACCTGGGTTGTTAACTGCTCACAGAACATACTTGAGCCTCTGCAATTTCCATCATGATGAATTGTTGACCCAGGAGAGATTTTCTGGCCTGTCCACTATCATCTCGTTCTGCAAGGGCAATTCCAGAGTAGGCAACGTGGCTGTGACTGAAACCTGAAGTGGGGGAAATGAGCTAACATTACCAAGCTGAAGCACCAGCTGTTTTCAGATCAATAATCAGCACTTGGACAAGTGGTGTTGGGATGTACAGAATGAGTCTCTCCGGTTCATTTTTATTAAGGTGAAGTGGATTTGATTGCTGCTGTTATGATCAATTGAGGGCAAATAAAGAGAGGGAAACCTACACAGATTTGAAGTTCTTGTCTCCAAGGGAGTGGCTTGTCTCCAGGCTGTGCAGCTAGAAGTATATCAGCCTAGCAGTTCCCAACAGCCAGAGCTCTAAGGACTTTTGCTCCAAAGGATTTCCATCTGCGTGGAAGCAAAGGCTCTCTGTTCCTGCCAGCCCAGGGACCAGAAGGACAGACAGCAACTTTCTCATTCCACGGCCCTGCTGGCTTATCTTGATTACCAACTTGATTGGATTTAAAATCACCATGGAAACAAAAGTCTGGACATATATGTGATCGAATGTTTATATAGGTTAATTCAGATGGGAAGACCCATCCTAAAACATGAGTGGCACTATTCCATGGGTCCCGGGCTTAGACTACATCGAAGTAAAGCCAACTAAGTACCAGCCTTCCTTTCTTTGTGTGTCTTGCCTGTGGACAGAATGTGTCCAGCTACCTCAAGCTCCTGCTGCCATGCCTCCACCACCAGGGTGGACTTACCCTTGACTGTGAGCCAAAACAAACCTTTCCTTTCTGAAGTTGGTTTTGTCAGGTATTTGGTTGCACCAACTTAAAAGTAACCAACACACCAGCTTTGCTCAAAAGTGTATGGGAGACTGCAGATTGGATGCTCTGAAGGCTGAAGCTGGAATTGTGACTGTTTTCTGCTCAAGTGCAACATAATTACACACAGTTCTGCCGGAGCCAGGGAAGGGAGGGGGTCTGGAAACAGTAATCCCGATCCACAGAATGAGACTGAAAAGCAGATGGGAAATGTTTGTTTGCTTCCACAGACATGTCAGTGAGGTATGGAGAAGACATGTGACCTAAATTCTCAGCAACATTCATGCATCCTCAACTCTGACTTTTGGGGGGAGGGGATGTTGGGGGAGGTAAGTGATAGTGACAGCTGTATCTAACTTGGCAAACCTCACTGACTCCTGTATTGAAAGTGTGCTGAGTCTGAGATCACGTTGTCTTTGCTTGCTCTTCTGAAAATGCTTGGTCCTGCTCTGTCCTCTGACACTGACTACACTCTCCACTGATGCATGGTGTTTCTCCCCTTCATCCAGCTGCTGTGGTCCTGCCCAGATGTTGACCCCACATCTTATTTGCTTCCATCTGGCTCTGCCTGGCCCTCTCCCTGAAACCTGGTTCCCACAATACATTTGGTCCTTGTACAATACCCCACTCTATCCTTCACAAGCCATAGAAGACTGCCAGGCTTCTGACTGGTAACCTTGACTGTCTGCTTGATGAGATTTAGAATGATCATGGAAATGGGCCTCCGGGCACATCTGTCCAGGGTTTCTAGGTTAGGCTAGTTTACACAGGAAGATCTACCCTAAATGTGGGTGGCACCATTCCCTAGGCTGGAGTCTCTGATGGAAGCAAAAGCAAACAGCCAGCTGAGCTCCAGCATTCATCTGCTTCTGCTTCCAGAGTGTAGATGCAATGTGACCAGCAACCCACCATGCCTTCTCCACCATGATACCTGTCCCCTCACATGTGAACCACACGAAGCCCTTAAGCTGCTTCTTCCAGGAATTTCTTCACAGTCATGAGGAAAGAAACTCATGCAATGGCTCAGAAAAGTTTCCAGAGCTTGAGTCAAATAGAAACACTAATAATGTCCTTATCATTATTTGTGAAAATTAAATTAGATACCACAAACAACATACACAGGCTCAGCCTCCTGACTTATGAAGATTGTTATTCAATTAACAAGAGTATTCTTGCCATTTTAAACCACAACCTACCACTTTCCTTTAGGAAACCACTTACTTTGCTCTCAGTCCATTGACCAGAAGGGCTGAAAAAGAATCCATGTGCCGTCCCCAGCACACATGGTGAGCAGGTCAGACAGGAACATGTCTCACTGGCTACTGTGACTGGCTCTGGGATTCACGCACCACTGCAATTCCTGAGAATTCTTGAAAAAAGGACCGTTCTTTCTACTTGGTTTGCAGAGTGCCGCGAGGCAAGCATGAGCCGTGGACTGCCACCAGTAAGAGAATTTTAAGGAACTGAAGCCAGCACAGTTGAAGTCATTGAGTAAGAAAGCATGTGAGAGAGAGCCCAGATGACTAACAGGGATGGAGCACCTAGCTCCATCTGTGCCTGGAAACAACCACTGCAGTGACTGACAGTACAAAGTGCCCTGCTTAATCAAGTTCCCTTCCTCCCAAAACCTCCAGGATCCTGACGGACAACGCGCTGGCCTGGCATCACAGTGCCTAGCACTACCAATGTATGCCAGAGGTACTCAGAGTCTCTGGAACAAATCTATTTTTAATTTTCCCCAAATCTAGGCTGCAAGTTCTCGGCTGCTGGTACCTATTAGCCATGCTTGTCTAGTACACAGATACCCCTCTTTTTAAGAGGAGGCTGACCGGAAGCCATCTTTTCCCGTTCTTAGAAGTTTCCTCCCTGAGCCTATGCCCTCATGGAGGGAGAGCTAGAGTTGCAGAGTTCTTTCCCGGACTTCAAGCCTCTACACCGTTGCTAGAGACAGGAGTGTAGAGCTGCCTGTGACCTGTGGTCTGCTTTCACTGAGCACCATCGCCCATCACGTACTGTGGGCCTCACTAACCCTGCACAGCCCCTCCCAACCGCTTGCTTCCACCTGCTGCCAAAAGTTCGTTATCTCTTGCTTAGATCACACACTGATTCAGGACGTGTTTCTCCATTCTTTCCGTTTTTGTCTCTCCAGGGGCATGCTCTCAATGCTTATAGTATACAGTAGATCACATCACCTATCACTCCTTCCACAGCAATCGTCGGAGAAGGCTTGCTCTTCTGCTGACGTCATCCGCACCGCCGCCTTATTCCATATGCCTCAGGGTCTCTGTGAATGCTATCTTCCCTATCTAGAGGCCTCTGTCTGCCAACTAACAGCTCGACTGTCTTTCAGTCACTGTTGAGAGTCTGGATCAATAGCACTGATTTGGAGAAGTCTCACCTACTACACTTGCTGAAGAATTGTTCTTCTAGCCACGCCCCATTCTAACTTCCTTGTTCGTACGATTAGAGTAGCTGGATACTGTAATACTTAATTGGACCTAGAATCAACTTAGGAGACATATTCTGCCTCTGGGTTGGCATATCATGGCATTTCCTGGAAGAATTAACTGAGGAAGACCCTCCCCTAGAGAGGGACACACCTCTCATAGTGCCCAGGAATATGCTGAATTTGCTTGCCTGTGTTTGTGCCTTCATGGTGCAGGCATCTATTGTGCTGCTGCTGCTTCTGCTACCGCGACTTGCCACCATTGGAAGCCAGCTCCTTCAGCTTTTTAATATGGACTGAAAGTGGTAACTCTTCAAGAATCTTTTAGGTCATTACTGCCATACTGGAATATCTGAAGCATCTAGCCTTGTAAACTGAACAGTTTCAGAGTTCTCAGCCTTTCCAGCATGCAGAAGGCCATTGACCTACCCACCCAACACTGTGTAAGCTAATCTAATAAACCCCCTTTGTAATAAAATCCATTCTTCCATCAGCATCCTCTAGAGAACCCTGAAGAGCATGGTGAAATGGAAAGGTGTTATCACTGTGAATCTTCTCTCACCGTCTCCACACACAGCAAAACAAATGACTTCCCCGGGGATTAGGCTAGGATGACTGGGTCGGGCTATCTCTCAGAATAGAACAAAGTAGATCAGTGGACGTATTTGTTGAAAATAAAAATCACTGAAAGTAGCTTGCAAATATGGCCTGGAATTTAACATGGCTCTAGCAGAGACACGGTGGCTTGTTTCCTGAAGAATGAACTGTACAAACCAACCTTCAAAGCGGACATTTGGCCTCGTCAGAGAGCAAAGCTTTGGAACTCTCGATAAAGCATCTTCAAACAAACTTTGTGATCATCCAAAATTTGTATGCTGATGTTTCAAACTACAAGTTATAAATAATTTTAGCTATATACAGCTCCAGATAATTCTGTGTCGGACAGGCCAGCTCTCCAGCCATGTGTGTGAGTGAACAAAATGATGCTTGAGATGGTTACAAGGGAGCCCTGAGTTCAGGTGTCTTAATCATCATCCTGCACTGGAACCAGTTTATACATGATCATTACCCTGTTGACCAGTGTGACAAGGTTTATTTCACAAACCCAACCCAAGTCAGTTAAATAACCATTCAAAGCTACACATAGTCCTAAGCAGTCAAGGACACTGTCAGAGACTGGCTGGCAGCCTTCATGACCCTGAGTTGATGGACATCATTAGCTCACCATCAGCAGAGCTTGCCTCATACGGTTTAAAGGTTGCAATTGTATTGAGATTCTAATCAGTGTCAAATTTCCTCAGTCCCAAGGCAGTCTAGATACTTCTAGGATGTGTTTGGCAATATTCATCTTGTTTAAAACCTGAAGAAAACATGAAAACAGAAAACAGAGAACATCTCTATCTACAGAAAAAAAATGGCAAGTTCTTTAAATATATATACTACAAATGTAGGATAAGCCAGTCGTTGTGGCTGTCTCCTGTCCCTTCCGTGATTCACTGGCCCTGAATATCAAGTCCTTACTTAAGTCACCCATGCTGAAGGGTGATCTCTGAATTCACACCTCTCTTCTGAGTGACTCTTAGGCAAGATTATGTCTACTCCTCTTGGTTCCTACTTGGGATTTCTCTGGCATTGCAGGGATTACCTAATTAAATTCCCTTTTTGCTTGCCGGACCTAATTCTCAATGCTTAGGCTTGGGAAGTGAGGTGATATGTTGAGGATGAGCTGAGATACTCATGGCAGCCTAATATTCTCATGGTCCCATTTGTAAGGCTGGCTACCCAAAGGGAAATGAATCAGCGATGTATGTACTATGACTACATGTGTAGTCATAGGTGTGGGGCCTACATGGATACACATGGCCTTGCTCCAGCCCAGGGAGACTCCTCACTGAACAATGAGATCATCTCTGTCAGACAGTCTCCATTTTGCAAAGCACTTCATGAAGAGCTTCATTCTTACATGTATTGGCCACTGGGGGACATGATCACTGGATCTAATTCACAGCTGTTGTCCCTGCTTGAACCTCAGGATCTTTGTAATCAATTTAAACCAAGTGGCTTCACACATCAAGATTTTCTGATGATCCAGTGACACTGAGGCTATGTTCTTTACAATCCCACCACAGGGTATTTCTGAAACACTCATCAAGTCATTCATTCATTATAAATCAAGACAATACTGCTTTTATTGTAAGCTTCTCTTCTGTGGGGGCAGTGAAGCCCCAGTATCTGTTAATTCAGACTTCTCCCAGCATTTCTTTGTGGTAAGATTCACCAGCACAAGATCCATCTCCTGAGCATGGTTTTCAGTGTCAGCCCCACTGCCATTGACTCCAGAACAGTGCTCTAATGGGGATTTCTGAAGGGCATTTGTCTGCCTGACATGAACTTTATGTCCACTGGTTAGCAAGTCCCTATGATCCCCTTGCACTCTGATTATATGAATTTGACCATTGTAAATACCCTACATGACATCATGCTAAATTTGTTGTTGTCTGCCTGCCTTATTTCCCCTTACACAACACCTTCAAAAGTTAACACTTGCTGTTACATATTTCAGAATTTCATTTTTTCTTTTTAAGACTGAATAGTTTATTGCACACAAGTATGTGAACACATACACACACACATCCAGGAGAGAGACAGAAACAGAAAGACAGAAAGAAAAAGTGTGTGTGTGTATCAGATAGATTACATTATCCTTTTGGGGGTTTGTTGGTTTCTTTTGTTTGCAACAAGATATCACTATGTTGCCCAGGCTATACTCCAATTCATGGTGTGTGTGTGTGTGTGTGTGTGTGTGTGTGTGTGTGTGTATTATCCTTTTGAGGTTTTGTTGGTTTCTTTTGTTTGCAACAAGATATCACTATACATCCTCAAACTCATGGTGCACCTACTCCAGGGTTGGGACTATACATTGCATTCTCTCCGTTATCACCTATGAATATTGTTTTCACAGCCACAAGGTCCCCTTTTCACCTCCACAGCCAGTGCAAATGGCCACTTGCCTTTTCCTCTATAGCCACCTTGAGGATACGACTCACTGTGACTTGATCTGCATTTCCCTGGTCAACTGTGATGCTGAATGTTTTCATAAGACTACTGGCCACTTTTGCTCTTTGTATATAAATCTTTGACTCATTTTTATTGGGATTATTAAAATTGGTATAGGTTTTAATTTGATAGTTATTTTTACCTCTGAGTTACAGGGAGCTCCTTCTACATTCTGAAGATTAGCTTCCCATCAGATACATGGTGGGAACTTTCATTCAGTCCCTAAGATGAGCATGTCCCCCTTTATTCCCCTTGCTGGGTGAACGCTCTTTGATTTGATGCAGTCCCTCTTGTTTTGCCTCCTCTGTTCTTGGTGTCACATCTCTGAGATCATTGGCAAGAGTGTGGCCATGAAGTTCCCTTATGGTCCTATGGTCACATCTTCAGTCTATTTCAGCTGACTTTTGTGTGTGGTGTAAAATAAGGATGAATATTCCCACTCATATAGTGCAGTTTGTTAACAAGCTCTTCCTGCTTCTTGTGAGTCCTTAGACTCTCTGCCATTCCTCACTTGACCACACTCTATGGAACTAACTCTGGACTCTATTTTGTCCCATCCATCACCATGGATGCATTTATGCAAGTACCACACTTTTTGGCTTACTATAGCTTTAAAATCATTTTGAGATTAGTAATAATGTTCTATTTAAGACTTGCTTGCTTATTTATGGCTTCTCGTGGCTCTGAATAAATCCGATAATCACCTCTTCTCTTAAAAACTCTATAAAGTAGAACTTAGATTTAAAAATTGCACTGAAATTATAAATTTGGGGTACATTATCTCAGTCTACTACAGTGGCTATAACACAATACCACAAACAACATATTTCATGTACATGTGTGTATATTTGCATGTGTGGGGCATATACTGTGCACATGCATGTGGAGGTCAGAGGCTGATGCTATGTGTCTTTCTCAGTCACTCTTTGTTTTGTATCTTGAGGCAGGTTCTCTCTACTGAACCAAGAACTTCCAGACAACTAGTCTGACCAGCCAGCCCCTGCATTCCCAGTCTCTGTCGCCTAAAGGCTAGAATAACATGTGGGATACCACACCTGCCCTGGGTTCACAAGAATGCTAGGGATCCAAACTGCAGTCTTTCTCCTGCTTTGACTTGCTGAGCTGTCTCCTCAGTCTCAATAGCAGGAAGTTGTTTCTTGCAGCTCTGAAGGTAGGGCATCAAGAACTAAAGAATTCTGTGTCTGTGAGTCCTCATCTGTGTCTGTGAGTCTTCACAGCAGCCATCTTTGCGGCGGCCATGTTTTTGGCAGCCATCTTTGCACCATAACTCAACTTGGTAGAAAGGGTAAGGGATCCCCACAGGGTCTTTTATAAAAGCACTAACCTATCTATCAACTGTGGCTCCAGTGCCATGGCCCAAACACACTCCCCAAACTCCTAACCTCCAGTTCCATCAACCTGGGGGCTCGGGTTGCAGTATATAAACCAGGGGCAGACACATGAACGTTAGGTCCCAGCAGGTAGTATAGAGGTTTTAAGAAGCCTTACAATTCACTACTGCAAGATGATTTTTCCTCCATTTGCTGTTTACTTGATTCCTTTCATTTTGTGTTTTACTGTTTTCACTCTCTAAGCCTTTAATTCCTTTACATAGTTTCTTCCTAGGAAGTTTATTCTTTTTGATGCCATTATAAATGGGGATGTTACCCCAATTTCCCTTTCAGATAGCTAACTGCTAGTACACAGCTTTGCTTTATATCATAAATCTTTATAGAATTTGATTATCCTAACAATTTTGGGTTAAATTTTTTGTGTTTTCTACATTCTAATTATACTAACTACAAAAGAGCAGTTTTTGAATTATACCTCTGTAATTGCTAAGCCAGGTCTTCAGCAACATGATACCCTGATTCTGTGAGGAAGGAAAAAAGGATATGGAAGTCAAAAGAGAATTGCTTCATATGCAAAAAACAAACAAACAAACAAACAAAAGCAACCAAAGTTGGGCATAATGCTGTTCTTCAATGTACATGGACTGAGAAAGTCAGGCTCCTATGTGGTTAGAATCTTCAGGAGATTCTGAGAATGGCTCTCTCGTACAGTGTGGAGTCTGGAAAGGTCTATGTAGGACTTAGACACGAGAAGAGAATTAATAAAGGGCTTCCAGGCCTCAAGAACACGATGTACAGATTTTCTCAGGCTTAGTCATATGGTGTATACAAAAATTCTAAAAACAGACAATTGTTTCTCAAGTCCTTGAAGTGCTAATAAGGGAGAGAGCGGATGAATAGAACGCCCAGTTTCTGAGATGGTGGCTTTACACCTGTTGTTCAAGTATCAGTACCGTGCCCACTTCACAAGTGAACACGTCTTTGTTTGGGTCGTAAATTATATATCCAGCCTTTAGTCCACCTAAGGAAAGGATCACAAGGTGGGATAAAGTCCAAAACACAAAAGAATTTCTGTCATAGAAAGATGTTTTTAAAAGGATACTGGATTTACCTTTGGTACAGTGGTAGTACATAACTTTTTAACAATAATAATCGCATATTTTTTTAAAAAATATATGTTAGGAAGAAGCATAGCTAGAGTATATAATTCATGATTTTATCAATTTTATTGCTTTGGATAGATTAAACTAGTTATTTTGCAGGCAATACATCTTACTTACACCCAGGGATCTCATACTCAGAGTCTACCTGGTATGGTCCAAATTTAAACCAAAACTTCTCTCTCAAATCTTTGGAAGGTTAAGAAAAACACAGGGTATTTACTGACTGGCTGGATTCTCCATATCTGTACCTATGGGTGTCAATGTATCATTTTCTTAAAATGAGAATTTAGTTTTTATCCGTGACTCTCTTCTCTTACATCTCAGTGTTTCTTTCTTGTCTGCCTTGTTTTGTTTGTTTGTTTTTTTTGTCTGTTTGTTTTTTGAGACATGGTTTCTCTGTGTTAGCCTTGGCTGTCCTAGTTCTAGCTCTGTAGACCAGGCTGGCCTCAAACACAGCAATCCACCTGCCCCTGTTTCCAAGTGCTGGGATTAAAGGCGAGCGCTAACCCCACCAGCATCATTTTAAAAAGGCAACAGGCATTTATTTCTCTGTTGGAGGTGATGGTGACAGAATGAATGGACCATGAATATGGGTGAAGTCTTGTAGACACTTCTGCAGGGGATGAGGATGATGTGCAGGATCCGACTATGGGGACAGGGGCTGTAGGAAACAGGGGCTGTGAGGACAGGGGCTGTAGGGGACAGGGGCTGTGGGGACAGGGGCTGTGGAAAGCTCCAGTCTAGGGATTTTCCTCTCTTCACTCTGGTCCTATGTCAGAGTTAAGGAAAGAAAACTTAAAGGAGAGAATGGGGGAATCAGGATGTGATGTGGCTCAGTCAATAGAGTGCTTACCCCACCAAGCATATGCAACTCATAAAGCTGGGTGTGGTGTGCACACATGCTATCCTTGGACCCAGAAGGTACAGGTTGGGGTGAGAGTTCAAGATCACCCTCTGATACACAGTAAGGTTGGGAGCACCTTGGACTGTAGGACACCTTGTCTCAAAAGAAGAAAGTGATATGTAATAATTCAGATAAATGAATGATAATTGATAATTATAATAATCAATAATAATTAATAACAAATGATAACTCAGTTTAAAAGACTTTAGACTGAAAAAGTGAAGAGATGGGAACCAAGAACAACTTAGTTTTGAAAGCCAAACTGAGCAGCATTTGAGATTCGTGCAGGGATGGACAAGAAAGAGAAAGCAGTATTCACCAAGGCCTAAGTCTGACTTCAGCAACCAAGTAGAAGGTGGTCGAGGCGAGGACACAGCTCCAGGGCCATGGAAGCAAAGGACCTGAAATGGAAGAGGGTAGGCTCACCAGTTCTCCACCCACAACCCAGCTGCATGGTAAGCTGTGTGGAAAAAACTTACATTTTCTTGGGCAATGTGCATAATATATTAGCCGCTTGTTGTGAGAACTAAATGAGGGGCCATGTGTGAACGCACGCACGCGTGAGCTGTGAAGTATCAGTTGTTATTTGGTAGTAAATAGGCAGAAGTGATAATGAATTCAGAGTTTACAGAAGTTTAAGCTCAAAGGCGCCGCACTTGGGGAGGGGACACAGCCACATGGTCTAGTTCTGCTGTGTCCCACTGGGACGAACTCTCACCAATCAGAATTGAGTTAAAAAAAATATAAGAAAGTCACTTTATTAACCTATTTGGCAAAAATTTTAAAGGTTGACTTTATTTCTTTGTGTATGTGTACGGCTATGTGTAAGTATGTATAGATGAGTGTGTATATTTGTACATGTCTATGAATGACTATGTGTACATGAGTGTGTGTGTCTATGTGTGAGTATGTGTACTTGAGTGTGTGTGTAGGGGTGAGTATGTGTACAGAAGTGTGTATGTAAGTCTTTGTGTGAGTATGTGTACTTGTGTGCATGTGATGTGTGTGTGTGCCGATGTCTGGTTTGTGCACATGGCAGGCCATAATATTCCCAGAGCTGTGAGCCCCTGTGAGTGCTGGGAACAGAACTCTGCCCCGTGCAGGAGCAGCAGAACAGGGCCATCTCCCCAGCCTCCATTTTAGAGTTTAAAACCTTCCCTTGTTTAACTTTGCATACTTTATGTTATTCCCATTCCTTTCACTTCCCATTCTTTAAAAGCCTTCAGAGAGCTTGCAAACATTCCTCAGGGAATCAAAACACATTTATCTTTAAACCATCTCTAACTATGGCATGCATGTGTTTCTCAAAGCACCAGATTAAAACAATGCAGGTTCTTCACCTCCTTAAACACTTTTTGGGAACAAAGACGGGGATATAAATACAGGAGTCTTCTATGCCTCTTATTACAGAGCCATCAAGCTATTCCACACATCATTTGCATAAGCTTAGGTCAATTATGAACCGTCAAGCTTCCCTCATTCATTCCTGGAGGTGGGCTGAAGGAGTGATGTGTGCTATCACTGAGGCAAAGGTCAGGAGTGGGGCTGCACGGATGGGGACTGGGAGAGAGAAGGTAATGAAACTGAAAATAGCATGTAAATTGTAAATGCCTCCACCAGGCTAGAAATATTTATCATATATCTTCTTACTAGACCTTCACTGAGGCCCCGTGAGACACATTTGCACAAACACTGACAACACATTAGAGAAAGGAGCAAACAAACATAAGAAGGTCAAATCCTCAAGTCAGCATAGTGCTGGATCCCAGGCCCATGACTGCTGCATATGTCACTCACTGGCAAAGATCTACTTTGGGCTCTTCCTATATGTGGTGCATTTTGTCTTTGAAGGTGGGGAGGTGCGTGAAAAGATAAAGCCCGGCTCTTTCCTTCTGCTCTTCCTGTCATTCATCACAATTCATAGTGTGGTAGAGAATGAAGCTAAGGAAAGACTTTGAGATCAAGATTTGATGACTGCAGCATCAAAAGTCAGCCCCAAGCTGGCCATCTCTGCTTTATATATCAAGGGTTTGAAATAACCTCTCTAATGAATCACTGAAGTAACAAAAGATGTAATGAACTTAGGAGATTTCATCTTACATGTTATAGTCTGGGGAGGGGAGACAGGACACCAGTTGTCTAACTAAAACAAATTCTCACATTTCTTACTAATAGAACCAGTGGCCATATTCTCTTATTCTGGCCAAAACCATGAAAATAGAAATATGCTTGACTCAGATTTTAGGAAAACTAGTCAGGTAAGGAGCTAACACCGACTGTACCTACTTATTGAAAAGTTAACGGAGGAGGACCACGTGCTCCAGGGTACTCTGGTCTATCTAGTAAGATCCTGTCACAAAAATCTAAACAAAAATAAGAAAAATTTTTGGAAAACTTATGGTCTGTCCTGATGGGAAAGGGAAGATTCAGCCAACACTACTCTTTGACACTGAATTTGTTCCCAACTGCCCCACCAAACTCCCCATTCTTCTTGGATGGATATAATGCCCAGAAGGAAAGCTACTAATCATAGCCCAAGAGAGTCAGGCACTAGGGTAAGAAGCAGAAGGGCAGGGATCTGGATCCTACATGACGTCTTGGAGCCACCCCACTGATCACGCCGATCCACTTCCAAACCAGATCACACCAGGAAAGAGCTATTCTATGAACCACTAAGGTCAAGTCTCAGCTACAGCCACGGCATGCAATTACCAATACAAATGTGACTCCTTTCATAGCAATGAGCAGTGCCTGCCAGTTCTTCGAAACTGGAAGGACACTGATGATGTCATAGAGCCATGTGAACTTGTGGTTCCCCTTTGTATTATGTCTCTAGCTTTAAAGCCAGCGATGGAAATATGACAATGAGCTTTTACACTGAAAGTGTTGCAATTTCTACTGGTCATAACTTTCACCATGGTGTTATGATATACACACAATTGTTCCTGGATACAGATACTATTTGCATGATGCTCTGCCAATATTGCAGTGTTCACATGCACTTCTCAGTGCTCCGAGAGCTTACAGATGCAGTTCTTTAGGATAGATCCGGTGACAGAGGGCTGAACCAGATGCACTCCAGGACCAGCCTATATGTTTGGGGTCACAAAGCATCTACAGACAAAACCCAGGAGGCTTGAATGCCCTGGTCCTAGCAAGAGCCCACGAAAAGAGAACAGATGATGCCTGCTAACAGGGAGACTAAGAATGCTCCTTTCTCACCATCAGGGCAGGATGTGGAACTACCCACTTCTGGAGGTTGCTCCGATCACCACAGGATCTGACATCTGGGATCATTACTTAAGAGAGTGGTGGTATGAGCTGAGAGTAACCCAGTACTCCACAACCTGTGTCAAGTGGCAGCCATAGCACCTGCCATTACCCAGGCTCCCTGAGAGTACTCCAGAACCATGTCAGAAACCAGAGAGCCAGCTCAGGGAACTTGCTTTTTACAACAGCTAATACTCCTTCAACTGTTACAGCTGCTCAGCTCTGCCACTGACTGCTGTTACTCGTTTACACGCGTATCACGCTGACACACGTACACCCTGAGTCCCATCTGTCCAGTATCCTGACCTCGCTGTGTCATAGGTGCAGGCAGGAGACTCCAGAACAAAGTAGTTCACTCTCTAGGTCTAAAAGCCAATATTATTGCTTTCAAAGAGAGCATTACAGCCAAAGTTCAAACTGAGGTATAGGTAGTTTTATATCCGAGGCTGAAAAAAACTTTCTTTTTAATCTTTAAGAGGTCAACTGGTAGGGGGGGGGGAGAATAGAAAGAGACTATATAGTTCTTTTCCGTGTTAACACCCACGAAAAAGAAGAAGCCACCAAAGGAGCCTTTGAGTATTTTAGTGAACTTACAGGAAAAGGCAGGGAAATGTTTTCATCCATTCAGCAGAGTCACTGAGTACAGAACAGGTTGGATCTGGTGCATGGTTTCTGTCAGTTTTGTTTTGTTTTTTGCAACTTCTCCCTCTGGTCTAAACCTTAACAAGCCAAATGTGATTCCAGGCTACCTCTCTCCCTCCAGGCCTCCCTTTTCTCTTTTCCTATTCTTTCCTTCACTCCACCTGCTGGTAAACATCTTTCAAAGGCAGACGGAATACATACTAATCTTGCTATTAACTTAAGCAAAGCAAATAAGATGTAAATCTTTTGGCCGTGGGGCCATCTGGTGCTTTCCAAAGCCTGCTTCATATGCTGTTTGTTTTAAAATGATCATCCCCTTGGTGTGTTATGCACGACACCATCCACCTTCCACTGAATCTGAGCTAATTGTGTGACCTCTTCTTTTCTTCTTCTGAGATTCCAGAATCGTGTACAATTCTAGAAATGTACACTCTTTGCTGGGCTAAGCAGCCCCCATCACTGCACTGAAACACATGAGAAGTGGGCTCAGAGAGTCATACAGTCAGTCCCTGCCATACAAACATTTCATCGGGTACTTTCATGTGACCTTCAAATATGACCTTCAAGGGCTACATAGAGCTCCCAGCTTCCAGGCAGCCCTCTGCATCACTAACTCCAGGCATGGATCATTTATTGCTCAGTGAATCGATGCTGAAGGGGAATTCTGAGAGGAAGGCTTGCTCATATCACTCTGGCCGTTACTGACCTGGACCCAACAGGCAGAGCCTCATGAGAAAAACCTCACTGACAAAGTCTTTCTTCTAGAGAAGAGCTTTGGACTGCCCTCTTACCATTCCTCAGAGTTTTCCAGTCCACTCTCAGGGTAGCTTTGTCTGTGTTGCTCTTTTGCAGCTTCAAAAGTCTATTTGTCTGTTTATATTCCACTCAAATCAACTTAGTATTTTTTGGCAGTGGCCAAGGCATTGGCAGAAGTATGCAAAGATTGATGCGTAAAAGTAGCTTTATCCGCCTGATGTAATTCTCATCCCATAGGCTTACTGCCTCCATCTGCTAACCTAGGCCTAGTCCTAGAAGCTTCTAGCCTCCATACAATCTAAACTAGACCTAGAATGTTTTCAGACTCTGAGACTGCCGAATAAGCTCTTTCCTCTTAGTTCCCTCTGATGTCTGGTTGGCTGATTCAATTCAACTGTTTTGGCTCAAACCCTTCTCCAAGCTAACTGATTCAAACTGGCTTCTCCCTTGACCTCTGACTTTTTTGCTCTGCTTGGCCACTAACTCTGGCAATCTGTTATAATCTTCTGACTCCTTCTCATTCTCTGGCTTTGTTCTGTCTTCATCTGTATATAATTTGTTTTCTCTTCAACCTGTCTCTGTAGAACTCTCCTAGGAAAACTGCCTTCTTCCTCATGCTGCCATCTCTTAAGTAGCCTCTCTTTTCTGTCTGTTCTAGTGAGAGTTGTGTATATCCTATTTTGTCAACTCTTTCTCTGATTTGTCAATTTGTCTGCCACTCAATTAGACATCACTTTCAAACATGGGTGTGTCCTTCCACAAACTAATTTTACCTCCATTGTTTGGAATTAAAGGTGTATGCTAAGGCTAAGCCACACCACAACTAGAAACAGGTTTTTCCAGTAAACAACACAATCTTGGTGGGGGGGGGGGTCACAGTGTGATCAAACATGCTGCAACATTAATGACATATGGTGCATGCTCTCAAAAACTGATTTAAGGGTTTCTAAATGTAATACAACACAAAGTAAAATTTATTTCAGTGGCATTCCCAGCAAGAAGCCACAGGAGGACAGGGTATTGGGAGCCTAAGTTAGTGCCACACGGCATTAGGATGCATGACTCTGCTGCAAATAGCAGATAATTACGACTTGCAGGAGGGAAAGTGGATTCGATAACAGGGTACGCAGTATTATATAAAATACTGGGAGAGCCAGGCATGTTGGCTCCACAGACAACAGCGTGTCCAAAATCACACACTGCAAAGATGTTCTAATGAAGCCACCAGAGTGGGCACAGAGTCTGCCATGAGACCTTCCAACTGGTCCAGAACCAGCCTCTCTGCCTCTAAAAACTGGCTGTTGCCTCTCTCCAGAGAAGTGTGGGCACAGCCCTGCTCTGTCCCTTGCCAGCAGGCAGCGGCGAGCATCTCTGGCTGTTTCTCTTTGCCAGATAGCAGATCATATGTCTATACCTTCGCCTCCAAGTTTTGGGAAACAATCATGATGTTTTCAGTTTCTCTAATTAAAAGTTATCTTTTTTTTTTTTTTACAATCAGATTGGACAGACACACACACACACACACACACACACACACACCGCATTCTGAAGTATGTTTGGATACCAGGGTGGGCAGCATTCGTTGAACTAGTTTACTCCATTGACCAAGTTGTATTGGCAACCCAGCTGAAGGGGAGGAGATCTGCGATGTAGTCAGCCCATTTTGGCCCCAGTGTCCATTTCCATTTGTTCAATGAGATAATGACTTTTTTTTTTTTTTTTTATCATTTATTCCCATCCTGTGGTCTCCTTTATCTCAGAACACTTTACAGTCTCCCTTAGTGAGCTGATCTAATCCTACATGCTCAAATTTATTTAATCGTGATATATTTTTTTAAATTTGTGCCCAGGAATATAAACAAAGCTTTATTAAAAGAGTCAAACTAACTTAAGTGGGGGGAGGGGCAGTTCTTTTAGATTAGAAAGACAGTGTGGGAGAAAAGTAGATTCTATAGCTTGTGTTTTCAAAAGGACGACTGGGTATAATGCTTTAGAGGTATGTGGTTCTTCTCACAAGTAGGACTCGTTTGAACTATTGATGGAGATGCAGTGTAGTCAGCCACTTTTCCCTGACAATAAGCAATACAAAGGCAACAAACATGACTGTAGAATTATTCAGGGACAAGGAACAAAGAAAAAGTTCTCCCCCCCCCCCCCCCACATTTAGCAAACTGCTGTGGACCAAGATTCCTCCGAGAGGCTATGATTCACTAACAGGCACTTCCTTAATTTCCTGACCACCAAGTAAGAAGCTTTGAGTAATTAAATGGAACTTGAAGCAAATAGCCCCCAAGCAAATGACCCTCAAGCATAAACAGTGATCTGAAGGATCACCGCGCTTGCTCTGAGCCTCAGACTCTTACAGGTGCGATCTACCTGATGTTCTAACGGGACTGTTAGAATACAAAGCCCTGGGCATCTGTCCACCCATCCCAGTTCCCATTCCAATAGCCCTGCTGCAGCCACAGGTACACAGACAACTGGCCAGGGACTACATATTTAACAACAAGCCACCATCAAATCTATCACAAACTGAATGTCCGGCCAAGCTCAACTGGTAAACCACTTGTCCCCAAGCCTGATGACCCGGGTTGGATTCCCAAGACCCACATGGTAGGAGAAAACGATTCCTGTAAGTCATTCTCTGTCCTCTGTGTGCCTGCAGAGGCTTGTGCACATACTGGAGCATGCACTCACATGCATGCACACACATACAGGCATGTACATGCATGCCCACACATGCACACATACATGCATATGCACGTATGCACAGGCATACACTCACATGCACAAAATAAACACAAGAGTTTTAACTAAAGTGTATGCCATGAGTATGGTTTCATTCTATCTCTCTGTCCACAGATTTCCCATCCTTTCTCACAGACCTCTGGCCTTGTGCTCACACTTGCTTCTCTTGCTCTGGAGCCCTGGTCTGCACTCAGTGGCATCCCCACCCAGAAATCGGAGAGTCTTTTGAAATGCTGGTTCCCGACTCCCACGCTGGGTGTTCTTTGTGTGCATATTTGGATTTAGACTCACCTGGTTTTTAATTTTGTACTTCCTTTCTTACTCACTGAGCAAGGAAGTCTTGAGGAAGTTATTTGACCCTTATACGCTTTTGCCTCTACATTTTATATTGAAAAATAATTCTTTTCAACATGGAGATTATGGATTAAATGAGAAAATGTGTTGTGAGTGCCTAGAGCATTAGCCAGCATAAAGCAAATCAGTGAGTCGATGTTTCTGTAATCATTACCAAGAAATTAAAGACTTTTGGGCAGATCCTCAATCAAAGGAGAATTCTAATACAAAGGAGCTTTCTTTCTTCCTTTTCTAAAAATAAGAAATAAGAGAGGACCCTGGGTGAAGGATCATTTGCACAGGGAGGAGAATCTTGTAATGAATGACACCCTTGGACTCTCCTAAAGCAAGAAAGGGTTGTTTACTCCTCAGAGAGAGAGCCTTGTACTAATGCAAACAAAGAAAACAATCCACTGTGTACATGAGGAGACAGCAGCAGCTGCAGCAACAAGAAACACTGCAGATATCTATTTATGTGCCCGTCAGACACCTACTGGGCAACTAGGGTGTGCTGCATGTCACTGACTGGGAACACGGGAAGAGGATTAAGGTCTGCACTTCGAAAAGCTTCAGTAATATGAGAATGACATAATTTGATTTATATGATAATAGAAATTTACTTCACCTGCTTTAAGACCTGTAAGACCTCCAGAGAGGTGCTAATGGTAGGATAAAGATGGAGAGGAAAGGAGAGCCATCCAAAGGTCAGGTTAGTGACAGTCTCAGATGTGGGAGGAGTGCTGGCTGGTGATGCAGGTGAGTCTCTGATGTGGCTTGGGGCATGGGTAGCCTGTGCCCTGTGTGCTGGTCTGAATGAGAATGCCCTTCAGGGGCTCATAGATTTGAGTATTGGTCCCCAGTTGGTGGAACTGTTTCAGGCAGCTCGGGAGGAGTGGCCTTGCTGGGAGAGGCACATCACTATAGATGGGCTTTGAGGTTTCAAAGAACTCAAGACATTCTCAGTTCATTCTCTGCTTCCTGGCTGTGGATCAGATGTGAGCCTTCAGCTGTTCCTGCTGCCATGCCTTGGTTCTAACATTATGAACTTTGAAACTGGAGGCCCAGTTAAAACACTGCCTTTTATAAATTGCCTTGATTGTGATATTTTGGCACAGCAATAGAAAAGTAACGAATAGACCTTGTATTGAAGACATCACTGTGGATCAAATAGCAAGGCTAGTGTTATTGGTCTGGAGCCTATGTTCATCTCGGGTGCCACCTCAGTTGTGGGTCTTTCTGGATCCTAAGTTTAATTCATTCACAAGATCAAGAACTCTGTACACCCAATCATAGTGGAAATGCAGGAGAGTTTGGCCTGGCCCTGCAGGACTCCTGTGTGAATTTCCCTGCACTTGACCAAACACAAGATACATGAGGCTTGTTGGAAGGATATCAGAGACTAGGAAGCAAGGAATGTTTAAAGGACTGCATCCCCATAATTTCAATCAACTGTGTGTATATATCCTTGCTCAGATAACTGGAGGTTTTTCTAGGTATTTAGTGCTTCTCAGGGAGGGAAGACACAGAGAACTCTCACTAGCCTCTGACATTCATCTCTGTTTCTCCCTCTGCTTCCCTATTTACCTACTATCTCATCCCCACAATACTACTCAGATCTGTGTTCAGTCACACAAACTACTCTTCCAGAAAACCAACTCTCCCATGAGTTCTCCCCCATACATTCTTAACTTCCCTCATGAATGGCATTCTCTTGGAGCCAACCAATCTCTAAGGACCCAGAAAGGGCAGGGAATACAAATGCTTCAACACAAACTACCAATGTGTCCTTATTAACATCGAAATAGTATCACACAAATTGTAATTCTCAATTCCTTTTTCCTAAAAGACCTACAGAGACCTGCATAACCACACTGTGCCTCGGTTTCTCTGTATAAATTTGATATATCATGTGTCTAGAATTGTAACTTAGTGAGTGGTAAAAGTATAAGGTACCTAGAATTGTAACTTGTATTTAGTGGATAACAAGTATTACCATTATTTCTCATGAGGCAGGCACATTTGAAAGAAAAATACTAATATTCCTCAGGAGAGAGTCCCTGTCTTTGGAAGAAAAGTTTCATAGTGCTGGATGGAGGACTTCTGTCCCGAAATCTGCCCTACCCTGCAATGTACTGAGAAACACCAAGCTGCTCCTCCCTCACCTGATCTTGACTTAGATAGACAACAGACCAGCATCCAGGTGTTGTCCTCACTGTCTGGGGGAGGGGGAGGAAGAACACTAGTCTCTGGTTCTCCTAGAGTCAATGTAAATTTCCTTAAGATCACCATGAGGACCTACATGTAGGCCACTAAAGACTTCACAGTTTAGTCCACTGCATGAGGAGATGATGGTCAAGTTTCCATTACAGAAAAGATTCCTGCCATCGTTTCACACAGATACGTAGGGTTGGAGACAAAGAGTAAGTGGATACACACACTATACAGCTAAATAATCCAGGCAAGCAATGTGGAGATGGGGCCTCAGCACAGAGAAATAGACAGACTGGATTTCTTCTGATGTAGACACTCCAGAACTGACACATGTTAAAAGAGAGGAGGAGATATATAACTTAGACAGCTGGGTGGAGGCAAAGCCACAAAAAGATTGAGATGGGCTAAGACCTGTAGAAGCATATTGTTGGAACATGATCAAAAGAATGGCCCATGGTGGATAATGCCTTGGGGAACTGTGAGACAGGCTCACTACATGGTGAATAATGCCTTATGGAACTGGGAGAGAGGCTCATCCCCTAAAAGGGGAAGGGGAAGAGGGCCTCTAACCACATGCATTTTGTTCCATAGATTATTCTTAGATGTGATTTTGTAGCTTCTGTGACAAACATTTGTATTCAGTTTATAAGATTTTCTTATTCTTGTTGGATGTCACAACATCGCTAGAGAACCCAATCTGTTCAGTGTACCCTGAGTCTGGATATGATCTTCTGCCTTGTTTTCATGCTTTCCTAGATAAACTCTATAGTATGTGCCAGGAAATTGTGTTTCAATTATTGTGTTTAGGAAAGGGCTGCTCTGTTAATATTTAATATGTGCTTACTACCATTTATTTACTTGTTTTTCTGATCATATTTTTCTGAACTCAAACCTTCTTTGGATTGTTCCTTTCTTTGTTATAGTTGTGTATAAAATTACACTGAAACTGAAATAAGGGTGTTCACAGCATCAGACAGTAGTCTGCCCCATTCTTTCAGGTACTCAGATCCCAGATCCAGCAGACAAGATCTGTACAGGTCAACTGAAAAGTTGACAAGTGGCCCCCGAATCTAAATGAAAAGCTTCAAGAGGACATAAGGACCCTGCAGAAGGAGGCAAGCGGGGATTAGAGTGGGAATAAAAGTAGAAGACATGCACCATATGTTGAATTGATACATCTTTCTTTAAAAAGTCTGGTGTTGCAATATCTAAGGGCCAACAGCAAAAACATTGGAAATTAATAACAGAATATAATCTAGATCCTGGAGTGTGGATCAAATGAAAGAAAATAAAGTAAAATCCCAAAGACAAGGAGAAAGTATTCCAATATGATTCTGGGTGGCATGGGATTGGTTCGATTCATGATATGAACAATAAATGGTGATGAGCCAAAGGATTTAGAAAAGACTATGACAGAGGTTTTTACATGAGTATGAGCCAAATAAAGAGACACAAGAAAAAAGTTCTTCCAGTACAAAGTCAGAAGGGAACCCAGCAGAGCAAAATTAAAAGCAAAATGTCAGCTCCGATGAGGATGGCACTCCTGGCTGTCAGCTCTCCACCTGACATCTGCATCCGCCTCTACATAAGGACTGAAAAGGTGGTTGGGATGGATAGGACGGGGCTGGATGATATACTGCTATGCCTGAAAGTAGCATCTTTGTTTTCTGGAAGAGAGGGAGCATGGCGTAAGTTACCACATTATCTAGGAAGAAAGACAAAGGGACTCTCTAAAATTAGACAGGGGCCTGACCAGCAGTGTCAAGACTTTGTTTCTCATCTTTCAGAGTCAATTGTCTTATGTTTGATGGAGATAAAGATGCAGAAATACTTACTATTAAGCAACTGGCATAGGAGACGCTGCATGACAGATAGCCATCCATTCAAAAGACAGGATGATCACACCCAACTCTGTGCTGATGCTCAAGGGTTAACTCAACTCAGTTGCCCCCGCTGCCTTCCAAGACAGACAAGGCCTCAACTATCAGCAGTCATTCAAC
Organism: Mastomys natalensis; assembly: GCA_021653895.1. Taxonomy (NCBI): domain Eukaryota; kingdom Metazoa; phylum Chordata; class Mammalia; order Rodentia; family Muridae; genus Mastomys; species Mastomys natalensis. Next base: position 233,717 of record JAJTUV010001641.1, on the reverse strand, counting down.
AAGGAAAAAGGAGAGAATGAAGACAAATAGCCCAACTTTATGTCAAAAGTTGCTTTAAAAAGAACTAGAGATCCATTTCCTCATGCTTTTATTATACAAGGAAGATATTTTGCTTTCTATCAATAATTATAATAATACTAAAATTATAAAAGATCTGTTTATAAAAATAAAAATTGGAATAACCCTTTAAATTCATATTCCTCATTAAAATAATTGAAACTTTTGTTAAATACTTTGGATGTCTTAACACTGGCTTCTGCTATTTTACACCTCCTTAAAATATTTTTAAAATATCTAACAATACTCCTACTTCCATCACCTAGTCTTTTGAAGAATTTTTTCAGCAGTTTGATAGAAAACTCATCACAGGCATTCTATATAACTCTCTGGGCCACTCTTTTGTGGAAAGAGCTAAAGGACAACTTAAATGTTATATTAAAAATAAAAGGTGGAATGTAGGTTAATATAACTACTCTTTACAATATTTCCTCTTCCATTTTATATATTTAAAATTTTTTTAAATTTTGTCAAGGATAGTTTTTCTGCTGCCAAACATTTTGGAGCCGTTCTGAAAAAATTCAGAGTCATAATTCTTTGGAGAGATGTCGTATCTGGCCAATTGAATTGTCCCAGCTCCAGTAATTGACAAGAGCTGAGTCTGTGTTTGTGTTTTTTCTTCAGGGAGCTAAAAAGCTGGTGTGGATATCTGAAATACCAACGCGACCTGTGAAGGATGGATGCAGAGGTTCCAGAGCATCTGCAGAGGCTACACCAGAGGAGAAGAAAGAGCAACACCGTCATTGAATCGAAGGACAGAGCCCCAATGACAACTCAGATGAAGAAGTTCATGACTACAGGAAGAGTTGATGAGCTCTCCAGTGGAAAGCGTGGCTGCAGAATGGCTGCTTCTGCTGTTATCTCTGTTGACTGCATCTGTCATTACTGAGACATACCGGGCTTCTGTGCCAAATCCTCCTGTGCTTCACTTTCTTAACTGGGAAAAGGAAAACATTCCTGATAACGTCAATGACTCTAGATCTTGGATGCCCCCACTGCTAATCATATTGTTCCCCAAACAAAGATGGTCATGTGACAATTTAAGAATTGACGGTCAAGTCTTACATGATAAAGTAGTAACTATTCAGCATTCAAAGTTAGATAAAAAGTTGCCCTCCTCCAAAACTCTCATTTTCACCTATTGCAGGCATCTGCTGTTAAGAATATCCCAGCACAGTTTAAAAACTGATAATGGTTCAGTTTTCACTACCAAAAAAATCTGTTAGGAATGACAAATTCAACACATTACTAGAATCCCTTATAACCCACAAGGTCAAAGGTTTGTAGAACACACGCATTCCGCCCTTTATGGAACAATTTTTTCAAAATAAAAAGGGGGAGCTACTCCCTGACATACTTTTATTTACTTTAAATATTCACTCCCTGGGATACTTTTAAAAAGCTTTGCCCCAATGGGAACCTGTTACTTGAGTTTCCTGCATTTTCAGGACGATGAGTTCTATATGCAGCCATTGTCCAGTCCCATAAAGTAGAAAGAACTAGACCATTAGGTAGTGGGATGAAAAATTTCAGACTCTTTTTTCAAAAATTGGCCAGGATTTCAGGACAAGGAAGAGCAGAAGAGGTTGCGGATGCCTCACAAGGCTGGATGCTCGTTCCCGATGACCGAGCACGAGGCACCCTGCTCTTGTATCTAGTGCTGCACGTATCATCAGTCTTTCATGCTTCACTTAGGATATTGATGGGTCCAAACAAGAGTAAACACCCTAAAATTTAAAAAATAAAAATGGAGGGTATGTCAGAACGTGGTCAAAAGAATGCTTTGGGGAACTGTGAGAGAGGATCAAAAGAAAAAGAAAGAGAGAAAGAAAGAGGAAAGGAGAGGAGAAGAAAGGAAAGAGGCCTTTTATCACAGTGCATTTTATTCCCCGGATTATTCTTGGATGTGTTTTCTGCTTCCTGTGACAGATCATTCACATGCAATTTATAAGACACGTTTATTCTTGTTGGATGTCAGAACACAGTATAGAACCTAATCTGGTCACTGTGCCCTGAGTCTGGATATGGTCTTCTGACTCGCTTTCATGCTTTCCCAGATATACTCTATAGTACATACCTGGCAATTGTGTTTCAATTGCTCTGTCCTGAGAAAGTTCTGGGAAAGGGTTGCTCTGTTAACATTTAGTATGTGCTTACTGCCGTTTATTTACATGTTTTTCTGAACTCAAACACCTTTCCTTCGATCATTGCTGTCTATGTTACATTCATGTTAAAAACCACACTGAAACTGAGTAAGGGGGTCTGCAGCATTAGATTGTTGTCCGCCCCATTCTCTCAGGTCCTCAGATTCCAGGTCCAGCAGACAAGATCTGCATAGATTGACCCTCAAATTGGCACATGTAAAATAAGAAGAAAATTAATCAGAAGTGAAATGTGTGTGTTTCAGGCATTGACACATCAATTCACACAAAGGAAGGCACAGCTGGAAAGTCAATAGGGGGACCAAAAAGCTGTGGGAAGAGGAAGCTTGTATCTACTCATTAACCCAATATTTTTAGAGCCACTACCATGTGTCAGGTTCAATGATAGCTATAAAAGCACATCCTGGAACAGAGAGAAAGACGCCTCGTGGAATTGTTTCACAGGGAGATGGATACGGACCGGGTGGCTAGGGTCACATGACAAGCAAGTAAGGGAGAACCATGGGAAAGGTGGGTACCATGTTAGAGAGCAGCGTTTCAAATGATATCTTTTAGAAGAGAGATTTGGGGGCTGGAGAGATGACCCAGTGATAAATAGAACTGGCTGCTCTTCAGAGGATCCAGATTCAATTCCCAGTACCACAAACTGGCTCACAACTATCTGTTGTTCCATTCCAGGAGGATCTGACACCCTCTTCTGGCCTGTGGGTCCCAGGAAGAGCAGGTACATACGTGCAAACAAAACACCAACTTACACAGCAACAACAACAAAAAGAGATAAAGAAGAAGATAAATGCTCAGGGAAAGGCATCAAGATTTCCAGGAGAATAATGGTCTTAGCTAACTGCAGGACCGTGTGCAGAGGCTGGGAGAAGCAAGGGTGTCTGCAACAGAGACGCAGTCAATAGGCAGAGGGCAGGGGACCCCAGGCCTTGATCCATACCAGAGTCCTGCTGACAAGTCAAAAGTGATGCTTGTGGTGTTCAGCAATTAAACAGGGCATCGATGACTAGAGAGCCATTCGGTCCAGTGGAGGAGAAAGTCAGATACCGTACAAAGATTGAGGAGTGGGTAGTACCAGAGACAGGACGGGAGCTCATTACAGTTCATCATGGCGTGCAGCCCACAGGAAAGGAGAAGCCAAGCTAGGAAGACGACAGGTTTGAGCCAGGACACTTGTTAGGGTAAGAGAGAGACAGGAAGTGGTCTGGAGTCAGGGGAGCCACTGATAGAAGAGCAGCCCACACCAGAGACATCGACACAGATGCAAAGATTGACAGAGTGGTTATGGGAAGGTGGAGGTGGGATATTAGGAGGTGGTGGACGAGGGACTGGGCAAGCCAGAGAGAACACAGCAAGTTAACAAGAAGAGGAGCAAACACCATCTGCAAAGCTGAGTCAATGTCTAGCGAAGAAACAGGAAGCTAGCAAGAAACCCAGTCACAGTCTCTGATTCTTCAACAGTGCCTGTTCATGGCCAATCAATCCCTTGACAAATTCCCAAATTTACTTCTTTCAATCTGGTCATCTAGGCGAGGACCCCTTTCTCAAGTGCGGCTGGCTGATACGCATTTCCATTTCAGTTAGGATCCCCTCACAGAGTGAGAACACCTTCTCAGGCCCCGCGGCCTGGGCTTGAACCCTCTCACATTTACCAGCTCTATACACCCTCTAGCAAGCTACTTAGCCCTCATGTGGCACAGATTCCTCCTGCAGCATGGAAGCAATAGTCTATCTGACCCTCGTAGAGTCATTACAAATATTTATAAATGACTCAGGAAAGGGTCTGGTGGTAAGAGCATGGTAGGAACATTAAACGTAAAAGCTCTGTAAAGCAGGCCTTACCACCCCCATTGTAATGAGAAGGAGCTCCAGGGAGTTAACCTCTGCCTCTCAAACATCCCATTTTGAAATCAGTCCTCAGGTTGATCCGTTTAAGAGATGGGCTTTGAGATCTGATTGGATCAGAAGACAGGGCCCTGCAGAATGAGATTATCCTCCTTGTAAGAGGCCCAAGGAGCCCATTTGTCTCTCCCACCACATAAGGAACCAAAGATAAGGCTCACGCACATATGATGAATGGCATCATCAGACCCCAAGTTTGACAGGGCGTCCACGTTGAACTTCCCAAGGCCCGGAACCAAGCGCTGGCTGCTTATAAGTTCCCGCGCTTGGCCTTCGTTACCGGCACAGGAAAGGATGAAGACTTTTTCAAGATCCCACAGTACGGGGAAGCTGCAGCTGAGATCTGCTCCTACGTGTGCTCTTGGAGCATGTTCTCAACTCACTGCTCCAGGCAGCACCTCTTGCCAAGGCTCTACCTCTCTAGCCATTTCCACACACAGACAGCTATTTCTACCACTGACACTCTTCTCTTCTAACATGTGTGGTGTGTGTGTGTGTGTGTGGGCGCTGGGGCAGCATGTGTTCTATTCTTGCTGTTGAATCAGAATCACATTGCACAATACATACTCTCACACATACATCCCAATACACACACACATATTAACATACATATATATTCACATACACAGTTATATACATCCACACTCATAGGTACTGTTTCAGATGTAAATACATACATGTATGCATACATATAATCATGAATAAACACATACATACATCCACCCATACACAGGCACATATATATAAGACACATACACCAACATATATACAAACACATAAACATACACATATACTTACACATACATATATACACACATATATACAAACACAGAGAGCATACATCATATACACATAAGTGCACATAAACATATATACATACATATACAAATATACATAGATACACATACACAAATAAATATACAAGCATACATACAGACAGACACATATATACAAACACACAGAAACAGGCACATGATACAACACACACACACACACACACACACACACACACACACACACACCAAGCTTACTACTGAATCCCAGCCCAGGGTCTGAGGCTAAGCTTAATGCGATTTGGTTTTAGTTTGCTTCTTTAAGCCTTTAATGGCATTTGATACATTAACTTCCTGCCTCTTGCAGTACTCTGAAATGTCAACTGAAGTGACTGATTTATTTTCACCTCTCAGAGACTAGCTAGAGCTACACCACAGTACGCATATAACTGAAGAGAAAAGTAAGCCATTCCAGCTACCTGATGAATCTGTAGCCACTACAGAAATCAGTATGGAGGTTCTAAATTTACAATCTGAGGTTGGAAAGCACACACGTCACACTCTTCAAAGAACCTGAGTTCAATTCCCAGCACATATAGCAGACCGCTCACAACTGCCTGTTACTCCAAAGATCACCATGCTAAGCAAAATAAGCCAGAATCAGAAAAAACAACATCACATGGTTTTCTCAGTAGGAAATCTAGATTTTAAAAAGAAGAAGACATGAAACCAGAAGGGAGAGAATTTGGGAAAAGGAAGGAGAACAGTTGGACGGCAGCAGGGAAGATAGGAATGAGGGATGAATATGGTCAGCGTGCCTTATATCTGTGTTTGACAATGTAATAATGAAACTCATTGTATACAATTAACATACGATAATAAAGGGATCCACATGGGACAGTTGAATGCCTGACAATGCGCCTTTTTGGCACTCGGTTTGAGAAACGCTCTAAATGATGTCATTGGAGTACATCTAAATGATGTCATTGGCGTACATCTAAATGATGTCATCAGCGTACATCTAATGATGTCATCAGCGTACATCTAAATGATGTCATCGGCGTACAGTTACAGGAGTTGGTGACATTTGGGGTACTTAACACCCGCTTTCCTGTTCTTATTTGGCAAATTTAAAAGTACAAACCATGTCATGGTGCAAGGTAGTTGTTGATTCTTGTTAAATTTGCCAGCTGCTGCTGCTTGCATATCTTTCCCTAACAAAAGGGAAAGTTCTCAAACTAATTTTTAGTATGTATTAACCCAGGAAATCTTCACATTTGAGTAATTACTATTATGCCCCAGAAACCAGGCAGTAAAAGAGCTGTCTCACCCACGCATGTGCAACCAGGAGCAGCAGGCTATACCATGTTAGTTCAAGCCAGTGACACAGAAATACAGAGGACAGGCAGAAAAGGGTCACTCCTGGGACACTTTGCCAGCTCATGTAATTAAAAGCTGTGGTGGTTACTAGGGGAAGGCAGGATTCCCCTCAGCATCAGAATGAAACAAGTTGTCGAATTTGATTGGGAGACTTGGAGAAAGCCGTGTATCCATTTGCTTTACAAAATACACAGGTGGCTGGCTTAATTTCCTTCCCCATTGCTGTAATAAAATAAATACTCTGACCAAAGCAACTTGAGGAAGAAAAGGTTCATTCTGGCTCAGAGCTCAGTGCTCAGTCCACCAAGGCGGGCCAGTCAAGGAGAGGGGGCTAAAACCACTGGTCACACGGCATCCACAACCAGAAAGCAGAAAACCATGACTGAATGCTATTACTCAGTTCCCTTTCTCCTATTTACACAGTCGGGGATCCTAACTAGGGAATGGTGCCACCCAGACTGGACAGATTTTCTAACTTCAGTTGTGGTAATCAAGTAAGCCCCTACAGGCACATCCAAAGGTCCATCTCCAAGGTGACTCTAGATTCTGTCACATTCACAATAAACCCTACCCATCACATTGGCCTGAGTTTTTCTTTTAAATGTAAAATCCCATGGATGTAACCAGAGCTGACTCTCCCAGAAACACACACAGAATCTTAATTGAGCTTTGACTGTAAACTCCTAACCTTCTGTGGCTATGTTCTTACACTGCTATCACTGCTAAGCAGCTTTGATTCCTCAAAAGAGCTCTGAGGAATTCTGTTACTGTGTCAAGTTCTGAGATGAGAAGCCTGAGTTGGAGAAGGGTCGGGGCTTCGGCTCCCTCTACCCTGCTCCAGAACTCCCTCCAAGAATCTGCTGGTCCCTGGCTATGGGCGGAATGACTCCAGTCTTTACAGTCATGCTCCCTGTGTGCCAGTGCCCCATTCTCTGTGGACACAGCTGTATTACTCTAGACATTCAGCCTGTCTGAGTCTGACCTCATCTTAACATGCTAGCATTTGAGGTCAGCTGACCTCAGCTGGACATGCTAGTCTTCATAGCCATATGCCAGAGCACTGGAAATTAGGGCTTCAATATCTGAATATTGGAAGATGTAATTAAATCCATATCAATTAATCTTTCAGAAAAGAGGACTGGGGCCAAAAAACAACCCGGGGAGACTTGCATATTCTATCCACTAGCCACATCCAAAGGCACGCCAGGATCTTCTGAGCTTTGAACTTGTATGGGATTTACAAAGGAAACTGTATTAAACCCAGTGTTTCCCCCATTGTAGGTCACTTGGGAATCCATTTTCATGAACAACCCCTTTCATCCACAGGTATGCCTGGAATACCTCTCTGAAAAGCAGATGACAAGCAGTCCAACTGAGAATAGCCCAAGATGTTTAAATCATGGTCATTTGTTATCAACTGAGAGAATAAATTCCAGGCAGGCCAGTGTGTCTCTCTGGCCGTCCATCAGCCCTGCTTCTCTCCTGGTCTCTGGGAGCGCTCAGGGGTGGCAACATTGATGGGCTTAGAACCTGGAGCAAAGGAGCCATCACTACTAACACAGGAGCGCAAGGCCGGACGCTGGCAGCTGGCCAAAGCTGTTTGAATGAGGTTGTGCACTCTAGTGCAGGCTCGGTTGATCCCTGGCAGCGCAGGTCGAATTGGGAGGAAGCAACAGCCTGGCGGTGGCTGATTCGTGCGTGGAAGGAAACCGAGATGGAGCCAGGCTCCAGAGCTGCCCATGCTGCTGCAGTTAATCAGAGCCACAGCTGGCTGCCGCGGGCCTGTGCATCAGCGGTCACAGGCCCTGGGGCCTCCCGTGGGCCTGGCAGCTCTGTGGTTTGTCGCCCTGCTAATCCACCTGGGCACATCCTCCTGTGTGATGGAGCAGGAGCAAAGTCACTGTGGTGGCTGTACGCTTCCTCTCCAACAGATGCTGCTTTCCTGAACGCCTGACTTTGCGATTAACTCTGGCTTGCTTTGTTTTTTTTTTTTTTTTTGCCATATGCCTTTCCCCAAAGCCGCTTTAGCTCCTGGTGCAAGCTGAGCACGGGTGATTTCATTAATCCCGCGCTGTGGGCTCCCGGCAGCTTGCTTCTCTGCAGCATCTGTACTTGGCTCTTGGCCCGCCTCCTTTGGCCTGGCGAAAACAATTGCAGGCCTATTTGTCCGGACAGGCTCATTATCGGTTTAACCCGTGGACTCACAGCAGACACCACAGAGCCACCATCTCCATTCCGAACCGGAGCTGATCAGAAAATATCCTTAATCGGACCACCCCTGTGGAGCTGTCTTCAGTCCTGCTGTGGGAAGGAGGGAAGCAAGCAGCAGCAGACCCAAGGAGCACAGAGCCAGCCCAGAGCGGGCCACTAAAATAGAACCGGATCTCACCTCAGGTGACAAGAGGTGAATATGAATTTTGTTATATGAATTTTGGTGAGAGATGAGTGTTAAGTAAATTATCTGAAACCAGATGGGGAGACTAAGTCTAATTGTTTGTTTGTTTGTTTGTATTTTCAAACATCTACTCAACCTTCAACCAGCCCTTCTAGGTACCCAGTGTAGGATCAAGAAGTCAACACCCTCCTTTCTTGTGGACAGGCGTCCACAAGAAACAGGTATCCACATGAAACAGCTACGTATCAGGGTGGAAGATTACCTGAGCTGAAGCCTGGGTGCTGGACCACAGAAATCAGGCAGAGGCTGCAAGTCCATCTGAGCACCCACGCAGCTGTTTCTAGAAGCCTTCAAAGAAGGTCCATTGCGTTGCTAGGGAGATGGTAACTGGTCTGAAGGGGCTTGCCCTGCAAGCACGAGGAGCAGAGTTCAGTCCCCAGAATCATATTTTTAAAATCCTAGTTGACTGGCCGGCCAGCCTAGCCAAATTGCCAAGTTCCAGGACAATGAACAGGGTCTCAAAGAACGAGGTGGACAGTAAGGCCACCCAAGGTTGACCCTGCCTCTATTTGTAAATACACATATCTACATACCAATAAGGACAGAAAGACACTTCATTTTCTTCTTCATTCCCACAACAATGGACTTAGGCGTGCACACACAGACACACACACACACACACACACACACACACACACACACGTACGTACACAGACAACATACACAGAAATACAGCTGGAGGTTCTTCTATATTCAGAAAACAACAATAAAACATGCAACAAGGGAAGGCAGGTCTGTCTCCCCACCCCCACAGAACTTCAGGAAAGCTACTGAAAATGTGATTTGGTCTTCCTGGGGGACTGAACCCAAGGAGCCCTCCATAGAAAATTGAATTGTTTGTTCTACACTCAACTCAACACACAGTGTACATTCTGCCTGGAAACCACACCAAAGGAGACCGGGAACGAAAGCAAACATGGGAGGGAGGTTGGTGATTCCCACCCAGAGGGCTGGGGTGTTATCCAGATCTGTCCCACTGTGACAGGCTCCCTGAGGGCTTGCTGAGAAACCCCTTCTAACGGCCCTCCCCAAGTGGAAGCATGTTACTAGCTGAAGGAAGAATGAATTTCTGAGACAGAATACACAGCTTCTCTGGGGCCTGTGAACCAGGCAGCGGTGCCGTGCAAGAGAAAACAGGATGGGAATGGAGCCGTGTGGTGGCAAAGTTTTCACAAGCAAAGAGAAAATAAAATCAAACATTTTATTTCTAAGAGCCATACTCTTTCCTACCCCAAAGGTGCCTACTTTTTGTTGTTGTTTCTTCTAATAAATTGCTTTTCCAACAATCTAAAACCCTGAGACAGTGAAATTGTATTCGGACACTCTGCTTGTGATTGGGACTCCACACCAGTAAAACTTGCTGTCAATTCCTCCGATCCGTTTCTGAAGACCGTATTCTCGCACCCAAGGGTCTCTGTTTCAGCCGAGCACTGCTATCCCCTGGAATATCTCATAAACATACTAGTGCCTGGCTCTTCCCTCCACACAGTCTGATGTGTAATGGGTCTGTGCAGTTGTATGTGCCACTGGGTTTTTAAGCTCCCAAGTTGATCGTAATACATGCTTGTCATAGTTCTACTTCAGTGTCGACCTGATTGTATATGGATTAAATAAGAGACATGATCTGGGAGTGTATGTACTGGAAAGATTAATGGGGGAAGCCCCCCCCCTTCCCTCAGTAAGAGACACTTCCCAGGCAGCCCAGGAATAAAGAGCTCCTAGAGAAAACCAGTGCTGCTTCGTGTGCCTATCTCTACTGCTTGCTGATGGGGACATTTGCCTGCTGTTGCTTCATCTGTGGCTGGTATCCTTCTCTGACAGAGCTAAACTTCCAACAAGGACTGAAGACCAACTGCTATTGTTGAGTTATCCAACTCATATTCATAAGCCCATCTAAAATGCCCTTTGTAATAGATAACAATTCCATCATCTCTGGTCTCCAGAGAATCCTGACTAATACAGCACTGGGAGCTGAGGTTCAGTGAGAGACAACTTGATACCAGGGATGGGTGTTGCTGCACAAAAGATGAGTCTCATATGCCACAGGATGGACCAGATCCTCTACTCTGATGTTCAACCTCACAGTCTCTCTGAACTCAGTGCAGTACCCTCTGCGACACGCATTGAAACTAAATGAAAAGCTGGGGCAGTGTCAGAAAAAAATGCTAAAGCAGAACAGAAGGCTCACTAAATTGAAATCTGTGGAGCCTCCAAAGAAGGGCGTCACTCACAGTGTCTCTACACAGTTCACCAGTGCCCCAGCCTTCATGCAGCAAGCTCCTCCTCACTGGCTTGCTTTGAATGTCAGCTGCAATCTCTACCTGGTCCAAGGAAATACCCATGTCCTCTCCCAGACCCTCCCCACCCACATCTATCTACCACAGTCACATCTGAGTCCCACTGCCTTGAGAGGTGGATGTGTGAAAAGGCAGGTGGGCAAGGATGTGCAGCTGGCATAGAATGGCTTCTATGCCTCTGCACTTGCTAGTCACACAAGCACAGGACAGCCTAGGTCTACCAGAAAGAGTCTGAGCAGAGGGCATCTTAGGCAATTTATCCCAAGGATGAGTTACTGAACTACATAAACCCTACACATATCATAGTATAACCTCAGGCAGGGATCTCAAACAGAAATGACTTCAGAAGCCAGAAAGAAAGGGGCTGAGTTGAGGGTATAAGACAGTAGAGAATGCTGGGTATTAGACTCATTTGATAATTCCCCATACTGAAGTCACAAAATATTAAAATGACCACGGCATCCAAACAAAACACATCTGGAAGTCACTGGCCCCACAAGCCCCAATTTTTTAATTCAGGCCTAAATCCATAGTAAGACAAAAATTATCTTCTTCATTCAACCTCCTATGTATATGCCCTAATCTTAGAAGCAATGCTTAGAAGCACAATCTCTGGTAGATGTAGAGTGTCCTTTGCTTGTGTGCCTAGCAAGTACAGAGGCTTGGAATCTGAGAGCATCACTGTCCACCTGCCCTTTCACACACCTTCCTCTCAGGACAGGAATCGCCTCTGAGCTCAGGGTGATGTCCTCACTGCTGTCCCTCCAGCAGGAGAGTCCATGGAATGGATCATCTGTGAAGTGTCCTCAAAGCAATGACATTTGCTGAAAGGTTGCTTTCCAGGAGGTGGTTTGAGGAACTTAGGGTGTGACACCTAGCTGGAGGAGTCAGGTAACTAACTGGAAGTATGTGCTTTGGACTACATGTTTCCCCAGCCTTCTCCCTCCATCTTGCTCTGATTCCTTCTTCCTTGAGATGAGTAGCCTCTGTCATGTGACCTACTTCCATGATGCTGCACCTCACCAAGACCTAGACTCAGTGGGTCTGGCTCTCTGGACTGGGGGGCCTAGTACTTAGAAAGAGATTAACGGTCTTCCCTTACTCTGGTTATATCAGGGATTTTGTTACAGTGACTCAAAGTCTGACCAAAACACAGCTTCTGAATCACAGATTGGCTTTACTAGCCATTCTGCACTTTCTTTTTGTTTGTTTGTTTGTTTTTGTTTTTTATTGGATATTTTGGATATTTTATTTATTTACATTTCAGATGTCACCCACTTTCCCCATGCTCCGCCCCCCGAAACTCCCTGTCCCACCCCCTCCTCCTCTTTGGCTTTATACCATTTAATTACATGCAAGTATTAAGGTCAGTTCTAGGTTAGGAACTAGCAATACAATAGACACAGTCAAGGAACAAGTAAGACAATAAACACAAATAGTCAGAGAACAAGCAAGGCAACAAACAAAGTTCCATGATCACTCCCGTGATCACTGTTTCTAAGGGCTTATCAGGATGACCCAAATATCTGAGCCTACTTCACTGTCCTAACCTAAAGTCACTTTCTTGTCTGAAGCCTACTTCCTTGTTGTAGCCTAATATTTAGATTCCTGCCTGAAATTACTTCTTTGTTGTAGCCTAAGATTTAGATTCCTGCCTGAAATTGCTTCTTTGTTCTAGCCTAATGTCAGATTCCGGCCTGAAGTCCACTTCCTTGTCCTTGGCCAATGTCACATTCCTGCCAAGCAGCTCCTCCTCATCAAGTGGCCATTTATATCTTCAGTACACGTAGATGCTACTTCCTCTTCTACTTATTCTTTCCTGCTCTTCCCTTGGCCGCTCGAAAATCTCACGGAGTCCCATGACACCTTGTATTTACTTGTTCATGGAAGCAAACCCTTTATGACTGTAAATATCTGTTTGTGTTTGTCACTTCTCTATTGCTGTGATAAAACACCATAACCAAGGCAACTTATAAAAGGAAGATCCTATTTGAACTTATAGCTCCAGAGGGATTGGAGCCCATCACGGCAGGGAATCGTAGGAGCAAGCAACAGACATGGTGGTAGGAAAGGCTGAGAGCTCGCATCTCAACACAAACCGGAAGCCAGCTGAACGTGCAATGGGAATGACCTCTGGGCCTACCTCCAATGACACACTTCCTCTAACAAGACTTATGAATCCTCCTCAAACAGTACCACCTACTGTAGGGACATTTCAGATTCAAACCATACAAGGTATGGAGTCACCGGAGCAGAAGTACTCAGATGTCCTCCATCCTCAATAGTTTATTGACAAAGCAACTCAAGAATTTAGAGACTGAATGTGGACACATAGAGATTTGTGACTAATATAATTATAGTGCCCATCATCAAAGGGATTTGGCCCAGGGCACTGGATAGCATTGAATAATTACAGTGATTATATATATATATATACATTATAAATAAACAGTAAACTGAAAGGATCTAGGAAACTGGGGTATGGTATGGTTCATTGCTGGGATGAGGGGATCTAAGCAGATTGCCCAATCCACAGTTACTTCCTCTGTTCAAAAATTGCCTCTCAGTCCTTAGAAGCGGCTCTTCTCAGCAAACATATGCTAGATATCTCACAGTTGTCACTGAGGCTGAAGACCAGGGACAAACATTTGGCAAGGCTTGGAAATCAAGTGCAGACAAGGAACCAGGACTATGAAGAGCCTAACTCTTCAGCTATGTGGTTTCTAAGATCTGAATTTAGGTGCTTATGGGTAAGCACATTGCACTTCTTGGATGAGAAGTCTAGACATAGGAGAGATAGACATAAGAAAAGATAAAAATAGAGAAAGATAGCAATGATAGATGGATGGATGGATAGATAGATAGATAGATAGATAGATAGATAGATAGATAAGTCGATAGATAGATGGCAGACAGATGGTAGATGGTGGAGAGATAGACAGAGAATATAATTAATGAGGCAATTAGTAAGAGTTAGCCAAAAGAAAGATGAATCTTTCCAGGTGTTTGATCTAGGTCCCTCCTGAGGTCTACCTGTGTTCATATCCATGGTGGGTTTTGGAAAAGGTCCCTGTATCCTCAATCATGCCTTGTCCTTGTGTGAGGTCAAGTTAGTTCCTGTATGTGTAACCACAGGAACCTGACTAATATAGCTCAGCAGATGGCAGGAACAAAGCACAGAAGAGAAAGGAGATGAATTTCTCGGCTAACAGGTGGCAGGGAGGGTACGTGCGCCCAGTCCCACCCTTCCAGCCTTGCCCATACACTTACCTCCACGTCCCACACAGGAGACACGTTTCCAGCTTTCTTTTTACTCCTTTTCCTTTTTCTTCAACGCAGAATGAGAAACAAATGAACGAAACAAAACCTTCTAAATTATTAGTCTCTGCCAAATGGAGCTGGACAGCCTCCAGCGTCCCACTCAGCCACCTTCAAGCAGCTGTCCCCAAGAGTGCAGGGGAAACTGCTAAGCCAGGGAGAATTCTGCTTTGGGAGCAAACACAGGCTGGTCCTGGAGACAGAGAGGTGGGACAGTCAAGGGCATAGAAAAGGGTTTTATACCAGGATCTTTGAATGCCAAGGTTAAGCAGACCAAAGAGAGGCCAGTGTAGGGCAGAGCCAACAGAAACCTCCTTTAGTCTCAGGAAGAACTGAATTACTATTAAATGAGTTGATACAATTTACAGCTAAGAAAGAGGAAAATACAAACTCATTTATTGGCATGTCTCCAGGTCTACCAGGTGTCTGTGCTGACAACAGTTCTCCATTAAACAGATAGCACCATTTTGAAAGTATTTCATTAAACCCAGCTAGGGCCCGACTATAGCCATGTCTTCTCTAACTTTCTTCCACAGTGAGTAGCCTGATGCCTGGTTTAGAGTTGGCTGTAAACGTGTGCTCCATGGATGGATTATGTGAAGTCAGACATACTATGGGATTGACCAAAATTGGAACTGCAGCCAGGGAACATCCTCGTGACTGCTGAACTACTTCCCACCGTGCAACCCAGAGGCTCACTCTTCCACACTGTTCATGGACATACCAGCACCAAAGGCATCACCGCTCCCTCCAGAAGACTTGTGAGCACTGGGTCAGCTGGGCAGCAGAGCTCTTGCTCAGCATGTCTGAGACTGGAGGTTCCACAGCCTCCGGCACCTCATAAAAGGAACTTAGAACTGGTAAGGGGCTTGAAGAGAGAGGAGTGGCTATTGGCAATAGCTCGTTTCTGATGAACGCAGAGCTGTATGTCTGACGGAGAGCTGAATGGGGATTTAGCCAAGATGACGGGCAGTAATTTCAAAATGGTACTCTGCATGATTGATCCGCTTCAAGGAGGCCTTCCATGGCAGGACTCTGAGTGGTCTTCTGTTGTTATCTCCTCCCACTGAGGACTCCATTCAACTCTTTCTCTAAGCTAAGCTCCTGTTTTATTTTCAACTCCCCTTCAGGGCTTGGTGAACCCCACTTCCATCTCCTGGGAGCAGAGACTTCTTGGTCTTGCTGCTTTCCTTTTCCAGCTTAATCCTGTCATGATCTTTACATCCTCATATGTACCTCAGGCCTGTCCTTGTGACTACAAATTCCACCCCATCTCTCTGCAGTGAATTGAGCTCAGGGCCATTCACATGCTATGAAGTACTCTACCAGTGAGATATACAACAAACCTGTTCTCTTTCGTTTCAAAAATTTTGCCTTCCAAATTTTATTTCTGCTGTGCACTTTTAGCTTGTCTTGGAAGGTAGAGTTCCTCAGCTGACCTTTCTCTTTGTGGCTCTACTGCAGCAATTCTGACTCTGATGTAGTAAGGATGATGCCAATGGTCTAAAGGACACTTCATTCATTTCAAGGAAAGGGTGAAGGAGAAAGTGCCCGTCGCATGGTTTATCTTCCCACACCATCGTAACAGGAGTCAGGAGACCAGCATTTTGCAAAATCTTTTCAGAGCAATATTATTTCTAAGGATTAAACCTAAAGGGAATTCAAAGGCAGCCATAAACAGCAAAGTTAAAAGGCTTGTTAAGTCTCTACCGATCTTTCATAATCAAGATCTGACGTGATTGAGTCCTAGCTTGTAAGGAAGCTTCTGATGTAGAAAGAGGCACAGAAGGGAATCTCAGAAAATACAAACTTCTGGTGGGCCATGAGCTTCAATTTCTATTTATCAGATTTTCTACCCTGGTGAACTGACTTACTTAGTATGTATGGGGATAGCAAGGATGTGCCACTCTGTCCAGCTAAAATCAGGGTTGGAATTTAGAGCACTAAAGCCTTTCTGCCTACATCATCTCCTCTGACTGCTCCGACTGGAACAAGTCTGAGAACTGACATGCCGTTCCGTATCAGCGGATGGAAGGCACAAGGAGCCACAATGGAAAGGAAGAAAAGGAAAGAGGAAAGAGGTGACTCCCCAAAACTCTGCTTTCTTTTAAAACTCAGCTGTAGTCTTGTCAGAAATGCCCTGTTATGTGTGGTTTTTAAAGAGTCTGTGTTTCCTTTATCTAATTGAAGTTCCAGCAGGGCTGGGACGATGGCTTTGCTGTTTGCGATGGAGACTTGAATCCTGATGGAGAATCCTCAGAATCCACATAAAGTTGGATGTGGTAGCACATACCTGTAATCTCAGCTGTCCTACAGGGAGATGGGAGGGAGACACAGGCAAGGCCCTGTGTGCACTCAAGTCTGTGAGCCCGGCACACTTAGTGACAATAAAAGCAAAAGAGCGTTCCTCTAAAGTGTAGAAGACAATGACTTATTCTCAGGCTATTCCCAGAGTCTTGTATCATTTACACAACCAAGTTTATAATTAAATCAAAATTAAATGTCTAGATTTTTTTTAAATTAATAAAGCAAAGATTTAGAGCTTAACTTCATTCACTTAAACAGTTGAAGGAAGCCGAATGCTAAAGTGATTGTAACTGAAATGCAAGCCCCAGTCCTTAACATGGGTGACTGGAGGCTGCAACAGGACCATAGTTTGACATGCTAATCCTGATTTTTTTCATATCACTATCATTAAGAAGGCATAAGATGTCCAATAAAGGTGACATCAACACCCCTCGTAACCAAGAATGTTTATAAGGCTTAGAATCCAAAGACACTATGAACATCAGGCAGTACATGTAACATGTTTCTTCAGGGCATCTCAATAGAGGTTTTCAAAGGAAGAACATCTATTGAATACAGAATCACCCAGCAAGGCTTACTAATTCCATTTAGGACTTTAAGCAACCATATTAGAAGAGCCATGTTACAGCATTTAAATGTGTCTGTGTCCATCTTCCAGTGTTATCACAAAATGTCTGAGTCTGGGTAAGATATAAAGTAAGGTGTTTTTTTAGCTTATAGCTTTAGAGATTAAGCGTTGGTCTTTCTGCTTGGATGGGAAGGTGTCCTGGGACTCGGAAGCCCAGGAACCGCACAGCTCTAAGGGGAGAAGGTATTCCAACAGAAGGGTACACTGAGACACAGGGGCCCAGGAACCACACAGCTCTGAGAAGTCTGCTAGGTCAGCAGAGGCGGTGCAGCTCCCAGGGGAGGGTCTCCCCAGCTGAACTGAGGAGCTCAGGAGCCTCGGCCCCGCTCCTTCTCTTCCTTTCTCTTCTCTTCCTTTTTCTTCTCTTCTTCCAATGAGAGAGTCACACCAGGCAGCTGGGAAGATGCAGGGTGTGGAGAGAGAAATCCAGGAACGGCTGCCTATGTCGCTGGGAGGGAGCAGGCTACAGGGAATTGGACAAAGCCCAGTAATTACATAGGGATTCTTTCTAGGGGAGGAGCTTTCTAAGGTGATTTCCAGGATTTCAAGGCCTGAGCTTGGGGATTGGTGGGTTTTCCTGTTCAAGGATTGGCGGGTTTCTGTTCAGGGATTCATGAGGTTTCCTATTCAGGGATTGGTGGCCCGTCAGACTTTTCACCTAAAATTAGCATAATCTGGGGAGGGGCTTGGCTGCTGGAGCTCCTCAGCCCCAGGCCTGGCCACTTTCCTGCTTTGAAGGTTTACAGAGTTTACAAAGTATACAAAGTTTACAAAGGGAGTCCAAGACAAGGAAAGCCTTTCCTGCCACTTGAGTGGTGTAAATATCCAACACTAAGACATAGCCCAGTTTGCTCTGCCTCTGCTACAGGGCTCATGGTAGACAGCATGACGGTGAGAACATGAGTGGGAAGTCACGTGGTATGACAAGAAACTGTGGAAAGGGGGCACGTCTGTCTTGCTCTCTTACACCGACTTCTCCTACAAGAACTGTTAGTCCTTCCATGAAGAGACCCAGTGACTAAACCACCTTGCCCTGCACTGTGCCTCTTAAAGGTTCTAGTACCTTTCAACATTGCCTCACTGGGGCAAAGCCTCAGACACATAGACTCTTGAGAGACACTCTGAAGCTCAAGTAGTCAGGATCACCTGAATCCTGAAGATACTGCCACTTCTGTTAGTAAACCCAGTCTTACCTCAGCCCTCAGGACCAGTGAATCTATTCCTTCATGGGATGCACCTTCATGACGGGCATTTTCGAATGAAACTTTGAGACAAAGAATGGAGACATTAATATTCTCACAGAACAATGGGGTAGCTTCAAAGGAAGTTCAGAACAGGAGAGTGCTCTGTTCCACAGAGTTCCCAGTCTTGATTCCATTTGGAGATGAAGCTGATACATATTCACTGTGACCCAGAATCTATATGCGAGACAGATGGGAACTGCCCTTTGTACAGAATCATGAAACAGAAGTTCTATACATCATTAGAGCCACTGAGGGCGTGACTGCGTAGACGAAAGAACCGGTGCCGCACTTAGGCAATTTGTCCTGGACTCGGTGTCCTTCCAGCATTTGAGACAAAATGAAGTCAGTTGGACAAGTTCAGACTCACCTAAAATAATGTTTCTAAAACAATAAAGAGACTCAATGCTTTTTTTTTTTCATATAGATGTCCATTCCTTTCTTTTCCAACTCTTCCACACAGGCACCCCTCTATGTAGGGGCAGGAAGGGTGGGGGTGGGGCGTGCAGCTACAGCTATGAAGAGCACCCACAGCAGAAGTCCATCTCCCTTACAGAGGCATCCATCATCCTGCTACCTAAGAGCCACGGTCGCTATGCTGCTGGCTCAGGTGCCTGAACTGCCCCAAGGTTGCAAAGTTAGGCTGGGCTTTGAAATTTCCAAGTTAGAGCCTTGTTCCCAATTACTACCCTTCCCTGAGTCGCCTGACACAGTGCCAGCCTCCGGGAGGATCTCATTCCGTCCACGGAGACAGATCTGCACAGATGGCTGTGAAGAAGCTGATGTCCAGAGTGGGGTGACAATGAACTGAGAGAAGATAACCCTCTCCTGCCCTCTATGCCCCGCATCTCGCCCCCTGTCTGCACTTTGGTACCACCACCACCATTCCTTGCTTCCATGTACTTGGTTTGCTTTTATGAATGTTGTTTCTCATCAGCTACACCAAGCATGGAGCCGGCACTCGCGGTGTGCAGGATCCAGACCATCTTCAGCTTCATCCAAGTGGAAAATGATCCCTGGCTCGTAGTAAATAGCAAAACTGTGCAGTATGCCTAGAAATCACACATCGGTTCTCTGGCTGCTTCCTTGGGGGCATTTAAAATATTCTTACTCTCGGTGTTTTATATTCTGTTGTTTCTGATGTGTTCCTGGAAAACAATTTGATTACTCTGAGAATTCAAAAGGACAGGGTGAATGGGGAGTTAAATAAGTTTTTCATATTATAAAAGACCTTCCCGTGGGAAGTGATGGGGAGAGCCAGTCTTCGCCCATTACAGCCCCGAACGCCTAATTAACACTGGCTTGCAATCAAGGCTATTCTTTGGGTGGCCACTTCCTTCCGTGCTTGCGACACAGCCCTTCTGACCCCTGCTTCCTATTTTCAACTCCACACAATGAATCCTTCCTAAAATGTCTCTCTCTCCCTTCGGAGAATGAAACTCTCAGCATTAGCTCTCTCCCCCACTGCTTCTCTGTGCAGTTTCCTTTTTCTTCTTTGAGCTCTCTCTGCAATGAAAGTTCCCTTTCTAGTTTGCAAAGACCTTTCACACTGGAAAAAATTGGAGTTTGGTACTACATAAAGTGGAGGCCCTGTGACAGTAAATGATTAGAGAGCACTTGGTGCAGAATTCTAATCCCCCACCCCACTGGGAGCCTAGGATTATCCCCCAGAGCACGTTCAGGGGCCCTGTGGGGATCCAAGGACACAGGCCTCAGAGTAAGCTGGATTTCAAATTTAGTCCCAAATCTATTGCTCTCCAATGTGCCTTGAACTAGTTAGCTGAGCTTTCTCTGCCTCTGTTTCCCATTTACAAAATAGAGATTCTTAATTTTATTTTTAGTGTCATTTAGAGTAGAAAATTAGAGTCTTAATTCTGGTTTTCAGAGTCATTTTGAAGGTTTGGTGAGGTCAAAACAGTGACTACTGCAAAAGACACCATTTTCTTTATAGGTTTTGAGTGAAAAGATCAAGGCCAGAGTACAGGGCCTGAAGTAGAGATGTAGAGGGAGACCTGTACCTCTGTAGAGACGGGGCCTGGAGGCCCTGAAGTCAGTGAACAGGACGAATGCAGGACCAGAGTCAAGAGGTTCAGGCCAGGGCTGCAGAATGAAGTAGGCTTCAGGTGGTAGCTGCTGTTGGAGTCTGCAGGCAGCCCCAAGCTGATGCTGCCTCGTCCTCATCCAATGACCTTTCTTTAGCTTGCAGTCAGAGAGTTTATTCTACTTTGAAAGGTCATTACACAGATTAAATTAGCCAATAGCTGAGAAGTACTTCACCCAGGGTGTGGCAAAGTGGGCCTTCAACAGAACTGACACCACTTTTGCTATCGATTTAGAAGACAGTTTTACTTTTCCTACCGATTTTAGAAGTCAGTTTTACCTCAGGCCCTAAATTCTTTCACCTGAAGATGGCTGTTGGAGAGGAGCCATCTTGGCTCTGGTGAAAATTGAGATAACACATTAAAGCACCCAAGGCAAACAAAGCACTTGCTACCTAGAGGGAATCCCTCACCCTTCCCTGTCTCTCCTGCTCTGATGAGCTCTGTGAGGTGAGAGCTGTCTCCCAACTCTGTGACAGTTTGTCTCCATGAAGGACTGCTGTGACCTTCCTGTGCATGAATTCTCCCTTGGTACTTCCACCTCTGGGAAACTTTGTGGCTTCTAGAACTGTTGGTGACCTGGAAGTTTCCAATAAGGTGGGCCCTTCACAACATGCTGTACCACACAGCCAACACTGGAATCCCACACTTCACTGCTGGTGACAGCGCTGGGACAGGCAATTGTTTATTTCACAGTCAGCTTGGTCAGGAATCCTCAGGGTTCTAAAGGGGGCTCAGTATCTGAGCAAACAAGTTCACAAAGAAAGGCAGGAACAGAGAGAGTTCGCAGGGGCTACCATGGTTTGTCAGGTCTCAGTGGGTTCCAAGTCTTACTTTCAAGGTTTTAAGAACAAGACCAAGACTAAACACACCTTTCCAGAAGTAGTGTGTTTATATGTGTGCTTGTCTGTGTGCATGTGTTTGTGTGTGTGTATGTATGTATGTATGTTTGTATCTCTGTGTGTGCATGTGTATGTATATGTGTGCATGTGTTTGTGTGTGCCTTCATGTGTGCATGTGTGTTTGTATATGCATGTACATGTGTGTGTGTACAAGTGTTTGTGTACATATATGTATGTGCATGTGTTTGTATGTGTATGCATGTGCATCTGCCTGTCTGTCTGTTGTCATCTATCTTTCCTCTCTGTGGATGCATATTTGTCTCTATGTTCTCTCCCCGCCCAATCCTCCTCTCCCCCTTTCTTTTCTCTTCTGTGTGCAGTTTTATCCACTTGGACAACTATGGCTGTTCTCTCTCTCTCTCTCTCTCTCTCTCTCTCTCTCTCTCTCTCCCTCCCTCCCTCCCTCCTCCCCTCCCCTCCCTTCTCTCTTCTCTCTGGCGTGGCTGGGTTCTTTCCAGCCCCTCTTGCCTTTCTTACTCTGCGGCCCCATTTCTACTGCACTTGCGTTCTGTGTGCTGACACAGCACGGCTGCGCTCTCCCTCTCCCTCTTGTATCAAACACTATGCAGAAAATGCACCCTGTTCAATGTCAAATGCCAGGTCCACTTTGGAGATGCATCGTTTTTGCTCAGAGTGGATTTGGTCCCACACTTTTCCACTGCAGCCCCTCGCCGCCCCAAACCCACATTACCTGACGAGGAAGTCAAGAGTCTGTCTATTCTTCACACCCTTTAGAGATTGTAGAAATATTAGATGTTCAAGGCTGGGTCTGTGCAAAATGAATTAGCACCCCAAGGAAGAATGAGTGCCTATCTTATTGTCTCTCCCTCTCCCTCACTCCTTCTCTCTCTTCTTCCTCTCTCTCTCCTTCCCTAAAATGTATCCCAGGTTTTGAATTTATAAAGTGGATGAATAATTTGGTGAGAAACAGATCTCTCAGATTTGCATAGCCCCAGTTTCTCTGTGGGCTGAATTTTCAGCTAAGAACTCAGCTTCCTTCTAGCAGATGGGGAAGCCCAAGTTCAAGAAAAGAGAATGGCCTCACGGCAGAAGGACCCGGATCATGAGGAGACACCTGAGCCTGTGGGCTTGTTAAATGAGTTTGTAGTCACTTCCACGTGAGTCCAGTTCAAGTGTGTCTACTCTGGCACGGTACTGAGGAGCTTGCATGAGCTTTATCCTTACCAGTGAAGGAAACCAGGCTGCAGAGATGGCTCACTTACCTCACAAGTGTGAGGACCCACGGAAAGCCAGGCACAGTCTACAATCCCAGCTACAGTCACCTACAGTGAGACAGCAAGTGGGCCAGCTCTCAGGATGATCTAGGCAAGCAGCTGTCCTCCGAGGTCCATGCACACAGCATGGGATCAGAGCTCCCATGTTTACACACATGAACTTGTGCAAAGATCATACCTCTTTACCTCCCCAAACAGATCACGCTGTTTAAAATTGTTGGAGAAATCCTCTGTATAAATACTCAATACTTCAAAGAAGTCTTTTGGTACTTGGAGAGTGGTTCTTTGTGTTTCTCTGTGTGTGTTCCCATATGCCTTAGTTTCTGAGAAAGGCTGTGTCGTTAAGAAGATTCCCAGTCTGTGTGTGTGCACAGTTCTGTGCACACAGTGTGGCAGCATGGCTCTGACTACTGTTGTTACGTATCAGTGTGGTCATAAGCCTCAAACAGAGGCCAACAGCAACCAGTTTGGAATAAAACCACTGCTCTCTCTCTAGTACTCAGTGTACTCTAGTACTTAAAAAAAGCAGGCTACCTAGTACAGAAGGCAGGCAGGAAGGAAACGTGGTCTTAACACGAGCAAGACAAGCAGAAGGGAAAAAGACAGATAACAAAAACATGCTCAGCATGGAGGCTTTGGAAGGAGCCCACTGCAGGGAGGGAAGTGACACTCACAGAGGAAGTCAGCTAGCAAACGCTGCTGTCTGTCAGTCCCCTGTGTGAGAGACTGGACCTTGATCCTGCTGAGGAACCTGCAATCTGAAATGAGGGGAGCTTCAGTGGAGCAAGGCTACCATGGGGTTACCAACATCCTGGGGTGACAGTTACAAACCCTAGGGTGACAGTAACCCACCCTGGGGTGACAGTTACCCACCCTGGGGTGACAGTTACCCACCCTGGGGTGACAGTTACCCACCCTGGGGTGACAGTTACATACCTGGTATGCCAATTAATCCACTCTGAGGTACCAGTTATTCAGCACTTCTGGCCTGTGGTTAACCCAGGGGAGATCACTGGGGAGAGCTCCCAATGATGCAATTATAGACCAGACCATACATATATTAAAATGGTGAGGTCTGAGGAATAGGGGCAAGATGGAGATAGCATCCTCTGCCTTCACGGACTGGTCAGCTTTAACTGTCAGGCATAGGTCAGGAAGCAATGCCATGTCCTTACTGTGTGTGTGTCAGTTAATTTGTATTTATCTGATAAAACACAGTGATCTTAGCAACCTATAGAAGGAGGGGCTTATTGGGGGCTACAGTTGCAGAGGGATGGGAGTTCATCCCCATCATGATGGGGGAGCCTGTCAGCAGGCAGCCATGGCTGAAAGCTCACATCCTAATACACAAACAGGAAGTAGAGACAGAATGGTGGCCGCGTTTGAAACCTCAAAGTCTCCAATAAGCCCATACTTCCTAGTCCTTTCCAAACAGTTGCAGTGGCTGGAGACCAAGTATTCAAACAATAAGCCTGTTGGGTCACATTCAAATGACCACACTGGCTTTCAAAAAATCAAAGGATCAGTATTAAATATCTACCAGATATAAGTGGCATGGCAGGGCTGAAAGTTACATAGATGATTTTTAAAAGAGCCAGATACAACTAGTGAGACTTTTGCTGTATTTAAAACATGTGAGACTCAGTTGAAGAGAAAGTTAGTGAACTTGAAGATAGTTCAGAAAATATTATGCAGAATGTACACAAACAAACGAAATCCCAGAGTATAGGAAATGTACATTGCTATAACACTACCTTGCCTATATTTACATCAGACATGAAGAAGAGAGAGAAAAATAGGATGAGATCAATATTTGAAGAGACAATGAGGGCTGAACTCAGAAAGCAGGAATGGCTGTCAAGATTTATGGAACAAGATGTCAGCAGTTGTTTAGGGGGTTGTTGAATTTGCTCCCTGGCACAACGGATGAATTGAGTGACCAAGAAAGAGAACACTAAACTGTCAAAAAAGAAAAGCAGTATCTTTATACAATTGGCCTGGGAGAAGCCTAAGACTAGAAGTCCCTTAGCAGACTCTGGCCTGGGTATCTCATAGGGCACCTAGGTCCTCCCATTTCTCCTATTGGTCCTGTTTAGATACTCAACCTATGCATTCCCGCCATTTCTCCCTGCAATGCTTTATGGGAATAAGAAACGACCATCTTAAGAAAATGTCTTTCACTGCCCTAATCCACCTACTTGCCTGTACGTCTCCTCCAGCTTATAGCTGCAAACTGTGTGCCTTCTTCCTGCCTGTAACAGGCTCTGAGCTCTTCAGTTAGTCCTTGAACTTCATTTTTTTTGTCTTCATTTACTTTACCTTCTGTATTTACCCTGTGAAAGTCTGTGACATCTGTAGTCCTCAGAAGAAAGATGAAGATACAGTTCCTTAATCTCTGGCAGAGAGAAAGAAAAGGAAACAGGATGCTTAGTGGTTGGATCTGCACTCAAGGATTGATGCCACAATAAAATATGTTTCTGGTGTAGCTCCGGATAGCATGGAACAGGAGGCAAACTAACTCTGCCATTCAGAGTTTTACAAACCTCCGCTGAGAGTAAGTACACTTTGTCCACATCAAAGGAGATTTGAGTGGAAGTTTGTCAGCATAGGCAGAGGGAAGAGACTGCAGTCTAGGTGCCAAGACCTTATTAAAAGAAGAAGAATTCATGTATTCAAAGAAGAAGAATTTCACGGCTGGAAGACAGAGTATCTGACAGGTGAAGAAGGTGGGTCTTCTGAAAGTTTAATAGCGTTTAAGCACAATGAACCATCTTCAAGGAATTGAAGTGCTGCACCCTGTAAAGCTGGAACTGTAGTGTGTAGACGCAGTGGTTCATCCCGACAACCTTATGGGTCTAGAATCACCTAGGACATGAGACACTTGTCAGGGCAGCCCCATTTATAGGCCGGGGTTCTGACCAGAATAAAACATGAGAGTAAGTTAAGCCTGAGGGTGCCTAGCTCTCTGCTTCCTGACGATGGACACAAGGTGACCAAATGTTTCTACTCCCCTACTGTGAGAGCACCCCAGGACTGTGAACCAAAATGAACCCTGAAATTCCTGAAATTACGTTTATCAAGGGTATTTCATTGTAGCCACAGAAAATCAACTAAGACAGCAGACTTTTAAGACAGAGAAAGTAAGGGATCAAAGTTGGGACATAAAAGCTCTTTCAGGAAAGCTTGAGTTTCTTTCCCCATTTTGATGAGACCCCAAACAGAAGAAAACAAAACCAAACAGACAAGAACCATAAACGGAGCAGACATATGCTCTGGATCATTCCATTACCACCACATTTGTTGTTCATGGCTACATTATGGCCACTTGGACGCAGTGGGGGAGTTGAATATTCAGTAGGTTCCATTTTGTAAATAAATGATTATGCTAGCTAACTGTAAAACAGTCCAGAGTGGTAAAATCCACAGGACTCTAGAAATTATATGCCTCATTTTAAAGAGTATTCAAAACTGCTTTCAAAAGAAGTGACTGTGTAGACCAGTCAAAACGCTGCAGCCACAATTTACAACCTTGACCTGGAGTGACAGGTTCTGATTTTAAATTGGTTAGTAAGTATATTTAGTAGTGTGAGGTCAGCACAACACTACCAAATGGCCAAATGACAACTGCCCTACGTGGAATTCATACAAACTCCGCGTGAAATTATTTTAACAATTAGAATAGCACACGTTCTTTCTAGTGGAAAACTAAAGAGGAAGGCATTTCCCCACAATGTGATTTTTGTTTCTTAAGGTAGATAATAAATTGAGACCCTGGCATGGAATGCAGATAACATAGCCCTTTATATCTGGCTTATAAGGAAACGACAGCGATCGATTCATTAAATGTTCACTTATGTCAGGTAAAGGCCAAACACTGTCAATGTCGCTGCAGAAAGAAGGATGGGTTTGCTGGAGTTTGAATGGATTTTCTTCTAAATTTCAGACATCACCGAAACCGGGATAGAAAACCTGGTTTATGGTCAAACCGTTTCAGAATGACTAGAATGGGTTGGTTCATGTTTTTCCTCTGGTTCTGTGTTGTGACCATGAATATATTTTCAAAAAAATTAAGAAATAAAAATAACTTGAAATGACACTTTCCTGTTCCAAGTCTGGGAATGACTGGATTGGATAAGCATTTAAGCATGCCATAATGACAGCCTTATCTCCAACTGAAGAAGAAGGAAGCCTCCTGGGGAATGGCGGTGGTTCTTTAAGACTGGCCGACAATGGTTACTCCACAGCAGAATTGGGACAAATAGGTGATCTATATATTCTAAAATAAATCACAAATCTGTTGCTACCAGATACCATTATGAACAGCGTTCTTAAATAAACACTTTTCCTTTGTTGATTACTTTGAATTAAGATACAGGAATGCATGAAAGAACGCAAATATTCAGAGTATGTCTTTTTATTTGCTATTTAGAACTTTACTGTTTTGTTGTTTGGTTTGTAATTAAATATACAGTCACGTTGCACGTAATAGCACTTCAGTCAACATCATACACCATAATGGACTCATAGATGGCAGTACCTATAACTGTCATAGTTTGTGTTCTGTGATGTCCACACAGTGAGGAGATGGCGTAATGTTATATTTCTCAAAACGAACGCTTATCATTAAGTAACGCAACCTTGCATTTATTTTATTTTATTTTAGATCGGAATATTATCTATAACAAAAGTTGGGGGTTCAGTGATGTAGAGCTGCTGCTGCTGCAGAGGACTGGAGCTGGATCATGGCTGCCTGGAATTCTAGCTTCAGGGCACTCACACACACTCATGGACACACACGCACACTCACAAATGAGAATGAAAATAAAATTTTTTTGAAAAGGAAAGAAAAGCTTTTATACCTATCTTATGTAGCTTTTAAATAAGTTTATGTTTAATGGAAGTCAAAAATATTTTTTTGCTTTAGAGAAAAGACAATTATATACACACATTGCTACTGAGAGATGTAAAGCAGGAGAAGACAGTCTGATCTTCTTTCAAGTTAAATTTGCCCCCAGGGAGCATGTGAGGGTGAAGGTGCTGTAGTGTCCTGGGCAAGAAGTGCTGGGCCACTGAAAAAGACGCTTCCTTGCAAAAGGAGAGTCCCTGGTAGGCTTTTGTCAGCGTGACACAGGCTGAAGTCATTTGCGAGACTGGAACCTCAATTGACAAAACTCCCCCAGCAGTCTGGCCTGTGAGTCAGACTGTGGGCATTTTCTTGATTTGTTGATGTGGGAAGCCTTAGCCCACTGCGGGCAGTGACCCAGCCAGGTCCTTCATATAAGCTGAAATAAAGCTGCTCTCCCCTAACTAGTTTTGGTTGTGTGTTTTATCACAGCAATAGAAACCCTGAGACAGTCTTAGAGTGTGTCACGCTTCTGGGCCCGTGTATCCCACCTCCTGCTACACCCAGTGAACTGAGATGTACCTTGTGAGCATGGCTGACAGGTGATAAAGACTAGGCTTTATGGTGGAAGAGGATAACTCAAAACATAGGTTAGAAAGTCAAGGAACGCAAGGTACAGCGTTTATACAGGAGGTTAAGCTCTGCAGGTGTTCTGTCTCTGTGCAGTGAAAGAGCGTCTCTCAGCAGATGTTCTGTCTCTGTGCCAGTGAAAGAGCGTCTCTCAGCCAGATGACTCAGCTGCTTTAAAGGACAAGCCTGAGAAAACGGGGCTGGGAAATTGCTGTCAGGAGAGTGTTTGCCTGTTAAGTATGAAGACCTGAGCCTGGTCCACAGAATCCATGTAAAAAAAAATCCAAGTGATGGGGGCGCGCTTGTCATCCTAGTGTCGGAGAGGCAGAGACAAGAGCATCCTGGGGCTTGCTGGCCATTCAGCCTTGCCTACTTGGTGAGTTCCAGGCCAATGAGAGACCTGGAAATAATTAAATCTAAAAAAAAAGTTATTATAAATACAGAAGCAAGCACACTCAGTCATTAGCTGGGTCTCCAGGTGTCCTGAAGCAAGGAAGAGCGTAAGGACTTGCTTTGAGAGTTATACCTTGTCCCCCTAAAAGTGGGATGGCGTCCCTAGTCCCTAGTGGAGAGAAAGTACCGAGAGGCATCTGATGGGGGAGGGGAGATGACATGCGTCCTTTTTGACATACTGGTAGAGCTTGAGTTATCTAGAAGACATTCCTTTGAAAGAAACGGAAGCCAGAGTACTGATCAGGACGTCCAATGAGCTGATGAGTCTCACTGAAGCTGAGGACTGGCTAACAGTGGCATTCACCGGTCTAGTGGCAAAGGGGGAGGGGCTTAGCGTTTAAAAGGCAATTCTCCGTCAAGTGGATGAACTGTTGAGTGGAGATGAGGCTGGGCATGAAAACATAAAAAGTGTGATTAAGATTTTAGATTGGGGGGGGGCAGGGGGGAGGAAGCAGCTTGATTTCAGAAGCCAAAGAGCTGTCAACAAAATGAGCCGCTTAGACAGCGTGAGAATTTCCAGGAGCGTGGAGGCAGTGCGCCGTGCAGTTGTTTGAGAATTGGCTGAGTTGGAATTGGGAGGGTTTTTTTTTTTTTTCCCCCAAGCAGAGTGCCAAGGAAAAGGAGAGAGACAGAGGAAGGATGGGCCAGGAACCAAAGAAAAGGGGATAGAGTCATTCAACACCTATAAAACCGCATTCAGCAAGTGCTTCATGAGGATTTGGGGTTCAGCACATGTAAGAAATGTGGGATAAAGTTAGGTCACGTTTGCCTCCCTCTAGGGTTTTTTTTCAAGTGACCATTATTTTTCAGATACTTATCAAAAGGGTCTTTTTGATTATTTGCATCTATTGTATTGCTAGTTCCTCAACCTAGAACTGACCTTAATACTTGCAGGTAATTAAAACGGTATAAAAGAAAAAGGTGGAGGTTGGATGGGATGGGGGTTTCTAGGGAGGGAAATGGGGAAAGGGGATGACATCTGAAATGTAAAAAAATTTAAAAAAAATAAAAAAAAGAAAGGGTCTTTTTAAAGTCTAAAGTGGGCTTTAAAACACTTCTTTTAATGCCCATCTACTGCTCCCTAGCCCCTTTAAGTCAGCCCTCCCCTCAGATCTACCAAAAATAAAGATCTGCTCACACTACTCAGCTGTCTTTCCTTCTGCACTAGATCTAGTCCCTGCTTGGCTTCAAATATCTCCCCTTAACATGTGATTGCTGCGTCTTCTAAGTGCAGTGCATGTGGGAGAGACAGAAGCAATCGAGCATCCGTGAAAGAGTGTGGTGTGTGCTCAAAGAGGTCAGAGATGAAACAAAACAAGATACCCGACCAGGATGCTCTGAGTGTGCTGCTCTAAAATCCCACTGTCCCATTTCTTCCCACACCCGCCTGTGACATCTCTGTGTCTGCTCTGATACAGCACTCCAAGTGTCCCTTGAAACTTTCTCTTACCCCTAGGGCTTCTGGGCTGAGGTAAGTCCCTAGCTTTGTGGAGTCTTGCTACAGAAGCAACGTTCCATTACTATTGGTAGGCTGGGTTGGGTGGTGGAGAGTTTGGTTTGGTTTTGAGATAGGCTGTTACTCGGTAATGCAAGTGAGGTGGTTTGAATGAGAATGGCACCCATAGGGTCACAGGTTTGAATACTTGGTCCCCTGTTGATGGAACTGTTTGGGAACCTGTGGCCTTGCTGGAGGAGGGATACCACTGGGGGTTGTCTTTGAAGTTTAAAAAGCCCACACCATTCCAGTTCTCTCTGTCTTCCTCTCTCCCTCTTCTTTCTCCTCTCTCCCCCTCCCTCTCCCCCTCCCCCTCCCCCTTTCCCTTCCCCTCCCCCCTCCCTCTCTCCTTCTGACTTTTGGATCTGTAGTAAGCTCTCAGCTGCAGCTACAGCACCACACCTGTCTAACTGCTCCCATATGCCCTACAAGGATGGTCATGACTCACCCTCTGAAATTATAAGTCTCTGTACATTCTTGTATAAGTTAGGTGGCCATGGTCTCTTTGCAGCAATAGAGAAGTAACTGAGACACCCAACTAAGCTCAATCCTCATGTGTCAGCCTCCCGTGTGCTGTGATTACTGGCATGCACCACCAATCCTGCTCTATGAGGACAGAGTTACCACACATTCCTGTGCACACAGCCTTCAAGAGTAGGGCAATTCCCAAAGGCTGCTTTCAAGCTATGTGCTTGCCAGGAAGATAAGACAATAAAGGTTCAATAAATGAGTAAATGATTACAAGTCGCTTGACATGTGATAAACTAATTCTAGAATATTTTACAATTTGGGATAAAAGGGTAATATGACCTTTTATCATACACAAGTGCTCACGTGCACACACACACTTTTCTTGAAAATGCCATAATGAAACCTAACATTCTGCATGATGATAAAAATACTCCAGCTCCTGGAATATGTGTTATGACAGAGTCTGATAATCACTTGTTTAACATTCAGCCTGCATCTATTACATATGTACTCTGTACAAAAGAGTACGCTGGGTGTAGGTGTCATCATGAAGGTTAAAGCTTTAGCTTCGAGGAGTCCATGGTCTAAGAAGGAAATATTAAAGATAGATGCTTATATGTGAACGTAACTTGGTGTAAATGCTACAGAAACGGTAGCAAGGGAGATGAACAAGATGGGCCTGATTTTGAGTATGGGGCCAAAATATGGATGTATGAGGAGACTAAAGCTATGTGTAGGAATGCTCACAAAAAGGGGGAATAAGGAAAGTAATTTCCTGCTAAGAGAAGGTACCCAAGAAGACCCCTGATGTGTTCAAGGGTCTGGTGAGGGGAACAAGGGCCACAGAACAAGGTGGAAGATGAAGGCAGAAGCTGCTGTACCAGGTGAAGCTTTTTGGATTGTTTCTACAAGTAAAGGTCAATCACTGGAAAACAGTCTGAATGAGAGCATTCATTATCTAAGCACGTTCATGTTGAACGATCGCTTGTAGATGATGTAGAAAATGATTAGGAGGTCAGGAGAGACTATGAGAGACCAGTGGAGAGATCTGTTCCTTCAGAATCCAGGTTTGCTTGGCTCCATTAGGAGACTCAGCAGGGTGTAGTAGCTCAGGCCTGGGATCCCAGCACGTGGGTGGCAGAAGCAGAATTTCACTGTTTGAGGCTAAGATGGGCTACCCAGTGAGATCTTGCCTTAACCAACCAACCAACCAACCAACCAACCAACCAACCAACCAACCAATTAACCAATCAGTCAACCAGGATAACAAAGAGAAGAGAGACACAGTGAGAGACAAAAAAAGGGAGAAGGGAAGACAAGGGGAGAGGAGGGGAGGAGAAGGGGTGGGGTGAAGAGAGGGAGGGGAAGGAAAAGAAAAAAGGAAAGGAGAGGACAGAAGAGGAGAGGAGGGGAGGGGAGAGGAGGAGGGGAGGGGGAGGGGAGAGGAGGGGAGGAGAGGAGAGAGGAAAGGATAGAGAGCTAGGGAATGACTCCCTTTCCATGTAGATTGAAACCAAGAAGAGAGAAGCATGGATAGGTCAGAGCTGCGCGGCTCTTGTATCTGAGCCACCCACAGGCTGTGACTCCTACAGGCTGCCTGCGGCCCAGGATAAAGGCAGTGTATCCCTATAAGCTAACTAGCCCCATTCCAGGTTTCAGGAAGGAAGCAGGGGGAAGCATTAAAGACAAAACCAAAACATGTCAGCATCCATCCCAAGATGCTCCCAGAATCCCGCCAAACAGGTTTTTACTCCTATTTCACTATCCGGAAATGTATGACATAGCCACCTCTATCTATAAGAGAACCCAAAAGTATGGGTTTTTTGTTTTTGTTTTTGTTTTTTTTTTTAAATACCAGATCTGTTCCAGCTCAGACAAACGCTGGTTTAGTAAGGAAGAATCTTAGCTACTTGATGGCAGTAATTGACTTTCTACCCCCACCTCTTGGAAGGGCAGGTGAGCACGGTTTACTTTGCCAGGTGAGGGAAGTTAACCTGTAGAGAGAGCATGAGACTGACTGTGAAACCACTGAAGAACAGGCCCACTGGACACTAAAAACCATCTCATTTAAAACCCAGCAAGCCCTGTTCTCACTTGCTTCCTTGAGATAGATTCCTTTGCAACTATGATAATGATTTATCATCTGGTAACATAATATGTCTATCATCCAAAGCCACCCACATTTGGGATGTGGAAGTGGTCCATGTACAGTGGCGTGTCTGGACTCAAGGGACAGAGGAGCTTACTACCTTTTCTGGTAGCAATGGATGATTCAACAAAATGGTCCCTGGACCTATCCTAGCCCTGCTTTAAGCAAAATAAGTAGGAAATGGTCCAGCGGTGCGGTGGGTCTTTCCTTGCGTGTTGATCTAGCTGTGGTGTAACAGTTATAAGGCACTGAGAGCTGTCCCTCTAGCTGTCTTATGGGGACAGATCATGCTCTTTCTTTAATATCACAAGGCTGACCACCTAGGATGGATTGAACTGTGTACATTTTGACCAGTCCTGGGACTACTGATCTACGGAATGGTGCTATGTGCAGACGCTTACACTGGATGCAAACGTTTGCATTACAATGAATACAATGAACACATTCAGTTCAGTTCAAGGCTGACTAGGTACCAACTACCCATTTAAATCACCCCTTACTGTATCGTGTTCTATAAACTTAACATGCCCACACCAAGAACTCTGATATTTACCATTCGATATTGAATTTCTGTAATATAAAAATTTGAGAGACTTTGTAGACATTCCATTAAACACATACTGTCATTCGGTGACCACACTCCCTTTTCTCCTTAAGTCATTCTGTACTTCATGGATGCTTCTCTTCGGCTGTCTCTGTCCTTACCTCAGTTGCCATGGTCTCTCTCCTCAACTGGTAACAGCAAGACTTTTGATGTATTTGTACCTTCTCCAGAGTCTTGAAATCTGGCTTACTCTTTTCCTCAATTTTCACCATAGAATGTGATCATGTTTCCCAATACTTAAAAAAAACCTTAAGAGGTTCACATTGATCTTGGGATTAATGCAGACTCGGTGATTCACCTCAGAGTCCCTTCACCATCAGGCCCTTGCCAGCTGTGTTAGCTATTTTTCTGATGCTGTGGTAAAAAAAAAACAACAAAAAAAAAACAAAAAACAAAAAAAAAACAAAACCACCATGATCAAAAGCAACTTAAGGAAGACAGGGGTTAATCTGGCTTAAGGTTCTAGAGACAGAGAGTCCATAATGGTTCAGAAAGCATGTAAGGTGCCAGGAAGCAGCGAGATTGCATTTCACATGGAAGAAGAGAGCGCGAGAAGGCAGTGGGTAAGGCTATGAGTCTTCAAAGACAGCACTTCCTCCGGCAAGCCTTCGCCATTTTCCTAAATAGCATTTCCAAGTGGGAACGGAATATTCAAATACACGGGCCTGTGGAGGGTGCTTCTCATTTGAAACATCATACCGCCCTCTCCAAACACATACACCTCTGTCCCTTGCTCCTGACAACCCACTGGCTCACCCTCAGGTAGACATTCATTCTTCTTATATAGTCCATCACCTCCTTCTAAAATGCCGTTCCTCATCCCCTTTCCTGGGGAATTTGTGTATCTCCCCTGGACCACACCTTAAACACAAGTCCCTACTTCACTAGGGTCGGAAAAACACTGTTTGTAGCTTTTATCACACTGGCTGTTTTTAACTTAGCAGTTACAATCTGGTTAATACTTAACTAAACCACCTACCCTATCCATTCTACTTGAAAAGGAATAATGTTTGATTTGGTTCTCTCTCTACTATTAGCATAATTCACATTTCTTTGAATACTGAGGTTGAACAAACACAAAACCTTTTGAATAATGAAGACATGAGTGAATATGCTGGTTAGCTTCACACAATTGATAATTTGTGTGTAATTTGATTTCTAAATGTGCAGATTGTGCCCACAAATAATATATGGCTCAAGTGAGATTTAAGCCTGGATGTATTTGAATCCAAGGCCTGGCTCCAGGTTCATCATACTGACTTTCTCTCTTAAGTGACATACTTTATATATAACAGTGCTTTATACAAAGTGTAGCACGGTAGGTTTTTTTTTATCATTATCATCTGGAATGGGAGAATGAACAAAGAACAGTAGTGAATGAAGGGCCACTATTGCTATAAAATCCCAATAAAGACAAATATATGGCTTCCTCCTATCTGCCCACACCGCACTGTCCAGTGTTCTTACAGTGTCTGAAGAATTGAAGATTTTATGAGATGTCCTGTGATAGCAACTATTCAGAACACAATTCATCTTGATTATTACTATCTCTTGAGTGTTTCTGTAATAGTGCTCTGATCTAAACCAAACTGCAGTGAGACTTGATTCAATTCTCACCTACTCAGGAATCCATAAGTCATCAAAGGCTCAGTGTTACAGATGAAGAAACAAGAGGTGAGAAAATGACTGGGAAAGGAAGCTGCTCCTGCCTTCCTTATCTCCCAGAACTGTGCCTTCCTGGGTTTCTGACTAACTCCAGCCAGTTGCTTCAGCTTGGAGCTGGGAGTTGGCAGCTCCAGGCTAGCACATGGTCCACTCCCTATCCTTGGCAGAAACAGAAAATGTGGAATTTTTTAAAGCCTCAAATAATAAGCAGACTGGATTCGGAGAGCCACTGTGACAGCCAAGGAAAGCAAGAGGTATAAGGACTGAGTGACATTGCCTCCTGGTGACCAAAACCTCAAGTCTTTCATTTCTAATAAAGACAGAACAAATTTTCCAGAATACTAAGCAATTTTGTTAGTTTGCTTAGTTGGGTTTTTTGTTTGTTTTTTGAGACAGGTTTTGTGTGTGTGTGTGTGTGTGTGTGTGTGTGTTTTGTTAACAGCCCTTGTCTTGGAACTTGCTCTGACCTCAAACTCACAGGGATTCACCTGCCTCTGCCTCTCAAGTGTTGGAATTAAAGGTGTTTGCTGCCACCACTCAGCTGACACAAAGCAATTTCTAAGTGTTGACAGGTGGACAGAATATCCTGCTTCCATGATTTATTTTTTAATAGTATTTTTCTATTGGGGTTTTGAATGAAATGATAGCATTAAAAAGCAGAAAGGCCGTAGTTTAAAATTAGGCATTAATCATGAATAATCTCTATTTGGTTTTGACTAGGCAGATTGACTACTACTGCCTGATGTGACTTTAGTACAGCTGTTAACAATGTGAACCTACGATTTTGTGTTTTCTTCAGGTGTAAATGCTGTCATTTTGTTGTATTGCAGATTCTGCAGAAATAGCAAAACATTTCACTGCATAGATGTTCCTGTTGTACTTACTGTAACCTTGATTTGGCATGCTCTCATTTTGCTAACCAGTTCCATAATAAGTGTATTTCTTTGTCAATTTTGTCAATATATTTCCTTCTTTCCTTGGGCTAGACTCTGGAAGGATGTTTTTGTTTCAAAGGAAGTGAAGAATAAAGTTTGCAACACAAACTTCTAAATTGCTTCCTCCTGACAGCGTGAGTTCATTAGTTCCAAATACTAGCAATTAAAAAATCTTCAATATTTTAATGAGTAATCATAGTCTTGTATTAATTTATCTTTCTTTGATCATTTAAGATGGTCAATTAGAATATTGTATTTGTTGTCTATACTTCTTTTTTTAGGTTTTTATATGCCTTTTCAGCCTATTTTTCTATATTGAATGTTGATTTTCTTAAAACTTGACATGAAGCTCTTATTTATTTTAGTTATATGCATGTAGAGTATATATATATTCATATTCTTGGTTTTTGAAGCAAAGTCTCTTGAACTCAAACTGCCCTTGAATTCATCACCTGACTTCAGCGTCCCATCCCCCACCCTCCCCAAGTGCTGAGACTACAGGCATGTGCTACCACACTGAGTGATTTCATCAGCATTTACTGAGTAAACTGGGATGAGTACAGTTGGGAGAATGGCATAAAATTCTGCTACAAAAGCCGGTACACTGTTCTGATTTCCCCTGCTATGTTTCTGTGTTCCTTTTTGATATGTTATACTCTTTCTCTTGACTTAATTTCCACTTACGTTACAAACACTCAGCTCCAACCCATGTCCCTTACATGCATGGGATATGTACTGTTCATGAGATCAAGGAATATGAATAATTGTGTTCTTGACATCAGCAGAGTTTGGTAATGATGTGCTGGCTCTAATTCTGGTAAATTATCACCAACATTTTAAAATGTAGCCAACAGTATGTGGACTTGAAAAGAACAGCCATGAAAACTCCAGTATATTTTAGCCAATGGTCTATATTTAACAAGCACTCCAACAACGCAGGGTGTGAAAGACAGATGATAGACAGACAGACAGACAGATAGATGATAGGCAGGCATATAGATCTATGGATGATAAGTAGATAGACATGGATAGATGATAGATAGATGATAGATAGATGATAGATAAATAGATAGATGGATAGATTGATAGATGATCGATAGATGGATGGATGGATGGATAGATAGATAGATAGATGATATGATGGTAGATATACATAGATAAATGACAGACAAATAATTGATAGACAGACATGAGATAGAGAATAAACAGAGGATAAATTAGTCAGACAGATGGATTCTAGAGAAAAGAAGAGTTACAAGGACCCACCATGTCTAAAGAGAATTAGAGTATTCACCCTCACAGTGAGAATTACACTTCTTATGGAGGTATTGGCTAGCTATGTGTTAAAATGAAAACACACCAGTAGGCATGCAAATTAAGATGAGAAGACTAGGAATACTTTCTGTGTTGTCTTATATCACTAGAATGATGAGTTCCTAGAAAAATTACCCAGGGTCTGGATAATAAAAAATATTCCCCATGAACAGAGAGAAATAAAAATCAAATATTAAGAATGTCCTGGAAGTTGAGAGTTGGTTGTTTTATTCCCAGCCTTGGGCTATTATATTTTTTTCAGTGAATAACTAGTACTTATAATCAGATAAATCAAAAGGCTGTAAAAAGTGATATTGACAAGTTTAACAAATCTAAGAAAATTAAAGGAAGGAGGAAATAGTATGAAGAAATAGTACTTTATGAGTGGTGGCCTTGTAAGCCTGTACCCTACCAACATCAAAGAAGCGAGATATGCATTTTGCCATGGGGTAAGTTCTCCTGTGTTGTCTATAAGGAGCAGCTACAGCTGTGGAATGTTGAGTAAGACACTAGTTAGCTGAGTACTTTTAGAAAGTCCCTTCAGGTTCCAGGGAGATTGCTCAGCAGGTAGTGTTTGCTATGCAAGGATCAAGATGTGACTTCATACCCCAGCCTCCACTTTAAACTCTGGGTGTGGTGGTGTGCACCTATCATCTCATAGCTCCAGAGGCAGAGACAGGTGGACCCTACAGGCTCACTAAACAACCATGGAGAACTATAGACAGCCAGTGTTTTCTACATATCTCAAAATCTGCATGTACAGGTGTGTGTACTCATATACACATGCAAGCAACATATGTATATGTGTGCACACACACATACACACACAAATAGTTAAATTTTAATAATTTATTTATATTAAATAATTTATTTTATCAGAGTGTAGACTCTGATCTTTAATCTCCTCACACATAATAATGTATAATAATAATGGACATTTATAGAAAACTGAAACTAATATCAAGATATAAACATGTCTAGCACAGTTAGCATAAAGTGAACGATAAATGGAAGAGTATTTTTATTTTTGTTATCATCATTGTATCATGGAAATGGCACAGTCTGCCTGACCAGGAAAGTCTACAGAACACTGGGACTTCCTACAAAGAAAATCTATGATAGCTGCCTAGCTGGTCTAGAGCCAAATGATGCCTTTCTGTAAATACTACATAAGTGGCTGGAGAGATGTCTTAGTGCTCAAGAATACTTAACTGTTTTTGCAAAGGACCAGGTTCAGTTCTTAGTACCCAACTGGAGGTTCACAACTATTGGTAACTTCAGTTTCAGGAGTTACAGTGCCATCTTCTGGCCTCCGTGGCATTTCATATACATTGTTCATGCATGCTAGTGCAGCTGTGTGTGTGTGTGTGTGTGTGTATGTGTGTGTATGCCTGGACCCTGGTCTTTCTGCCTGGGGCAGACCCTTAGCTGATCTGCTCCTGTGGAAACACCTGATCCTGAGACACCCTAGAGAGACCTACTGCAACCAGAGCAGAGGGTAAGACACCTTGCCCACTACCCCACACCCCAGAGTTATAACTGGGAGCCAGGTAGGGCTTAAGGAACTAGCAGGCACCCAAATCCCACCCCTCTGGAATACCACCTCCCTTCCGCCCGGACCCTGGTCCTTCTGCCTGGGGCAGACCCTTAGCTGGTCTGCTCCTGTGGAAACATCTGATCCTGAGACATCCTAGAAGACCTACTGCACCCAGAGCAGAGGGAGCTTAGGATCACAGAAACACAGAGGCATCTGGAATCTGAGGAGTTCTGACACAAGCAAGATAACTGGAAAGACAGACTCCAATCAGACACAGTGAGCAGAGGTAACACTAGAGTCAGCCAGATGGCGAAAGGCAAGCACAAGAACACAAGCAACAGAAACCAAAGTTACCTGACATCATCAGAACCCAGTTCTCCCACCATAGCAAGCCCTGGATACCCCATCACAGAGGAAAAACAGGACTCAGAATTAAAATCACTTCTCATGATGATGATAGAGGATTTTAAGAAGGACATAAGTAACTCCCTTAAAGAAATACAGGAGAACACAGGTAAACAGGTAGAAACCCTTAAAGAGGAAACACAAAAATCCTTTAAAGAATTGCAAGAAAACACAACCAAACAGGTGAAGGAATTGAACAAAACCGTCTAGGATCTAAAAATGGAAATAGAAACAATAAAGAAATCTCAAAGGGAGACTACTCTGGAGATAGAAAACATAGGAAAGAGATCAGGAGTCATAGACGCAAGCATCACCAACAGAATACAAGAGATAGAAGAGAGAATCTCATGTGCAGAAGATACCATGGAAAATATTGACAAAACAGTCAAAGAAAATGCAAAATGCAAAAAGCTCCTAACCTGGAACATCCAGGAAATCCAAGACTCCAAGACACAATGAGAAGACCAAACCTAAGGATAATAGGTATAGATGAGAGTGAAGATTCCCAATCTAAAGGGCCAGTAAATATCTTCAACAAAATTATAGAGGAAAATTTCCCCAACCTAAAGAACGTGATACCCATAAACATACAAGAAGCCTACAGAACACCAAACAGACTAGACCAGAAAAGAAATACCTCCTGTCACATAATAATCAAAACAGCAAATGCACAAAACAAAGAAAAAGTACTAAAAGCAGTAAGGGAAAAAGGTCAAGTAACATATAAAGGCAGACCTATAAGAATTACACCAGACTTTTCACCAGAGACTATAAAAGCCAGAAGATCCTGGTCTGATATCATACAGACCCTAAGGGAACACAAATGCCAGCCCAGACTGCTATACCCAGAAAAACTCTCAATCACTATAGATGGAGAAACCAAGATATTCCATGACAAAACCAAATTTGCACAATATCTTCCCACAAACCCAGCACTTCAAAGGATAATTGATGGAAAACGCCAACACAAGGAAGGAAACTACAACCTAGAAAAAGCATGGAAGTAATCTTCCAACAACCCCAAAAAAAGATAACTACACAAACATAATTCCACCTCTAATAACAAAAATAATAGGAAACAACAATCATTATTCCTTAGTATCCCTCAACATCACTGGTCTCAATTCTCCAATAAAAAGACGTAGACTAACAGACTGGATACATAAACAGGACCCAGAATTTTGCTGCATACAAGAAACGTACCTCAGTGACAAAGACAGACATAACCTCAGAGTAAAAGGCTGGAAAAGGGAAGCAAATGGACCCAAGAAACAAGCTGGAGTAGCCATTCGAATATCAAATAAAATCGACTTTCAACCAAAAGTAATCAAAAAAAGATAAGGAAGGACACTCCATACTCATCAAAGGAAAAATCTACCAAGAAGAACTCTCAATTCTGAACATCTACGCTCCAAATGCAAGGGCACCCACATACATAAAAGAAACTTTACTAAAGCTCAAAGCACACATTGCACCTCACACAATAATAGTAGTGGATTTTAACACCCCGCTCTCCAATGGACAGATCGTGGAAACAGAAACTAAAAAAGACACATTGAAACTAACAGAAGTTATGAACCAAATGGATTTAACAGATATCTATAGAACATTTCATCCTAAAGCAAAAGAATATACCTTCTTCTCAGCACCTCATGGTACCTTCTCCAAAATAGACCATATAATCTGTCACAAAACAGTCCTCAACAGTACAAAAAGATTGAAATAATCCCTTGCATCCTATCAAATCACCACGGACTAAGGCTGGTCTTCAATAATGACAAAACCAAGGGAAAACCCACTTGCATGTGGAAACTGAACAACGCTCTACTCAATGATGACTTTGTCAAGGAAGAAATAAAGCAAGAAATTAAAGACTTCCTAGAATTTAACGAAAATGAGGAAACATCATACCAGAACTTGTGGGACTCCATGAAAGCAGTGCTAAGAGGAAAACTCATAGCTCTAAGTGCCTACAAAAAGAAATTGGAGAGAGCACACATTAGCAACTTGACAGCACACCTAGAACAAAAAGAAGCAAATACACCCAAGACAAGTATGCGTCAGGAAATAATCAAACTCAGGGCTGAAATCAACCGAGTAGAAACAGAAAGAACTATACAAAATATCAACAAAACCAGGAGTTGGTTCTTTGAGAAAATCAACAAGATAGATAAACCCATAGCCAGATTAACCAGAGGGCACAGAGACAGTACTCAAATTAATAAAATCAGATCTGAAAAGTGAGACATAACAACAGAAACTGAGGAAATTCAAAAAATCATCACATCCTACTACAAAGGCCTATACTCAACAAAACTGGAAAATCTGGATGAAATGGACAATTTTCTAGACAGATACCAGGTATCAAAGTTAAATGAGGAGCAAATAAACCATCTAAACAGTCCCATAACCCCTAAAGAAATAGCAGCAGTCATTAAAGTCTACCCACCAAAAAGAAAGCCCAGGACCAGATGGTTTTAGTGGAGAATTCTATCAGACCTTCAAGGAAGACCTAATAACAATTCTCTTCAAACTATTCCACAAAATAGAAACAGAAGGAACACTACCCAATTCGTTCTATGAAGCTACAATCACACTCATACCTAAACCTCACAAAGACCAACAAAGAAAGAGAACTTCAGACAAATCTCTCTTATGAATATTGATGCAAAAATACTCAATAAAATTCTAGCAAACCGAATCCAAAAACACATCAAAACAATCATCCATCATGATCAAGTGGGCTTTATCCAGGAATGCAGGGATGGTTCAATATTTGGAAATCCATCAATGTAATCCACTATATAAACAAACTCAAAGAAAAAAACCACATGATCATCTCACTAGATGCTGAGAAAGCATTTGACAAAATTCAACATCCCTTCATGGTAAAAGTCTTGGAAATATCAGGAATTCAAGTAAATTAGTAAACATACTAAAAGCAATTATACAGCAAACCAGTAGCCAACATCAAACTAAATGGAGAGAAACTTGAAGCAATCCCACTAAGATCAGGGACTAGACAGGCTGCCCACTCTCTCCCTACCTATTCAATATAGTACTGGAAGTCCTAGCCAGAGCAATTAGACAACAAAAAGAAGTCAAAGGGATACAAATAGGAAAGGAAGAAGTCAAAATATCACTATTTGAGATGATATGATAGTATACTTAAGTGACCCCAAAAACTCCACCAGAGAACTCCTAAACCTGATAAACAACTTCAGCTAGGTGGCAGGTTATAAAATCAACTCAAATAAATCAGTAGCCTTCCTCTACATGAAAGATAAACAGGCTGAAAAAGAAATTAGGGAAATGACACCCTTCACAATAGTCACAAATAATATAAAATACCTCTGGGTGAATCTAACCAAGCAAGTGAAAGATCTGTATGACAAGAACTTCAAGTTTCTGAAGAAAGAAATTGAAGAAGATCTCAGGAAATGGAAAGATCTCCCATGTCATGGATCAGCAGGATTAAAAAAGTAAAAATGGCCATCTTGCCAAAAGCAATCTACAGATTCAATGCAATCCCCAATAAAATACCAACTCAATTCTTTACAGAACTAGAAAGAGAAATTCTCAAATTTATTTGGAACAACACAAAACCCAGGATAGCGAAAACCATTCTCAACAATAAAAGAACTTCTGGAGGAATCGCCATCCCTGACCTCAAGCTGTACTACAGAGCAATAGTGATAAAAACAGCCTGGTATTGGTACAGAGACAGGCAGGAAGATCAGTGGAATAGAGTTGAAGACCCAGAAATGAACCCACTCAACTATGGTCATTTAATCTTTGACAAAGGAGCTAAAACCATCCAGTGGAACATGGACAGCATTTTCAACAAATGGTGCTGGTTCAACTGGAGGACAGCATGCAGAAGAATACAAATCGATCCATTCTTATCTCCTTGTACAAAGCTCAAGTTCCAAGTGGATAAAGGACCTTCACATAAAACCAGACACACTGAAACTAATAGAAGAGAAGGTGGGGAAGACCCTCGAATTCCTAGGCACAGGGGAAAAGTTCCTGAACAGAACACCAATGGCCTATGCTCTAAGATCAAGAATTGACAAATGCGACTTCATAAAATTGCAAAGTTTCTGTAAGGCAAAGGACACTGTCAATAGGACAAAATGGCAACCAACAGATTGGGAAAAGATCTTTACCAATCCACATCCAATAGAGGACTAATATCCAATATATACAAAGAACTCAAGAAATTAGACTCTAGACAACCAAATAACCCTATTAAAAAATGGGGTATGGAGCTAAACAAAGAATTCTCAATTGAGGAAATGTGAATGGCTGAGAAGCACCTAAAGAAATGTTCAGCATCCTTGGTCATCAGGGAAATGCAAATCAAAAACAACCCTGAGATTCCACCTCACACCAGTCAGAATGGCTAAAATAAAAAACTCAGGTGATAGCAGATGCTGGCAAGGATGTGGAGAAAGAGGAACACTCTTCCATTGTTGGTTGGATTGCAAGATGGTGCAACCACTATGGAAAACAGTCTGGTGGTTCCTCAGAAAATTGGACATATCACTACTGAGGACCCAGCTATACCACTCCTGGGCATATACCCAGAAGATGCTCTAACACATAACAAGGACATATGCTCCACTATGTTCATAGAAGCCTTATTTATAAACAGCCAGAAGCTGGAAAGAACCCAGATGCCCTTCAACAGAGGAATGGATACAAAAAATGTGGTACATTTACACAATGGAATATTACTCAGCTATTAAAAACAATGAATTTGATAAATTCTTATGTAAATGGATGGAACTAGAAAATATCATCCTGAGTGAAGTAACTCAATCACAAAAGAACATACATGGTATTCACTCACTGATCATTGGATTTTAGCCCAGAAGCTTGAAATACCCAAGATTCAACTCACAGACCACATAAAGCTCACGAAGAA
Source organism: Mastomys natalensis (assembly GCA_021653895.1). NCBI lineage: Eukaryota > Metazoa > Chordata > Mammalia > Rodentia > Muridae > Mastomys > Mastomys natalensis. Next base: position 189,527 of record JAJTUV010001641.1, on the reverse strand, counting down.
TGACGACCAAGTAGGCGGGGCTTCAGTCCTTCTTAGAAGGAGTGACAGAATACTCAAGGGAGCAAATATGGAGACAAAGTGCAGGACAGAAACTGAAGGAGGGGCTGTCTACAGACCATTCCACCTAGATATCCATCCCATGTGCAGTCACGAAAGGTAGACGTTGATGTGGATGTCAGGATGTACATGCTGACAGGAGCCTGATATAGCTGTCTCCTTAGAAGTCTGCAAGAGTCTGACATACTCAGAGGCAGATGCTCACAGCTAACCATCAAACTGATCATGGGGTTCACAATGGAGAAGATAGAGTGAAGGCTGAAGGAGTTCAAAGGATTCATGACACCATGAGGAAAGCAACAATACCAACCAACCAGGGCCCCTGGAGTCTAAACCACCAGCCTGGGAGCACTTAGGGAGGGACCCATGGCTCCAGCTGTATATGCAAGGGAGCTATATATAAGGGAGAGAAGAGATCCTTGGTCCCATGAAGGCTGGACATCGTGGGGGGGGGATATTTGAGAGTGGGGAGGTGAGGTACGGGGGAGGGTGGGAAGGGGTACACCAACGTGGAGGCAGGAGGAGGGGGGAAGGGATAGTGAGTTCCTGGGAGGAGGAGGGGAAATGGGGTAAGGAGAGAACATCTGAAATGTAAATAAAATTTCCAATAAAAAAAATTTTACAAGAGCAACAAAAAAAAATTTTTGAAGCCACCGCTCATTGAGGACTCTCTGTGATCCAGGCCTTGGTCTAGATGCTCTGCCTACATCAGTTTATTCTCATCCTTGGTCATCATGCAAGATATAGTCTGTCTCCTTTGTCATGGCTACATAGATCCTAACACCCACTGAGTTTAAATAACTCAAACAAGAACTGAAAAGTTGTGTAATGGAATTTGACCAACGTGAGTTTGATTTCTGTGCTAGGAATGACTAAAGTGTTAATATATGAGATCTTAGAAAAATGAATAAATATTAAATGAAATGAGAATATCCCCGGAGCATATCAAGCCACCAGGAGAAACCTGGATTTTATCTCTGAGTTTTAAATTATGGCTAAGAAGTTTAATAACTTGGGGGCCAAATTTATTCCCAATAAACTCCTCATTCTGGGTGAGAGAAAGGAACACTCCAAGCATGGCCCAGATGAACATCCAATCAAACACTGCTGAGCATAGCTCAACTGAGTAGGACTTAGCTGTTAGACACAATGTCTGAGATACAATGAGTGTCCCCAAAAGATAGTGGGATGTGTCTGGAGGAAGACACTCTACTTACAGCAATCAGTGTCCTTCCTAATCTACAGTCCCCAAGTCCTCTACACTCCTCCTGGACACAACATGGTGGGCTCTATCCCGCCAATGGCCCTCTTATTGGTATCAACTTGTGTATGTATCTACTACTTTTCAATCAAACACCATGTCCAAGGCAACTCATAGAAGAAACTTGAGCTTATGATTCCAAAGGGTTAGAGTCCATGAGGGCAGTGTGGAGCTGCCCTCCCCATGGTGCAGCTCCATGCAGCATGTTGACTACAATAGCAAGCTGAGAGCTCACCTCTTAAATCTCAAGCAGGCAACAGAAAGCAAATTGAAGATGGCTCCAGTCTTTCACCTTCCAAAGTCCACCCCCAGTGATGTACTTCCTTCGGTAAGGCCACACTTCCTAAACTGCCTGAGCAATGCCACCAACGAGGCACCAAGCCCTATAGAAGATAGATCTGACAGAGACAGATGCTGTGCCATGTTGAAGGAATGGCTAAAATTCTCAAGGAAAACATTGAGTGTGGAATCAACTGTATGTTGATGTCCAACAGGAGAGGTGAGGCTACATTCCAGGAAAGACAACACTATATGTTTTGTGCATAGAGTGAGGAGTGTGACAGCTATAGCTTAGCAAGGATACTGAGTGGATTCAATATGGCTGAGAGGCAGCATGTGCCTAAGTGATCAAGAGAGGAATCTGTGGAGAGCTCTTGGTGCTGCTTCTAAGAATTTGGCAAGAATGTGACATTGGGCTAGGACAAAGCTCAAGATGAATACACCTGAAGAATGTATTGTATTTCTTGTTCTTGGTCATCCTGATATACCCCTAGACACTGTGACCACAGGACTTCGCTTATTGCTTTGTTTGTTCCTTGACTAATTTGTCTTTGATCTAGAACTGACCCTATTCTTTGCATGTATCTGGAATGGTATAAAAGCTGACTGGGGAAAACTAAACCCACTTCAGCCTCAGCACTGGCTGGAGTCATTTTAAAATGTTCTCTAATTGTCTTTTCTTTTTTCAATCCTAATCCCTCCCTTGAGACCCTGTTCACTGACTGAGCTAGCTTGGACAGGAATCTACAAAGATGGGCAAGCTCTCTGGGAAACAGAAGCATGGGGAGGGTGAAGCATTGTAGAAGACCAATCACACTTAAAATAACTGCACTCACTTTTATTCTTTGTGGCTCAGCTAAAAGGTCATTTCATTGGAGACCTAGCCACTGACAAACTTATTGAAAACCCTCTGCTTTCTGACTGTGGATACAATGTGACCTTTTGCTTCCTTCTAATGTCAGACCAGGATGGGTTGCATCTCCTGGAGATATAAGCCAAGAGAAACTCTTCTTTCTTAATAGTTAATTAATTAATAAGAGATACCAGTAAAGTAGCGCTGCAGAGGTTGAGGCAAGATGCCAAGTTTCGGGGTAGCCTGGGCTACATAATGAGACCCTGTCTCAGGGGGAAAAGTAATAAATAAAAATACACACATCCCTCCCCTTCTATCAGTCTTTTTCATAACAGCAAACTTCACTGGGAGTTATTCACATATGAGTTTGCTGGTTTTTCTTTGTTTCTCCTATGTCACATTCAGTGTGGGTTGGGGGCACATCTGGGACTGGATTATGACCTTGACCTTTTGCATCACCACAGGGCCTAGAACTCTTGAGTAACTGCACTCCTGTTTTCCCATGGGCAGAGACGAAATGATGGTGGAAGTGAAGACGGAAGAGAACTGCTTTAGAAGGGAGCAATTTTAGGAATTTGTAGAAATTACAAATGGGAATACTGAGTGGCCAGGAGATTAAACAAGTACAAGACTTGAGGCATAGATGTGAGCTGGAACCAGGGATATGAAGCCAGCCATGTTAGGCAGTAACATTGAAACCAGTCATCTGATGAGGGGCTATGACAGCTCTAAGGGAAGAAGGAGATCCTGAAACATGACCTCATGTAGCTCTGCAGGCTTTGTGTCCTAAAGAGAATGGTGATCTGCTGGACAAGCATCATGCTCAAGAATATACAGTGCCTCACAGACAAAGGGAGCACCATAGAGTGTCCATGGTGCCTTACAAGCAAAAGGAACATGTCTAAGTATCCATGGTGTGTCACAGACAAAGGGAGCACCTCTACTGGCTAAAGAGAAGTATTAGTAACAAAGCTTGTCAAATGTGAAGGCAGAGCAAGCCAGGAATAATGATATGGAGTTCTTGTCTAACATGCATCCAATCTCCAGCACTTGTCTAACATGCATCCAATCTCCAGCACTACAACAAAATAAAACAAATAGAAACACCAGTAAGGTAAGACTATTCAAGGAAAAGAACAGAAAAAGCCATCAGAGAGATGGCACCTGGTTCTCACTTGGCTGGGCTTCAGGGTACTTCACATGACTTCAGCTGAGAAATTGAGGAAGGCTCAGTGTGGACTCCTGGGTGTACCTTCAAGGCTCAGTTCCTATGTTTGCTTGCTATCAGTCTCACTCAAAAAAATTTAACTCCCATCCCTGATGTTTCTTGCTTTTAAAATTGAGAAAATCATAGTAGCTGTCCCCATGGGGTTCTAGAGAAGATTAGATGAAATGACATAATTAGTGCTCAGAATAGCCCTCAGTGCAGGCCAAACCCCAGGACACACCAATCATCTCTGTAACAGCCAAGATGGACCTCATGTGCTGCCACAGACTCTTCAGGTGGAATGTGCCTTGTCCCTAGCAGAGCACACTGGCACTAAAAGTGTTAGTTGTCAGCATTCACAGCCCAGTTGTCTACATCCATAAAGTCACCTTCTCTGAAGTGACAGTTCCCTTTTTCAGGGCAACCAGCATTGAAGACTGATCTATACAGAATGTAAAGACCCAGCTCTGTCTCCCAACACAAAGCAATCTTGAATGTTTGTTACTAATTTAGGTCTCCCCGTAGGGTCATCTGAGGCTCCATTTAAGACTATATTACAGTTCAGTATGTCCCTCTGTTCTACTGGGGCTTCCTCCCACAGTAGAAACTGCCAGGGACAAAATCCAGAATCAGAATCTGCTTCTCAGGAAAGCAAACCTGAACTCTAACACTGGGTCCAGGGCAAACTGAGGAAGAGGAAGTAGAAGAAGGTTTAGGAATTTCATTTTCAACCATCTGCTGACACCGAAACCTAAATTCTATGGATAACAGGAGAGTGGGTAGCCCCCAGTACAAGATGTAATTGCTAGGACTCTAAATTAGTAAACTCTGAAGATGCATCAATGGAAAGTGATGTATGTGTTCAACATGGGAGAGGTAATACTCATGTATATAATGAATTGAAGTGGATACCACTGAGCCAAACTGATCCCAGGAAGAGGATAAGCAAACAGGAGTCATCAATCAACACCAAAAGGTTAATGTAAAAACAAGAGGATTTGTTCAACTGTACAGAAATTAAGGGCCTGCAGGCTCATCTACAGATGTCATGGACCTGGGTATCATGGGGGTATTTAATTGTGTGCCTTATTTCACAGGAAAAACAGAAAAAGGGGAGGTATTGCTTCATAATCAAAATGAAATGAAGTCAAAGACAGACGAAGTGGCACTTAGTAGAATATAGGAGGACCAATCCCAAAGCTTCATTGAGTGAGCTGTAGATTTCGGAAGGAAAGTCAATTCACAACCACAGTAGATCTACTGTGCCAGGCTCAGAGCCTTTGTTGATGCAAAATGTGACCTTGATTCATTCATTAGACAGGGACATTTTGAATTTTGTTTGATGCAGGTGAAGATACTGAATGCCAAGTTCCTCAATCCTTTAAGCATTTACAAGTACCCCACTTTAAAAACCATCTGCCTTACTTTGTTTAATTATGAGGAAGAGTCCATTCTCTAACACAAAATGTGTTTCTGTCTAACAGGACTCAATCTCCTTAGATCTCTCGGCAAATAGCTGTATACGGACACAGCAACATATGTGATGAACCTGCTATGAAGGAGAGGAAGCCTGCTACAGAGGCACTGTGGGGCATCATCAATGTGGAACACAGAGGTTGAGAGTGTGCCATGGGACCGATTCTGAAGATATCTGATCAAAGAAGTTGAACATTCTATATGACAAGGAAGAACTTACAGATTTATGAGTACTTTCCCAGGATATAAGATTTAACACTCTGGCAAGGCTGTGGGAAGATGATGTGATATCATCCTAGGATAACACTAGAAGATGGTGAAGATGCTGATCTGTACAAAGATCCAGAATAACCATGACAGATGGAAACATAAAGGAATGAGACTAAAGGAAGTGAGTCAAAATAAAGCAGATATACTATAAGCATTTGTGGACTGAAGTCTCTGGTGGCAAAGCAGTAAGGACTAAGCTGGTGAGGTGGTGACCACTGTCACTCAGAAGTTCAGTAGTGGCTTTCTTCTACATTTCAGAGCTGGCAATAGAGATGTCATTACAGCAATAACTTCACAATATGTGGGGATGATAGGACCACAACATGTCAATCCTAGATGGGTTCAATTGTGGTGAATGACAAAGTCAGGCCTGCAGGCTCATCTACAGATGTCATGGACCTGGAGGTCATGGAGGTATTTAATTGTGTGCCTTATTTCACAGGAAAAACAGAAAAGAAAAAGGGGGAGGTATTGCCTCATAATCAAAATGAAATGAAGTCAAAGACAGACGAAGTGGCACTTTGTAGAGATGAGATTGAAAGAAGTATCTAATCTCAGGAGAAGGCTAGGTTTCTCTTACCAGTTTCCATTCATGAACCAGGTTCTAGACCCAGATCTACTGGCTCTAAGAAGAAAGCCCTATGGTGACATTCAAGTGTACACATGACTTCTCTTTCACAACTCTTCTGACTCCAAGTATATGGTATTTCCTCATACATCAGTCAATTCTCTCCCAGCAGTGGGATATCCTACAAGTCCATGCAATTCTGACTATCCATAACAACCCTCAGATCTCAATTATTGAAGTTTTAGAGCCAGAAGATTTGTGCATTGCATCTAAGTCCAGAATCTCCCATTCTTCTCACCAACCAGCTATAATCTGAGAGTTCCCATGACCCCTTTCTCAGGGTAAACAATTTGCTCTAGTGGTTCAAAGAACTTAGGAAAACAATTCACTTAATACCTGTTAATTACAGAAATCATAACTTTGGGAATAGTCAATAGATAGTCAATGGAATAGTCAATGGAAGACCAAGTATAGCACAGCTGGGTATAGAACTTCCATGCCCTCTCTGAGTGTACTAAATCCATCTGGGTATAGAACTTCCACACCCTCTCTGGGTGTACTACATCTGGGTATAGAGCTTCCATGGGTATAGAACTCCCATACCCTCTCTGGGTGTACTATAGCTGGGTATAGAAGTTCCATGCCCTCTCTAGGCATACAACAGATGGGTAAAGAACTTCTACACCCTCTCTGGTCATACTATTCCTTAATACTCCAAGGTGTGTAACAACATACACAAGCTTTCTGCACACTGTGGCTTAGTGCTTCTATGGAGTGTCTGTCACATAGACAAGGCTGATTAATCATTCACCATTGATGACTGAACTCAAACTCTGACCCCTCTCCCCTTTCTGCAGTTAAGATGAATGTTTCAAACCTCTGATCACACAGTTCATGTCCCTGAAAACCTTTTTTTACATGAAATTATCAAGGAGCACACCAAGAGTTACCTCATTAATGTAAATCCAGGCATGGCTGAAAATGGTTATTAATAACAGAAGTGATACTTTCATTTGGGAAATCAGGAGCATTTTAAAGCTCTAAACCAAGAACCAGGCATGCATATGTATGTGTATATGTTCATATGTGTGTATGATATATATGTGTATGATATATATACAAAACATTTTTATTACAATATTATATTCATAAAATGGCATCCATTTACTTTAGTAACTGTATGGTAAAGAAAGTATATTATCAAAACATTTGAAAAACTCTTATACATGGAGTCTTTATTGACACTGATATTGGGAGATCTAATGTGGCATTGTGGTCTTCTACTACTATGAAAATAAAGAGCTGCCAGGCAGTAAATATAGCCCTAGTCCAGGGTCCATTAAGTCTATGACCTACTTGGTATTCATTCTTTTGTTTCTATGATAGTTAATCTTGTCAACTTGATGGAATTAGAGTCACCATGGAAACAAACCTCTGTATGGGAGTCTACAGTCTGTGCGGGAATCTATAGTCAGTGTGGGAGTCAATAGTCTACGCTGGAGTCTACAGTCTGTGCAGCGGGAGGGGAGTCTATAGTCTATGTGTGTGCGAGAGTCTATAGTCTGTGTGGAGGTCTATAGTCTGTGAAGGGAGGAGGGTTAACTGAGAGAAATACCAACTCTCAGTGTGGAGTGTTGAACTGGATGAAAGGAGAAAGCTGAATAAGCACGAGCATCCATGACCTTTTGCTTCCTGACTGTTGATGCAGTGTGATCAGTCAGTTCAGGTTTCTGCTGCCAGGTCCTATGTACCATGATGTACTATACTCATGTAAAAGCCAGAGAAAACCCTTAAGTTGCCTTTGTCAGGAATTTTGTTAGAGAAATGAGAAGCATAACTGATACAATCCCCAAACACATAAATATATGTATGTATGTATGTGTATATGTATATATGATATATATGACATTGTGTGTTGTGTGTGGTGTGTGTGTGTGTGTGGTTATAGTTGTGTGTGGTGTAGAGAGATAGGTCTATAACAGTCTATAGCCCGTTGAGGATCTATAGTCGTGCAGGAGTCTATAATCTGTGCAGGGGTCTATAGTTTGTGCAGGGGTCTATAGTCTGTGCAGGGTCTATAGTCTGTGCAGGAGTCTACAGTCTGTGCAGGGGTCTACAGTCTGTGCAGGGGTCTACAGTCTGTGCAGGGGTCTATAGTCTGTGCAGGGGGTCTATAGTCTGTGCAGGGGTCTATAGTCTGTGCAGGGGTCTATAGTCTGTGCAGGGGTCTATAGTCTGTGCAGGGGTCTATAGTCTGTGCAGGGGTCTATAGTCTGTGCAGGGGTCTATAGTCTGTGCAGGGGTCTATAGTCTGTGCAGGGGTCTATAGTCTGTGCAGGGGTCTATAGTCTGTGCAGGGGTCTATAGTCTGTGCAGGAATCTACAGTCTGCATATAACTACACACCTATATATGATAGGCTGACAACATCTAGTAGTTGGTATAATTAATATTGTCAAGAGCTAACATATGGAGAAAAGCCAAGTAGAAGCCTCTAAGCATAAGACAAGGAACTAAAATTATCATGTCTCAGCAGGCATTGGTGCCACTTCTAGGCCTAAAGGGCATGGCATTAGTCATCCCATCACCATGCCACTTAACTCATAAGTCTGGCCTCCATAATGAAGCAGATGGATCCTGGAGGCTGAGTGTACAGTGGTGAAAATCTGAAAGGCAGGAGCCTTGCCTGCAGCTGCTGTGCTAGATACGTTATCTATGGTGGTGCAGATTAGCACAAACTCACATACAGGCTGTATAGCTATTGATCTGGCAAATGAATTCTATTCCATCCCTATCAGAAAAGAGGATCGGGAAATAGCTGCACTAACTTGGACAGATATGTTTGCAGTCTTGCCTAGGGCTTTGTGGAGGAAACAGCCCACAGGACAACAAGTGACCACATGGTAAGAACTGCTCATGACCTGGGCTCCCTCAGACTCTGCAGCTCATAAAATCGAATGGGCTCAGCAGCAATGCAACTTAAATTAGAAGTGGTTCAGGAAGCCAGAAAGCCCGTGGCTTCCCAGCTACTCTTTTGCACCAGCGTGAATCCTTTACCAGTCACTCTTCGGCCCCATGGGAGATCACTGGTGACCCACTTGTGATGTGGAATAGACACTCAGTTCTGGTTCATAGGTAGGTCACTCTGTTATGGGAGAGAAGGCTAAGTGTGAAGGAAGCAGCCTACAGCCTCACTGGGAGATAACCCAGATAAACCACTGTGGGTGGGATTCTTCTCTCAGAGCAAAAACTTTTGGACAATGTCATAGTAAGTTTGCCCATTGTTGTGACTCAAATACTTGACAAGAAACAACTTGAGAGAAGGGGTTTATCTGGGCTCACGGTTTGAAGGTACAACACATCACAATGGGAAGGCAAAATGGTAGGAGTGGCTCAGTGATAATGGTAGGAGCTTGAGGCTGGCTGTTCAGATCCTGGGAGAGCAGGAAACAAGGCTGAGACAGGAAGTCACCCAATATGAACCTCAAGTCCTGCCCCCAGAAGAATCTATGCCGCTGGCGCTCTACGATGACCACCAGTAGGGGAGTGGGTGTCGAGGCAGGATATGCACACACTTATACCCACTAGGCTTCGCCTCCAAAAGCATCTAAAATTTCCCCCAGTAGCATCACCAGCCGGGGACCAAATATTCAAACACATGAGCCTATGGGCTCATTCAAACACTTCGAAGCCATCCCTGTGTAGGCAGGTTATAGGCACATCCAATTTTATGAGTGAGAACTGGCTCCAGGTGAGAATGCTGGTGACAGCCTAGACAGAGAGGACAGAGAGGACAGCATCAGGAGCAAGAAGCTTCAGAGAAGAAGGACTCGCAGTGAGCCTGACCGATGTTAAGCCGCTGAGGTGATACTGCAGCTCACCTCCCCACACACAACTTCTCCATCTGCCTATTGTATCCCCACAGGTTGAACAAGGGGAAACAGCCCAGTAACCCACAAGTACTACCTGAAACGTGGAATTCACCTCTCTGCACTGGACTGGACTCTCAGGACCTACCTGGTGCTACCATGGAGCAGTGCATAAGATGGTTTTCATGAGTGCCTGTGGGAAAAAGGCCATTCTCTCTCTCTCTCTTTCTCTCTTTCTCTCTGTCTTGCTCTCTCTCTCTCAAGTTTGGACAACCAGACTGCTTACTAATAATCTATAAATTTAGCACTATCCTAACAGTAAAATTAAGAAAGAATAGTTATTGAACTGTTTTCAGTAAACCATCTTAGAGAAAAATGATATCTCACAAACTTCTTTTCATAAAAATTAATGCTGCTTCCTAAGTGAGGCTCCCTGGCTGTAGATGGCTTTTTAGATATACAGACACTCACAGGACTGTGCTGACTTCAGAACTGGGCAAGTGTTTGAATGGCTTTCTTAAATTAAACTTGTGATGTTTTCATCTGTGAGTTAATTAAAATAATGTTTTATTTAAAACAAAAACAAAAACAAAAACCATGTTACCTTTCTGTCACAGTATTCCTGACCTAAATTCTCTCATAGATGCTCATATACGATGCTCTGGCATGGTTGAAATTTTCTTACATATTACAAAAAAACTTTTCTTCCAAACACTTAAGGTAACAGAAGAATAGATTTTATTAAAATATCTGCAGTGTCCATTGCAAAAGCAATGAAGCCAAGACATGTAGCCTCAGGGATGTTCTTGGTGGAAGCTCAGAGGCTCTTGGCAAAGTCATCCCTTGTGAGACAATGGACTTTGCCAGGAAAACGTGGTACGGTAGAGTGGATCTGAGTCCCCAGAAACTTGGGTACACACCTGAGATGGTAGGTGGCTCCCTGCTCCCTGTCAAATTCCTGACCCAGAACACCTGCCACACTTCCCACATAAGGAAATGTGACCTGTGGATATGTAGGCCCAGAACAGAGTTTTCCGTGTTAATGAGGTACCTAGAGGCCCTGAGGGTTTAGCCAATAAGTTTCCCTTCCCAGACATTCCTCCCTGAAAAAGGTATTTAATCCTCTGGTCCTCCCTGAGAAGGTGGTGTGCATCCGTTCTCTACAATGAGCAAGCAATGTGAGCGGAGGAGCATCCAATTTTCCCATTTTCCCATTGTTTTCTAGATGGGCCTTGCATTTTTGGTGTGTTTTGTAGATTTCCTTTTCTGGTCCCTTGTTCAAAGCCTTTCCATTTAGCCCTCCTGATGTACACAATGCAAATGTGCCTGTGGCAGAGGAGAGAATGCTCCCCCACTCACTTCACCCCATGCCTTGGACTGACAGTGCTGGAGGAAGGCTCCCCACTCCTCTTCAGTCCACACTGCCTCACCCCTGTGCCTTGCCAGTTACTGCCTCTTCTTACCCTTGGATATAGCATTTGCCTTTTGGTCTGAGCACCCCACCCCCACCCCATTCTCCCATTTTGCCAATCCTTTGTTTTTTGATGTAGCTTTAGATGCCAGAGCTCATTATTTTGATTCTCATAATTGGCTTGATTTCTTTCTCCAGCTACATATCAAATGTTTGAGAATAGCTTCCTTCTGTCTTTATTCATAAATAACTTGGCTAGATATGAATTCTTGGGTTACCCTCCATTCTCTCTTTTCAGACCTCTAAAAATATTGCTTCAACATCTCCAAAATTCGAGGCACATTTGGTATTTTTCCTTCTGAATATCATTTGCTTTTACCTCTTCAGGACCAGAAGAGCCAATTTCTGGTTTTCTTAATGTTCACTCTTTCAGCAGACACGGTGTTATTTGCTTGTCTAATGGCGGAAGGCACTGCTTTTATAACACTTGACCTGGGGAAGTAATATTCTCTTTTGGAGGTCAGAAGATGGATTCTAGAACTTGACCTAAATGCCCAGCTTCGGATAAGTCTTTGAAATTCATAGAGACAAGTAAGAGTGATACGCATTGTTTCTGAGGATGTATCTATTTCTTACCAATCGACACTCATTCTTGCCAATGACATCCATTCCGATGTGTGACTTGTGAGGTATTCAATAAACACCACAGTCTGAAACATTGAGAATCAAAGCTTTATTCGAATTTAAGTTCATCGTAATGAAAAAAGGAATAGCAATAGACACTGCATTAGCTCCTCCTCCTACCTACACGTAGGCTACCGATAAGTGAATGTTCACATGTAGGATGCTGCAGAGGATAAGGCAGAGTTATTAGAATTTTAAAAGGAGAAGAATTCAAGGCCCTTGTTCTTGGCCCCTTAGGGTCAAGAGCCACGCTTGTTTGGAGGCATCAGGTGGAATAGTGCTGTTCTGTGAGTGAAAGACAGTGCTAGTCTTAAAAACAGAGATGGACGGGGCAGAAGTCCTGCTCTGATAGCCCCAAGCTAGGTTGCACTCCCAAATTCCAATTAGGGAGATGAGTAATGGTGGACAGGACACAAAGGAGGAGGAAATATAAGAAGACCAGAAACCTCCACCTTATCTTTGGTTTGAAATTTAGATTAAAATAAGGAAGAATTGGGGCAGTGGGCAAAGCACAGTTGCTAAATCCTGGTTAAAGTATGGTCTCAACCATCATTAATTCACTCTGTTTACAAGGTGGTCCAATAAGTTACCCTCAGCTGAGAGGACCAGCCTGGTCCCTACAGGATGATTACCACCCCGCCTTATGGACAACTGCCTTCATCTGCAGCGTTAAGTCCTCCCAGGTTCTTCTCTTCTCAGAATCCAAGGTGAGTACAGGTTTAAGGCAACAGTCAGACTATCTTGGAGCCTTCATCCTTGAAACAGGATGGGACAGCTTAGGTAGACAGATGCTGCATATGTGAGTCACCTGCCAATGCTGAGTCAAACTGGAGCCTTTGCCCAAGTATAGGAGACGTATACACAATAAAGAGAAAAAAAGCAGATTCATCCTACTTACCTAAGGTAAGGAGTCAGTCCATTCTAGCAAGAGCAGCTACATGCCTGTTATTTTATTAATGTAATTGAATTGTGGGTATGAGTTTGGGAAACCATAAGAGCCAGGTTTGAATCTTGTTCTTGCTTTAGCCATCTGTGATGTTGGGCAAGTTATAAAGCCCCTCCACCCATCATCCTCACATGTAAAATAATAATTATTCCAACCGTCTACTGATACAGTGGGTATTAAATGAAGCATATTTATTTAAATGCATATTTAGTTCTTACCTCCCAGCTGCTTTCTCTTTGAGCTTTCTTCCCATTTTAACATTCTATGGGTCTAATTAAAATCGGGATAATATAGCATATTAGTCACTTCCCCCTATTTCTCTGTAATATTTTTGTAAAGTACTTGCCATTAGAGCTTGGGTATAATATTTTTCTATTGCTTGAAATCTAGTTTTAATGAAATATTTGCTGAAGACCCATTTATAGTCCCTAATTAAGCATGACAGATGGGTGTCCCTGAGACCACCATTTAGTAATTGCCAAATAGATACCATAAAAAACAACACATAAAGAAGAAGAAAGCTGCCTGACAGCAGCTGATGTTTCTCATCTCCCTGCCTCGCCATCTCATCAGATTTGGGAATTCTCTGAGGTCAAAAGGAAATTAGATGTGTGAATAAGAAACCTGACATTTCATTTCTACACAATCCATCTACAGAACCTGAATCTGACATGAACACTTGCTCTGTGAAAGAACAAGTTAAACACTGCATTTCACAACAGGTGCTTGTGAATGCACCCTGTGCTGGTTCTGGGAAAAAAAAAAACTGAAAGAAAATAAAATAGATGCTTAACTGCTTCACTTTAATTTTGTTTCCTGAAGCCATATATTATCTGGCTAGGTGATTGATGATATCATTTAAATTCAATTCTCAAAAAAAATTAGACCATTAGATAGCAAATAAAATTGTCATTTTTTTCCATTCACAAAAAGACAAGGTAGAAGATGAATACATTAGTAGTCTAGCTTTTACTCCATGGATCTTGCGTTAAGTCTTTATGAAGCAACACTCAACATTGTGGGGTCAATTCTAGGATCAGCACTGCATGGTCCGAGTGACCTCAAGACAGATTGTTTAATTTATTTCAGTCTCCTTTTCTTCGCCTGAAAAGTGGGGGCAACCCCTCCCCTGAGAATAATGTCTTCAGAAACCTCAATGGTCTGTCTTAAAAATTAGCTTAAGATAACAGCCTTGAAATCACACTATGAAGACTTTCTGTGAGTGAAAATAAACTCCTGGCATCCTCTTTTGCTTTTTATTTGATTTCCTCCACCCCCAAATCGAAAATACTTCTGTACCTTCTCTTCTATCAATTCTAGTGTACAATATGAATTTTGAGAAATTATTCTATTTCTCCAGATTCTAATTTTAAATTGAAAGTATGGGTGGGAATCATCCATCTGATCAAATGGACACACACCCTTGCTAGTATCTCACGGGTGCAGTGTGTCCCCTCAGAACTGTAAGGAGAAGGGACTGCAGAGGTGCACTGAGATAGAAACAATGAAGCCAGCGCTGCCTCCAGTATTGCTAGGACTGAACATGTGAATCACACTCTTGGAAGGACTTTGTTACAAGTTACACTCTTAGAAGGACTTTGTTACAAAGTCACACTCTTACAAGGACTTTGTTACAAAGACATCATGGGAGATCTATGTTGTTGAAGACTAGTGCTATGACACTGCCTTCTAAGTGTTTACACCCACACTCATAGATTTATGTTGCTCTCAACTTAGTCAGAGAAGTCTCGGTTGTCAGTGGGGGATAGTTAATGCTGAGACTCATAATTAGTCAAAGTGTCAACTATAAGTAGCTATGAGAACTCAGCCATGGTTAAGGCATCTGTAGTAACCTCTTCTCAGCCAAGTCTCAGGAAATGTGTGCAGAAATGTTCTGCAGAATGTGCAGAAAGACCATAGAGCTGATTGATTGACTTCATGAGGCCTGGCTGCTTGCCTGTTGCATACACCACACCACAGACCACATTTGTAGAGATCTGCACAAGATCAAGCCAATCAAAATTCTGACCAGAAAGTAGCTCCACCCTTGAAGGATGAGCTGACGACAAGGGAAGGTTGCTGGGGGGAGGGGGGAGACACTCTCCTTTGGGGCTATGGCTGCTAGTAGATACCCATGCCTCGGCGAATGGCCCGATACCCATGCACATATGGGCAGCGCTAATTGGACTCAGGCAACTATCAATAACAAAATATAAATGGGGAATATGATGTTGGGAGACAAAAGAGTGGGGAGCTGGGGAAACTTGGAGGATAGTAATGATGGATGAATATGATCAAAATATATTGTATAAACATACAAAATTTCAATGAATAAATTAAAAATATTGTTTATTTAAACATTCTCACTTTTAAAAACCTAGCCTCCATACAGGTGGCTTCTTCCTGAGTCTAACCTCCATACGGGTGCCTTCTTCCTGCAGCTACAGAGCCATCTTCTGGCTCTGTCGCTGCTCTGCCCCTGGAGGAGGGCACTGGCATGTCTGCCCAGACTGTCAGGCTTCCTTACCCTGAATAAATCTCACCAATGAGCCTTGAAGACAGCAGGGGGAGAAAGTTAGAGTTCCCCAGATGAAGGTCTCCAGCTATTTTGGGAATATCCTGCATCTGTTGTTTTCTAAGACTCAATACACAGAGAGGCATACTGTGGAGTAGCAGAGGGTGTACTGTGGAGAGAGTAGCAGAGTATTGTGGAGTAGCAGAGGATGTACTGTGGAGGGAGTAGCAGAGTATTGTAGGTAGCAGAGGTGTGCTGTGTGTAGAGAGGGTGTACTGTGGAATAGTAGAGGGTGTACTGTGGAGTAGCAGAGTACTGTGGAGTAGCAGAGGGCGTACTGTGGAATAGCAGAGTCCTGTGGAGTAGCAGAGTACTGTGGAGTAGCAGAGGGCGTACTGTGGAGTAGCAGAGTACTGTGGAGTAGCAGAGGGCGTACTGTGGAGTAGCAGAGTACTGTGGAGTAGCAGAGGGTATATGTGGAGTAGCTGTTCTCTTTCCTACTTTTTGTTTCTTTTCTTTGCCTTAGAGTTTCTCATACTTACAAATGTGCATCAGTTGAGAATGCACTTAGAGCCCGTGGGAGGCTATGGTTACCATTTTAAAAATCATTGGTTGGCTCAGTATCCCATATGCATAAGAGCCCCACAGGTTAACTCTTTTTCCGGCCAGGTCTGGTGAGACAGGGTTATAAACCCAGCTAACTGAGAGACTAAGTCAGGAGGACAACACATTCAAGGCCTGTCTGGACAATTTAGTGAGACCCTGTTTCAGAAGAAGGCAGAAAGGAAGGGCTGAGACATTGCTCAGGGATAGAATGACTATCTAGAAAATAAAAGATACACACACACACACACACACACACACACACACACACACACGGCCAGGGGCTGGAGGGATGAGCTCAGTGCTTAAGAGCACTTGCTGCTCTTTCAGAGGACCTTGGTTTAGTTCCCAATACCCATAATCCTAATTGTCTGTAACTCCATTCCAGAAATATGATGTCCTCTTGTGGCCCTTGAGGGCACAGCACACACATGGTGTGCATTCATACATGAAGGCAAGGACTCCTAAGTCTTTTTCAAAAACGGCCTGGCTGAAGAATTATATACATATATACATAATATATACACATATTATATATAATTACAACTGCTCTAAGACTCTTAGGGCTCAGGAGAAACAGTTTACCCCAGTGTTTCTGTCTCCAGTATCACACAACTCTTACTGACTAAAGCTGCAGCTGTCCCAGGCTAGCCCAGCACCTTATCCAGCACACACACCTTATACGCAAAATAGTGGGACAATGTCATCTGCCTAATCGGAAGAGTGTCCTATGAATCTGTCACCAAAGTAGTGGAAAAATTGCAAATTTATGAGCTATTAGGGATAGCAGGTATTTTCAGAGTTTACAGACAGGTATCTGTCTGCAGGAAAGATCAATATCTGTATCGCCTGCCCCGTATTTTCTGAAGTATTGACAGAACATGCGTCTCCATCACTCTCAGAACCTGTAAGGGAACCCTGAATAATTTCAAAACTGGAGTGTTCCCATAATCGATCACTTCTCCGGAGGGGAGGCTTTTTCAGATTCAAAGACGTGCAGCTGTAAGGTGAAAAGGCAAACTACAGCAACAATAGAAAACATCAGCAGAGCTGACTCGAAAACCGAACTGTGGCACAGGTATCGGCTTCCTGCCTAGAAGCTTTGTGGCAGCCAGGGAAGCCTTCCTAAAACAGGGAGCTGGGTCTGGGAGCCTTCGAAGTCAAGGGCCCGTGGCAATGTGCATTCTGGTGCTAGCATTTATGGCACCCTCCCTAGTGCAAAGCTCTCCAGATAAACTTCTCAATCTCCATCTACAGAAAGAGCAATGCCATTCAATCCACGGGGACATTTCCTCAGCATCAAGAGATGCTATTAACGTCAAGCCATCACCATTTCTCATCTTAAAGGGGCATTAAATAAGCACAGCGGATTCATACAGGTGAGCCATGTGTACCAGCCATAAAACAGCACCTCGTTCAGGTTGAATTATTCATTAATGCTTATGCTGTGAGTAAAATGGCCCATGACTTTGCCCAATTGTTAATGTCTTTATTAAGAATGGCTGTGAAATGGAAGTCTCTGCCTCTGCTGTGTTTGTGCTCGGTTTGGTTTTCCTGTCCTGGCGCACTCGTTGTGTTCAGTGGGCTTTAGATGGAGACCCTGGATCTTTGTCCTTGCTTATTCTCTTCAGACAGTGCCTGTCTCCTTATCCCGGGATCTGACCACAGCCATGTCATATCACTTCCT
This sequence comes from Mastomys natalensis, assembly GCA_021653895.1. NCBI lineage: Eukaryota > Metazoa > Chordata > Mammalia > Rodentia > Muridae > Mastomys > Mastomys natalensis. Next base: position 171,842 of record JAJTUV010001641.1, on the reverse strand, counting down.
CAATCAGAAAATAAGAGCGAGGAGTGCAAGTGAGCAGGTGTCAGCAAATGTCCTGCACTTGTACATCCCAGGCCCCACCCACCACCAAGGCCCCACCCACCACCAAGGTCTTCCCATATCAATTCCTATAATCAAGTCAGCCCCTCCTGCCCAGAAGCCCATCACCCTGGTGATGCTACATGCTGTCAAGATGACAGTTGACACCAATCACTGGGGTGCCTTTTGCTCACCTCTAGAACCAAAATATCTTTTTGCTCAATGAGGTTAGACCTTTTTGACTAAAACAAGAGATGATAGAAGGGAAGGGAAAATAACTCCATGTCAGAGCTGATGGAGGGAATTCACAGATTATGAAGGCTAAGTTGACACTCCAAGATATCTGATTCTCTAGTCTACTGACTGAAGACCTCTTACGGTGTTTCTGGCATCTCTAAGTAGACTACAGCTTACAGAATCCACAATGATTTGCCACGGAATGACAAGGATTTCTGTGAGACAATGTTCTGGGATAAACACTTGTGTCTCCTAGCAGACTTCAAATGTCCATCTTGAAGGGTGGGGCTATGACTTGGAGAGATAGCTGGACAACACAGCAGAGAATTCCTGGGAGTTGTGGAGGATTTTGCAGATCTGTTCCATTCTCAGAAATCCCTAAAGTGGCTGCAGAGCAAAAAGAAGTACAAGGGTATGGCCATAAGCACTGTCAGAAAGCTTGACCCCATCAAGTGCAAATAGTAGCCCTCAGATTCACAGTTCTGTGTTTGAATCCTGGGATGGTCTTTGTCCTGTTGATTAACCTCTCGAAGGACCAGTGTTATCCACGCTCACACTGGGTACAATCATATGCTCAGTGAGGAGACTAGGGGGACTAAAAGAGCTGAGTATGGGGCTAGCTCAAACTCAACTCCAGCCCTGAGGGATAGCTAGCACTTAGCTTCAACTCTGACCGTGATCTTGGGAAGATCTGAGGCACAACCTATTGCTTCATCTCTTTAGCCCTCGTGCCGTTAAAATGATCAGTGACACAAGCTTACCCTCAGCTGCCCAAGACTAACAGGGTGTGTGTGATTAGTAATAAGAGCAAAGGGGTCTGCTCAGATTCACTGCTGATGTCTTTGTATTTGCGTCCTTGTATGACATTCCTAGCTCTGCTTGTTAATTCTACCTAGTCCTTAGCACTAATAACATAATCATGTTTGCATGTTTTCTACATTTTCCTATCTTCCTTACTATACTAAATTAATAGGCTGCACCACGGCAGGAATTTCTCTGCTTTGTTTATTCTAGAATAGTACCAGCCACTTCACAGGCACTCGGAAAATTGTTGTTAATGAGCGAAGGAAGAAGGAACAGCCACACACCCTGATCTGGTACCCAGGTGTGCGAGAGCAGTCTGCTTTCCTCCACTACACCTGGACCAAGCCGTGCTTCCAGTTTGACAGTGTGGAACTCCGCCCCTTTCCTGAGACTGACAGTGTGGAACTCGCCCCTTTCTGAGATGACAGTATGGACTCGCCCCTTTCCTGAGACTGACAGTGTGGAACTCCACCCCTTTACTGAGACCTGAGACAGTGTGTAACTCCACCCTTTTTCTGAAACTGACAGTATGGAACTCCGCCCCTTTCCTGAGACTGACAATGTGACATTCCCACTGTTTTGTGCTGAGGCTGAGGTCACATGAGAGACCTGAGCCCACTACATAGTGTCAAAGTGTTAGACAATCAACATCACGTCTACATGGTTTATATTTCCATGCTGGCACCTATGGAAATAACCTTTCTAACCACTACTGGGTCATTTTACCTCCCTCAGACCTCTCAATTACCCTGAATTCTTACTCTGCTATTTCCAGGCCATTTCTGGGTACCCAGAACTATTTTGGACTGCTGAACTGTGCTGTGATTTTCAGAGGAATCTGAGGCCTTTTCTACTGACACTCTACAATCTTACTTCTCTTCTGGAACCTGTCTCTTACACAGGGACAGCTCAGAGACATCTTGGGTTCAGATTTTCCAGCCTCAACCACTCTGGCCTCAGCCAGGTTCAGAGAGCAGGCACGGTGCTCCTTCCTCGGGGGCACATCCTCATGCTTCTCTGCCTATCCTGCCCCTGTGACAGAATGGCTCTTCATCACGGTAACCTGGAGTCTTCTGAGTCTGTGCTTTCAAAATCTAAAAGGCAGAAAACCACCTTTTCTCTATATAGTGCACTTTTTCCCTTCTGAGCGTAGCCAAGCAAAAATAAGAAAGGGCTCAAAGACTAAAAGAAATGGGAAGAGAAAATGTTCACCAGAGTTTGGGAAGCATTAAACACAGACACACACACACACACACACACACACACACACACACGCACACACATGTACACACACATGTATACATGCCAGTCCAGCTGTTTCCAGCTCTCAATAAACATCTCCCACCCTCTCTCATCTGTAAAACTGCAGACAAACTTCTGTAAGAGCCCCCACACTGTCCTTCTCATGAGCTGGGGTGGGGCCTGCACCATCTGTGAACACATCTAAAGGCACTAGGTGGCAGGCCCTCAGCTCCAGCTTCTCCCTGCTGAATCATCACCGTCCATAAGAAGATTCTCTGTTAGATACAAAGGTCAGCAGACTCTACTGGCCCTCCCCAAATCTCACTGTATTCACTCAGTGAAGGTCTGCTACAAGCCACACAGCCATTCTAAAGAACAATGGGCTAACCAAAAAGTGCTTAGTTTTCGTTCCATAATTCAAAATGAACACTGCTGGGCCTCACAGAGTCCTCACAGCGGCCTCACAGTTACCAGCAATCTGGATTTGGGGGTGACCTTCTGTGCTGATGGAACTTTCTCTAGCCCACACCTTCCAGACATCATGACAAATAGAGAAGAAACTTGCCCTCTTGTTCAGAGAGCACCCAGATCTTACATACAGATCTTACTGGTCACATATTATAATAATTTAATTGTAAAGCCATAATTATCCTCAGAATGGACTTGACAGAATAGTATTTGATCCAAATGATAATGTTCTCAATAAAACTTTGAGGTTCCTACAGATAAGTAAAGAGTAAATATGGATATGAAAAGGCATTTAGCACTTCCTACCAACATTTTATAAATTATTTTATTATTATAAAGATATTAATACATTGAATGTCTCCTTAGCATATATTATTGCACACAGTAGTAGGCTTTGTTAGATTTTCATACACATCTATAATATGTTTTCATCATTTTCCACTAAGTCTCCCTCTCCTATCCCTGCTTCCTGTCTGCCAATGCCCTTCCTCTTCCATGTCCTTCCATGTTTGTTTATTTTGACAAACCATCTGACTTCTCCTCCTCCTAAAACTGTTACTGTCCTCATTAGACTTTTCAACCAGATACTGATTTCCTCAAAAAAAACAAGCCTGTCTAGTCTTTGCTTTCCAGATTCCAGCACAGGACATGAGCAAAACTTGACATTCAATAGTGGAGGAGAATTTGAAATTCCTGCAACACACCAGACACTCAACACATATACTGTCTGTTTAGTAATTAAAATACAATACAAAAGCAAAACCTGGCAGGAGCCTGTTTCCACCTATTTCAAGAAGAAACAGAATAAAACATCACAGAAATTATAAGCTACCCGTGATTAAGTCACGCGAGTGGCAGATGTTAAATTTAGAGAGAATGTTCCCTGGCTCTACATTCACACACTTTCTGCCCTGTGGACTGCTTTCTTCACGGTTTCTAGGGGTTCCGTCCTTTATGACACTGAATTAGGAGGAAAGGAGACTAGATGGTATATTGAATGGAATGTCTCCATGCTAGAGGCAAATAACTGATACAATGTAATGGCCTCTTAAGGCTTTAGAAAGTGAAAACTTGATGTATCTCTTTTCCTTCTCACTGGCCTACCTCACCATCTCTCTATTCTTCCCTCCTCCAACTCCATCCAAGCCCATTCCTTCCCAGGCCCAGCTGACCGTGGCTCCTCTCTGCCTTGAGGACTTCATTCAAATGTATGTTTGCTCATCCTACTTGCACCCAGACCAGCAAGAGTGGTGTGTGCAGAATTCAGCCTCACCTAAGATTTCCAGCCCATTTAATGAGATTCCAATTCGTGAATCTGGCTCTGATTGTCACTAGGGGCATGAAAGTCCCATCAAAACCTCCTTCCCATTTTGATAGTATTCTAATGTCTGTTCAATATCAAAACAAAGTTCAACAAACCTACTTCCAATGGTTAATCTTCATTGTCAACTTGACTAGATTTAGAATCACCTATGAGACACAGTTGAGATGTGAGTGCTACCATCCCATGGTCTGGGGCCCTGGACCAAAACCAAACAGGCATCCAATCTCTGCTTCCTGATTGTGGACATAAAGTGACCAGCAGCCCCACACCTTTGCCACCACACAAGAGTCACTTTGTAGGGTATTTTGACATAGTGATGAGAAAAGTAACACTATATCATTATTATATTTTATTCTATCAAGTACTTGAACAAATATGTAACCATCTCCCATGAAGAAACTCAGACAAATCATGCCACTGAGAAGAGGATTTGACAAACTAAGGCAACAAGATGGGATGCTCTTTAACTTGTAGTTATGCTTAGAGCTTTGCAGTTTAGTCCAAGTGTCCACTATTCATAAGCTGCAACCCATGCTTGTTTGGAGTCTCATGATAGCAACTGTCTTTGAGTCTGTGTTTGTAAATTCCCATAACTGTACAACCCAAGACTCCTTGACTTACGGCGTGGTGGCGCAGCTAATCCCACACTGGAGAGAGGCAGGCGGATTCGAGTTCAGGCTAGCTGTCTCAGAGTGAGTTCCGGCAGCAGGCTACAAGAACCTTCTCGAAAAAAAAAAAAAAAAAAAAAAAATTAAAAAAAAAAAAGACTCCTTGACTCAACAACAACATATTGTAACCACATAATTGTATCCTTAATAACTTCTAATAAAAGATACTTTGTGTGCTAAGTAACAAAGCCAAGCACATTTTCATACCAATTTAAGTCACATTGTATCACACTGTATTGTCTCTCAAACAGAGGAACTTCTAAACATGTTTTGCCAGTGACTAAATAACTATGAATCAGTCACAGTTAGAAGGCAGAACTCTTGCAGGGTGGTGCAGTGCCACTTTGACCTTCTCCATTCTCCACCCTGCAACCCAGCCAGGAATCATGGCAGCTGCCGTTTATCTCCTGCTTGGTACACAGAATAAGGACGTCTATAGTCAGTAAACAGGCCCAATAACTGAAAGCTCTCTTTGACTCGTCTCCAAAACATCTTTTCAAGAAACTAATTATATTTGTGGAAAGAAGAGTTGGCTGCAAAAAGGAGAAAAAAACATTTTTTTTTTTTTTTACCAGAATTACAAACTGCCCAATCAAGGCTAGACTTTTCTCATTTTCCTTGGGCAGTATTTCTGGATTTCTTGCCATTATCTCATATTTTAAATAGAAATCATTACAGATTATGATTTTGGACTAAGTTCCTGCATTGGGCTCCAGAAGCCAAAGTCAAACTCTAAAAGTAAGTTCTCATGTACTCGAGTTCCACGCACGTCACCTACATGAAACTAAATTATCTGACTTTCTCAGAAAGCAAAACAGGAAAAATAGCGAAATTTCTCAAGCCAACCTATTTCAGTGAGTGTGATGATAAAGTTCCGCGTGTTTGACTCGGTTTTTAATGCTTTAGCTGGCAGCACTATTTGGGGAGTGTTCGTGAAAACCTTAGTAGCTGTGGCCCAGCTAAAGGAAGTGCGTCACAGGAGGAGGGGCGGGGAATTCAGGCTTATTTCTGGGCCAACTTCTTCTTTGATGTCTCATGATCTCACCTCCGTGATGTACTGCCAAATACCCAACGGAGGACCAAGAACCTGTGGATTGCACCTTGGAAACATTGAGCCAAAATAAATTTTTCCTCAGGCCATCCACGTCAGCACTTGTCAAGGCTACAAGAAACCCAGAGGCGTGGGGGTGAGGGGGTGGTCCTCCTTCTCAGAGTAAAACCTAAAGGGTGTTATGGGGGCAAGGACTTGCGGAGGGAGTTTGGAAGGAGGGAGGCTGTGATCGGGAAGAAACGTGAATAAATAAATAAGTTAATGAAAAAAGAGAAAAAGAAAAGCTAACTACTATGACTTTCCTCTGCTTTTTATTCCTCCCCGAAGCAAAAGCTACCTGATTCCCGAAGTCGCCTGAGGTTAAGTTAGGTTTCTATCATATTCTTTCCTCGTTTCTGCCTTAGATGGGAAGCAACTTGGAAATGAGTAGTCCATTCTTTGTTCTGCCTGTCTGCTCAGTTCACTGAAACACTCATTCTGTCTCCTGGAATCAACATTGCCCAATTCTGGAATTGACAGTTCAGCCAATTAAGATCCTTAGGCTAAATTGCCGTTTTGTGTTTGGACATCTCTTTGTCTTCAATATTATCCGATGAGATATAGTGATGACTACCAGTAATCCAGATATTCACTTCCTTGCCACAGAGGTGACTCCAAAGACCTTTCTAAACATTAAACAGATCTGAAGAAAAAAAAAAAACCCTAAAATTTAAGAGAACATAAAGTTGTAATTCTCTTCAACCAAATCAAAAATACATACATATCAGTGAGGGGCATGCTAATACTGCCTTAATTTAAGAACTCAAGAGGCAGAGGCAAGATGACTTCTATGAGTTAGAGGCTAGGCTTGTCTAGGATAGTTAGAGGTATAAAAAACAAACCAAAGAACAAGTACAGCTAAAACAAAATATATACCATGTGTCTAATACGTATTAGGAACATTATTAGACACCAGGAATATACGCATGCATTCATGCATTATGAAATAGGCTTCCCACCCTTCTCCAGTTTACAAACATATGAGGGAAACAGGCTGTCTTAGTTAGGGATTTACTGCAGTGAACAGACACCATGACCAAGGCAACTCTTATAAGGACAACATTTCATTGGAGCTGGCTTACAGGTTCAGAGTTTCAGTCCATTATCATCAAGGTGGGAACATGGCAGCATCCAGGCAGGCATGGTGCAGGAGGAGCTGAGAGTTCAACATCTTCATCTGAGGGCAGCTAGGAGAAATCTAACTTCCAGGCAACTAGGATGAGTATTAAGGCCAAGCCCACAGTGGCACACCTACTCCAACAAGGCCACACCTCCAGATAGTACGAGCCCCTGGGCCAAGCATATACAAGCCACCACACAGTCATAAGCCATTACCTGATACATGTCACACATGGGGATAGACCCTAAGAGACACAAGGAGACGAACAAAAGCAAGAACATGTGACACAGACATAGGATGACTTGATGTCTGTGAGTGGTTCTCATGAGCTCTTGATACATTATCCATTTTCTTCCTCAAGATTCCAGATCTTTCTGGTTTGTGCTAAACATGAGGAAATGCTACTGGGATGAGCAGAAGGAAGCAACGACGCATTCTGCCTTCAGGCCGTGAGAAAGGCTTCGGCAACCAAGTGGTATTTGTTAGCATCATCAAATCTAGTTTCTGATCCAGCCTCAAGCAGGCCATGCTGGAATTCATAATAAAACCACTAATAGAAATTACATACTGGGGTATTTCCAATGAGACTGCTAATGGGGAAACAGCCTACATTAGATGACTAAATATGTTGTTCTGGGTCATTAAGATTGTATTATGCATATGCTGAGGTTGGGATTGGCTGAGAACACACAGAGAGTTACTAATCTGATCACTAGACTGTGTTCAGTAAATTTGATCAGGGATGAGCCGGAGTTAAAAGTATAAATCCTGCCGTAAATAGGGAAATAATTGGACGGCCCAGATCGGTTCGTGGCAGTCCGCAGCCAGCTGGAAACCTCTAAACATTTTTATTTTTTGTGAAATAGTTCATACATCCAGAAAGGTCTGCCTAGTGAACAAGGTCTAGAAGAGTAGCTAAGGGAACACTCATGGGCCCGCAGTGAGCCTTAAACAAAGGAAGTTACTAATTCTGCAAGACTTCACATCCTTCTCCCTGACTCCACTTGTCTCTCTCTTCTCGACAGAGGTCTTATGATTAGTGTTGTTCTGTACGGATGCCTTCCTAAAACACGCGTCTCTCGGCTTCACCCATGTGAACCCCACGGAAGCAGAGTTGTCCCTGTATGTTCTTTTGTGATTGGCTTTCTCAGCACCATGATACATTTCGATTCTCATCCCCGTGGAAGCGTTTCCCCAAGGTAGTCATATTCACTGCTGCCCAGTGTGTAGATTATTGATTGGTTCTCCTGCCCATGGGCATTTAGCCGAACCTCTGAGGAAACGGTGTCTGATATTCTTCACCTGCACACCCATAAATGTCCTCCTAGATATCAAGATACACTTTCCTCACACTTAAAATAGATGTGAGGGTCAATGTTGGGAGGCTGGGAATGCCAAGAAAGGTTAATTAACAGGAATAGTGCCCGAGGTGACAAGATAGGTGGATGGATAGGACTGATTAAATGTCTTACTGTGATTCCGGCTGCCTGGGACTGGATAACAGAAGGTTGGGCCCACCCCACCCCCCACCCCCACCCCCACTTCCTGTTCTGCTCCTGTTGTTGAAGACAAAGATGAGGACAGGACTTACCTGAAACATTCTTCACTTGAGGCCTTCAGGACCTGGATACTCTAATATCCAGTCATAAATATTCATGAACGGTTTTTAAATCCAGAGCAGACTCCGCCCCTGCCCCTCGGGGACAGCCCTCTCTGTTTGTTGATGTAATTGGGGTAGCCTGCTCCATCTGCAGTGCAGACTCACTTGGCTTTGCTCATGTAACCTCTGCTTTGCTAAATAAACCTCTGCTTAAGTCTCTTGACTGAATTCATTCCTTTGAGGCAAAAACCAAGAGAACCCAACATCTGCCATACTGCTGCCTTCTGGGTGTGGGGTCATACGAATGGGTGTTGGGGAAGGCAGACAGACTGGTAATGGTGCCAAAACAAAGTTAGATAGAAACAAGAGTTTCCGGTGTGCCCCCAACAGTAGAATGAACTGTAACACAGAGCAGCGGGATGCATTTTCTACATACTAGAAGACCTGAGCTCAAAGGCTCTAGATACAGAAGTCTTAACTGCCCTGAGCACTCCCTGCATATTGCATTGTGTACTATACACTGCATTGCATAACTATGTGTGAGCCTCATGTGCTATGAAAATCTTTAAAAAAATTTTACAAGATGGAAAGGTTAGCTTCGTTTTTCTTGATATCATACATTATATATGTGTACCCAATTATCACTCTGTACTTCATGAATGTGTACAACTGTGATGATACATTTCTCCCTAAGTGACTGTATAATTTATACTCACACGAGGTCTATGTGTCACATTCTCACCGGCTCCTGGTATCATCCAGTGTTTCAGTCTCAGGAGTGAGACGGTCGTTCGCCGCCTTTTAATTTGCATTCTCTTGACTTACCAGTGAGGTTGGATGTTGTCATGTTTTAAACATTCAAGTGTTTCTGTAAAACACCAGCCCTTTTCTCTGTTTTGCTGTTTCTCTGCTTAAGTCTTTCGTCTGAATCTCTTCCTTTGAAGACAAGAACCAAGGACCCCAATGTCTCCCAAGTGTGGCTTCTGTGTACGGGGTCAGACTGACTGGATGTTATCTTTTGATAAACACATACTTAAATATTGCAATCCCGCTTTTACTTTCAAATGGTGGCTTGTGAGAGCTGTTTAAAAACACATGTTCATCCCAAGGTAGAGATTTTCTTCTATATTCTCATTTAAAAGTTCACTTGTAAACTTCTGGGGTTCTTCTTTTTTCCCCCACTTTTTAAGCTATCAACTCACTGGAAGCATACTTGAATATGCAAGATACAATTCTGCTTGCTTTCAAAGTGATAGCTGTTGGCTTGGGCACTGACCCTGTCTATCTCTCTCCTGGATGTACAACAGTGCTAGCTCTGTCTATGACTGGCATCTTTAGATGCCTGGGTCTATTTCTGACCTCCACTCTGGCTAGTCATACTATGCCCATATGTCAAGCTTTTGATGTCTTAAGTCTCAGCGACTGAGGCTGATCTCGGCTACTGTCTGTCCTTTCTCTTCCGTGTACATTGTGAATACCATACATCAAGAGTCACAAGGGAGTCCATTGATAATAAACACCTTGGTAATGGGAGACCTGATCGCCACATCAAAAAAATCATGTCATGTCTCCATTTACTTAAGTGCTCTGTTAGAACATAATTACTTAAAATGGACACTTTGCATATACCAGTTGTCATTGTATGTTGACTGGGTGTTGACTTTGTTTAAATTGGCTATATGCCCTATAATATAATTAAACTCATTAGGGGTGAGGGGGTGTGTGTGTGTTGATGTCTACACTATGAGGACTTTTTATCCACATGAGTTTAATGTCATCTCTGAAAACTCAGCTTTATTTTTTTTTCTTGCATTGTACCGATGGCTAAAGTCTTCCGCACATGCCCGCAATCTGTACTTAGAGGCTAGGGACAGGGATTGTAAGCTTTGGGCCATCCTGGGCTTCGTAAGATGAGGCAAGCATGATGGCACTGAGTCTGAGAAACTGGCTGATGACGTTATTCTACACAGCACTGTTGCTGTTCTCGAATTTGTTCTGTAGGTCACATCAGTTATATGCTGCTTGAGAAAGACAACTCTAGTCTCCTTCCTAAATGCAGCTGGCCTTTCACAGGCTGACATGCAAGACTCTAAGGAAATGATTGTATAGGTGAAGCTCGAGATGGTCTCCAAGCAAACTAATTTCAGCCGTTCCTAATTACATGGACGTCTAGTACATTCCCTTGCACAAACTATGACTTTAAAGTAACCACAAGATCTATCTTGTGTCTTCTTCTCTTCTGAAAGAGGAGTGGCATTATGGCATAGGAAGAACACAAATGAACAGATTAACAATTCACAAAGACTAGTACCTGGGAGACTACTGCCATTGTCTGAGTCCCCAGATGAGCCGATATGAATGGACATGAATGAACCTCAGCTCTCAGGATATGGTTCCCTTTCCTTCTAACCTCTAATTAGGGCCCATAATTTTATAAACCAGGAGCAGGTTTTGTCCCTCCTACTTTTAACTGATATATAAAAGTAAATTGAGCATTTCAGCTTAACTCCAGCATCCAGTCAATTCACTTACTATACCAGGGTAATATTGAGACTGGAAAGAAGCACTAAGTAGGTAAGAGGCCCAAATCAAGAAATTTCCCCCCAAAACCCCAAGATATAAAACCTCTGCAACTAAATCACAAATGTTTCTTTACCTAAGGACATTCCTTCATGTCATTATTTAACCATAGTTCAAACATTTTTGATTCTAGCTTGTAAAGAGTTCACCTGACCACCGTCTAGCCTTGTCTTTGTAACTGAGAGCACACAGGGGATGACTTAAGAACCTGGTGTAAAGTGATTTCACAGCACCCTTGAGAGGTCTGTGCTGCTTCAGCCCTCTGTGGTGTTGCATGAGAAAATGCGTAGCATCCTCTTGTCTTACTTGTTTCTCCAAAGTACAGAACCTAAGTTTCTCATTGCAGTGAATGACTTATGTTCTCTCTCCGTTCTCTCTCTCTCTCTCTCTCTCTCTCTCTCCTCCTACACACACACACACACACACACACACCACACACACACACGGGGAGAATTTGATGCAAACAGCATCACCTCAATGTGCTATTCAGCGATGCTTCTTTTGTTCTACTGGAGACACACAGAGGAAAGCATTAGAGTTGTTTTCAAAGACATTTAAGTCAGTCTCCGGCGCACTCTGCCAACATGACAGGCTTGTTGAGCTGCTGTCTCCAAATGCCTCTTCCACAAGCCAGTACCACTCCATGCTGGAGTTATCACTTATTAATTGCATTTTAATTGGTCTTAAATATTGCCAGAAAATACGAGATGACCATCAAGTGTGGAAAATGTACACCTGAAAAACAGCAGTGTTGGACTAGAGAGGGCCCAGCTGCAGGGCAGACGATTCGTTATATAAACCAGCTAATATTAGTTCCACGGAGCTCCATGTCTGCATACTCCAAATGGTCTCTGGGTTTACATTTCCATAAAATTGTAATGTTTATCTGCTAAGGGTGGATCTAAAGAGCTAGATTCAAAACTCTCGAAAGTACATGAAGAATTCAAGGTTTGGAACATGCAAAGTTAAGAGCTAACATTGAGTGATTTCCTTCGGGCACCTAGTGATTGTCAAGCACTTCCTATCTGTTTCCTCATTTAAACCTCGGGACCCTACGGTTTAGGTACTTATGTTTACTTCCAATTTACAGTTAGAAAATTGAGCCACTTGCTTGAAGTCATGTAGTAGAATAACAAAATTGGAGTCTGACATCCGACCAGTACCAGAGTATATAGTAGGGATTACAGTATGTGTGTATCTACATATGTACATATGTACATATGTATACATAGATATACTGTATATACATATATACAGTAAATGCCAGGCAATGAAATACACTTTACTCTGCAGACCCATTCAACAAGTCTAAGCATAGCTTTTTAAAATTTGTTTTTATTATTTACACATATGTGTACATGTGTGCCCATATGCCTAGAAGACAGCCTCAGGTCCGTTGGAGCTGGACTTACAACCTGCCTGAGCTACCAAACATAGTGCTGGGAGCTGAACTCTGGTCCTCTGCAGTAACACTCTATACCCTCAACCATGGAACCACCTCTCCAGCCCCACAATCCCTACTTCTAACCAGACCTGTGTCTATGTAAGATAAAAACTTACTTAATCATACATCTATTACTTATCAAGAAGATAGCTTGCTGTGTGTATGTGAAGAAGTAGAAGCTTGCTTTCAGGCAGGTCCTAACAAGAGTTCCTGAGGGAGGTTTCGTTAAACATGGGTTCTTTCCAAATAGAAGAAACAATGTATCCAACAGAGTGAGGGAAGCCCGTGGGTTGTGTGAGAAATGTGGCAGTCTGATGTATGTGCAGAACACGAGACCACGGTGGAATTCATTTGGAAAGGTGCTTCCAGCCAGCTCGCAGATCTGATCCGGGAGAGCTAGCAGACATGCACACTCAAAAACAGCTCTCAGTCACTTGGGGCTCTGCACCCTAGCGTTAGTTTCTGCTGTCCCCTCTCCTCAGATGGACACTGCGTGGTGTGCAGCTCATCACAGACATTTATAAATACAGTAAACACAGAAAAGACTGAAGTGCATTCTTCTTTTTTATGGCTTTTAAAACCTGGGTCAGACCATAAAGGAAGTGCAGCCATTGGTGTATCTGGAGTATGAGAGGAAGACAGAGATGAGGTTAAGGGCTCAGCAGCAGATCGCTAGGCTCCATAAAGTTACATGAATTAATGATAAATAACACATTTCTGCTCTGTGTTGTAGAAGCCAACATCATCAGGGTTGCATCCATGTCATGTTGATCTCCACATACCCTGTGACATACAGTTATTAGGCCCCATGTCCGTTTGCAGATACTAATGACCCATTAGTGATCTTTGTCACATTATCCAAAATTAGTGTGTAACCAGAATGTATACAAGCGTTTAATTTAGGATTCAACTAGACCTCACAGCTCCTTGGGGGGTTGCCAGCACCGGAAGCATTCTGCTAAGATGACCAACAGTGGTCAGCACACGCCGCAGGAGGCAAGCTTCTCCCTGGACTTTCCCTGCTGTGGTCCAGGTTGGTCCTGGTGACTACAAGTGTCACCTACACGTTACACTCTGCTACTGTAGTCTTGGCGTTTTTTACTTCAGTTTTAATGAGCTAATTAAGTCTAAGTTGGTAGTGACATCTTGGCTTATATTTTTCTACTTACTACCCCGGAAGGATTCAGTATAGTTTCTGTTGTTTTGTTCTCCAACTTTCTGTAATCTTTTCCTGTATTTTTTCACATCTAAGAATAGAAATCGATGTGATAAATGAACTGAAGAATCTTTTGATCTACCTAAGCGGTTTTTAAGGAAGGGGGAAGAGAAGAAGAGAGAGGGAGAGATATGGAGGAGGGAGGGAGGGAGGAGAAGAGGGAGGGAGGAAAGTAGGTTGAGGGAGAAATGTGGAGGGAAGTAGGGAGGGAAAGGTAGGGAGAGAGACGGAGGAGGAGGGGAGGGGAAGGGGAGAGTCAGAAGGAAGGAGGGATGGAGAGGTGGAGGGAAGGAGAGAAGAAATGAGCTGGAAGAAGGCTACTAACCAACTGCTGTCATCTTCATCACACATGCTGATCTGACATCTCTGTTTAGACAAAGCGTTCTTTCTCTTTGATCTAAGATGGAGCTCCAGAGACCTTCTTCACTGAGAATTCTAGATAGTTCTTGAGTAGAACAGTAAACCCCCTACCGCATGCTGTGTTCTGTGCCCACCACTTGACCTTTGGGAAAAAAATCTGCACAGCTATTACCAGACAGTGTTCTTCCTGGCACCGTTAGAACCAGCCGGCTACTCACACAAGGGGCAGGGCCAAGAGTCGCCACCATGTGCTCTCTCACTGTACTGACTACAGACAAATGACACCACCGATGACTTCTGCTCCGGTGAAAATGCGTGAGGAGATGTCAACCCTCCTCATCTCGTCTGGAAGACAAGGTAAATGAGAGCAGGAGACTCACACAACTGAGCCCACCTTTGCTGTACACAGAGCCACATGGTCTTCCGGAAGAGTCCAACAGCTCGCCCTGTGCACTTTGGAGTCCTGTGGCCATCTTTGCCAAATTATTGATGTGCTGAGTGCTTGTTATCTTTTGCTGAGAGGACACTGAATTTAAAAGAAAGTTCTCACACACCCTTAGAATCTGAAATTGGAACACGGGTTTTGAGTGGATCCAAGTCTCTTGGCATTTGGAAGCATCTGGGCTGGAGAGCCTGTAGGCACCGGGCTTTCGTTTTCCTTATCTGCAGTGTGTCTGCATTAGGCCTCCTATGGGGGTGAGCTCCAGAGCATCAACTACCCCAAGGGAATGCCTTCAAACTTCACCTCAAACCAACCAATTGGCACTGCAGGCTTTAGAGAACTATGGGGTGCCACGGGTCACAAGGAAAACTGTGTTCTCCCTATGGCTCAATTCGTTTGAATTCTAAGTTGAAGGCAAATATCTTTCCCTTAATAAAACATTTCTCTAAATAGAATATGACTTATACGTCAGTAAAAGCCTGCACAATCCTCCCCCAGAAGGCAAATTAAAATGTGATTACTTCTATGCTTATTTAAAGAGTAAATTGCTCCATTTTCATTTTAGCGTCATAGTCAAAACAGAAGGCTAGTCATAAAGACCAGTCTTTTCAGAATCATGTGCCTTTGTTGAGAGTTGGAGTTTATTAAGAAAAGGTTTTATCATAAAAGACAGAGAGACTTACAAGCAAAGGACAACGGTACATGCCCGGCCGTGGGACTGCCCTGTGGAGGGAGGGCCCGGTGCGCTACCATCCTCTCCATTCTTTTAGCTTCGCCTCCTTTTATTTGTGGTTTTACAGTGGTTGAGATTGGACCCCCGCAGGCAGGCTCCCGCTCCGCAGTCCTCCATCTACAAACAGCTGTCTTTCAGCAAGTATCACGAACCACGAGGCCTGTCATAGGGTTCCGATGACTGTGCGGAGCAGCATATGACTAAACGCAGCTTGGGGAGGAAAGCGTTTACTTCATCCTGTAGCTGTGGTTCATAAGGGAGGGCAGGGCAGGAACTCGTGGCAGGGACTGAAAGATGGGAACTAAAGCAGAGGCCGTGGAGGAACACAGCTTGGTCGCTTGCTCACCATAGCTTCCTCAGACTGCTTTCTCAAGCAACCCCGCACCATCTGGCCAGGGACTGCACACCTGCCCCCATGAGTTAAGCCCACCCTCATCAGTATTAATCAATAAAATGAACTACAGACTTGCATACAGGCAGTCTGATGGGGGCATTTTTTTCTCAGTTAAGGTTCCCAGGTAATTGAGCTTGTGTCGAGTTAACAAAATCAAAACAAACAAAAACAAAACAAACAAACCAACCTAACCAGGACATGGTATAAATTAAGAATTTAGAAACATTCGGCTCATGTGTCATTACCCAACTTTTAATTCCTTCAGTAAACACTTTCATTAGTGTCCTTATCATAAGAACAATGAGTGTCTCTTGGAAAAGTTTTACTAAAAAACAAAAATAAAAAATAAAACTCAACAGCCTGCCATCCAAAGCCAAGCTCAGCTAAATATTTTAATGAGTGCCCTCTCTTTCATCAGTCACCACAAATTAATATACAGATAATGAATTCATTGGATGTGGGCAGAGGAAACCTAATTGGAGTAATTAAAGCAAGAAGAGATTCCTAATAAGGATGGTGGCTGTCTCCCTGAACGGAAATGCACGATCACAGAAACCAACAACACCACTGCAGGACTTACCTGTTCCTTCAATGAAACCTTCCCCTCTGCCTCCTCTCTCCTGACAGCACCTTGCAACTTTCCATCTCCTGTAAGTGCTTGGCTACCATCCCAAAGCTCTCTGGAAAGGAATCAAGAATCCATCAAAGATCTCATCCCTAACCCAAACATCTACCACCCAGAGCACATGGCAATGATCTAGAACCAGAGCTGTCTCTACTGTAGCTACTTCCTGCTGCTGCTGGAGGGAGAAGAAAGTCAGAAGCGAGGAGGAGCCAGTGTGAACTGGGACAGCCACACACACTAGGGGTTAATTTGTATTGTTATACTGCAAAGAGTGAAAGACTTACAAATTGTTTTATTTCTTTCTTACTTATTCTATAATGGGTAGTGTTCAAATAAACTTCCTTTACTCTTCCTTTATTTTTGTAATGGGTGAGACTCTCAGGATATTTATGATGCCAACACCATTCTTCCTATTGTTTTGTTTGTTTATACTTTGTAGCACAAACACACACACACAACACACACAAACTAGATTGTGGGTGTCTCCTCCAGTGAGTTGGGGTACAATGAGGGAATGCTCACAGCTTAGTGTTGGAAAGACTTCATTGCATTATAAAATTACAATTGAAAATGTAAAATAGTAAAGAAAGAAAGAAAAAGAAAGAAAGAAGAAGAAAGAAAGAAAGAAAGAAAGAAAGAAAGAAAGAAAAGTAAATTAAATTGATGCAGAGTTTCCAATTAAAACATCCTCCAGGTGTTGAATGGAAATCCTGAGCTTGCTTCCAAAGCTCCAGCTTTTATTTATATTAGGTTTTGTGTTTGAAATAACTCTACAAAATTCCTGATGAAGAATCTTTCCTAGTGATCTTTTCAGAGCTTTTATAGGAACCACCATGAGAAATTTTGTTTGCTCAGGTAGATGATAAAATACGTGAAATAAAATGTACATGTTCAAATTATACTTAAAGAAACTAACAGATCTTCCTTATTAATCTAATGTGATCACGTGAATGGATTTTTCAATCCACTGAAATACTCTTATACCGCGTAGTTAAAAATAATGCCGTTGCTATAATTTTCGGGATGAGCACATTTTCACAGAAAACCCATCTTGAAGCTGTCTAAATTGCCACTACAAAGGCATTCTCCCAGAAATGAACAAGGGTTTGATAGACGTGTGAATTCAGAGACTGTGCTGATCTCCAGGACCTGTGATCATCTGGGAGCTCCCAGCTACATTGCCTACTTCGACTAGTGCTGAACACACACATGTGCAAATACACACACACACACACACACACACACACACACACACACACTATCAGCACTGAATGAAGACAGAGGTGTCCAGAGCCTCCTGGCCTATAATCTACAGAACACAGGGAAACAGAATAGAAATGAAGGAAGACACACTACCAGCCAATAAGGACCACAAATCTACCTACAAACCCACCCCATCCTTCAGTGAAACCTGCCTCACTCAGCCCCAAGTCAGAGGCTCCGGAATCCTGCAGACACCCAACTGCTAAGGCTCAATAGTTCCTAGCATGACAAGAATACAGTCACCCACACTAGGCACCAAAAGTCATGGCCTAATGCAACTGGAAGTTCCATTCCTGCCAGGGAGTCACTTTCAAGTTTGTTCTGTGAATTCCAAGATTTTGCTATGAGCATCCAAGTTCTCCTGTGGGTGAAGAGGATGGATAGGGGTTAGACCTTGGGCATTCTGCTCTCTCTGCCACCCTCTCTCCCCTCTTCTCTCTCCCTCTTCCCTCTCTCCCTCTTCTCTCCCTCTACCAAGGCTGTCACTTCTATATTCAGACACATGGTTTGTAAATGGAGTAAGGGAAGAATTTAAATCGGTCAAATAGAAAACGGTTTGAACCGTTGACACTAGTATTCACCTTTAAAGCTTTTCAGAAACAGGAAAGGAAACCTAAAACATCAAGTACCACATGCAAACTCCAGCACTGAAGTTTGCGTTTCTGCCATCTAGGCTTTCTCTCTCACTTCATTTGATGGCATTCTCGATCCTCACTGCCTCCCTTTATATTTGACATTTGCAGTACGTTTCCTAACTACGCTAGCAACAGTAATCTAAATTTAATGCAATTTTCACTGGTTCTATCTTTCAGGATGTTTTCTCTGATAAACCTTCCTGACTTCTAAATTCTTTATTATGATTAATTTCTTGGCTCACTGAAGCACTTAGTCAAGTAATTTTTTCAGGAAGGGTATACTAACAGCATGGTTTCTGAAGCCTTGTATGCTGAGATCTGTTTTCTTCCACCCTCCAGATGAAGGCTCTGTGTGTGTGTCTGTGGTGTGTGTGTGCTGTGTGTTGTGATGAGGAGAGAGAGAGAGAGAGAGAGAGAGAGAGAGAGAGAGAAGAGACCATGTACATGCCAAAGGTAGCATGTGGAAATCAGAGAAAACTTACAAGAATCAATATTCTTTCCTTTTGTGTGTGCGTCTCAGGGATTGAACTCAGGTTGTCAGGCCTGGCTGCAGTCACCCTTATCCACTGAGCCATCCTGCTAGCCTTCCCTGTTATTGTAAAGACAAGAGCTCTGGTGTCAACTACATTATTTTCCTTGCTAATGGATCCATTTGTTTCCACTGAACTGTATGATTTATAGGACTGAGAAATCTCTGAAATTTATAAATCTGTCTTAAATGCAATTCTTCACTTTGAGGAGTTCAAATCTTAAAATTTCCCTCTGCACATCAGGATATTTAGCTTCTGAAAACGCTGATGTTTTCTCCTGAAAGAGTCTCAACTATGAAATCTCAGGGCATGAGATTTCAAAGGCACGCCCTTGTGTCCTGATGCCTTTGTGTCTGGAGACCTGCCTTCATGCTTATTCCTCATTCATGGGTTCTGTCAGTCCATCGCTGTCTATTTCCTCCATTGTGGAACTCATTCAGAATTCGCACATCCAAGAAAGATTTTTTTGAGTCTTGGACTCTTTCCCAGGAGCACCCACACCTGCACCTTAAATGCACAGTCTTACGGAAATGGCAGATAAGAGATGATCTGAGAGCTGTCCCCCAGTCTTCTCATTGCTGGGAAGGTAAATTTGCCTGGACTGTTTTGAGTTACTGCTTCCTCTGGCATCTCCAGTGAGGTTTTTGTTTGCCATTCTGCAAAATGACAGTCACGTTTTCCAGGAATCAAGAGTTCGGGCAGATTCTACAGTTGAGACTGTAAGTCCCTGGTCAAATATTTCAGACTTGAGACAAATAGAGAGGATTTAGAATCTCGTAGCTCCTCTTTACAATATGAGCCATCCCGCTGTCCTGAGAAATCAAGAAGCTATAGCCCCAGGGCTGTGGCCTTCAAGATGTTTCCTCTCTCAGGTGGCTCTGGTCCTTTGTTGGCAGCAAGGGTCTGAATGGGGCTCTCTGAGTCTTTCTTCTACTTGGCACTTCAGTGTTAGGCCTCTTAAGAGCCCATGCAACAAACTGAACAACTGAGCTGATTTCAGCACCCTGGAAAGTTCCTAGGAAGGCGTCATTCTCACCTACACACTGGGGAGATGGCGCTGAGTGGTCAGACAGGCTGGTGAGCTGTAAGGGTCAGACGGAACCAGTGTGTAGGGGGAGTTCCAAGTTTCTTGGTTACCTATTGATCTCATGTTGAAAACTGATATAGCTGCCTTCCTCAGAGATGTTATTAAATAAGGAATACAGACATACACACACCTGACAGCCAGAATACCCCCCACTCAGAAACCCGTCTTACAGAATGACCTTCTCTCTCTCTCTCTCTCTCTCTCTCTCTCTCTCTCTCTCTCTCTCTCTCTCTGTCTCTCTCTCTCTCTCCTTCCCTCCATCCCTCCCTATCTCCATCTCTTTATCTCTCTCCCTCTCTCTCCCTTTCTCCCTCCTTTTTCTATCTCCTTTTCTTTATCTCCCTCTCTCCCTCTCGTTATCTCTTCTGTTCTCCTCTCTCTCTCTCTCTCTCTCTCTCTCTCTCTCTCTCTCTCACACACACACACACACACACACACACACACTGCACGCACACGCACGTCTTGCACAATGTCTCTGTCTCGTGCTCATGCCTCTGTTGCATAGCATGCAGTGGCACTGTAGACACCACTGTGTCTTCTTTCTTCTTTCTACACACAAACACACACACACACACACACACACACACCACATGGCCACCTTCCTTTACACATCGCCTTTTCAAGGCTGGGCAACTTTTCCTTCAGTTTTTCTTATTACCTTTTCAAAGTGTATTTGCTCTTTCCAGTGATGGTTTGGAGAAGAATTAGCTTTTGCCCCACTCTGACTGGACCTAAAACACAGTGCTTAATTCAGGTCTAGTGGCTGAGAGAATATCCACTGCATTTACTCCACTCCTAATTTTAAACTTTTCTGTTTATGTAGGGAGTGACCCACCGTCACCTCTAGAATGTCAAGGCTTACTGAAAACAGCTTTATCACAGTTGGCAGCAGCTGACACCAATCAAAGTCCAATTAGTCAATGAAAATATCAGAGAAATGATTTTAGACTCCTTCAGGGCTGAGGTTTAGAAAGGCAATCTGTCAGTTGTGTTAGACAAGAGGCTTGGACATTTATTGAGAAGTTTTTTGTTTGCTTGCTTGTTTTTGGTTTGTTTAAGAGATGGACCACATACATGAACAATGAATGTACCCTGACCAAGATCATCTGCACTGGCCAGATCTGTTTGCTGGTTTTGCTTCAGTATCCAGTTCATGTTAGTTGCCACCTTTAGACAAGAGAGAGACACGCAGGACGCTCTGAACAATTTGGAAATGCCTGGTGAGCTCTGAGGCTGAGAGCTCTGAGGAGGTAAAACAACAGATCTGCGTCTTCCCCACAGACACACACACACATACACAAACACACAACACACACACACACACACACACACACCCCCACACACACACGCACGCCTGGAGGGCAGAGGCTCGCACAGCTATCCTCATCACAAGACCAGTCCTCCAATGTAATTTTCATCTCAAGTTCAAAAGAATATCAATTTTGAAAATAAAATGGAATCCATTTTGGACAACTAACATCACTAGTCATTAATTATTAAGAATAGTGTATGCCCCCCAAGTCCCCAAATGACAACAGTTAGACCATATAAATATGTCTCCTATGGGACTGATGGAACATGAGATGTATGACTGCCGGAAAAAGCACAGCAGCTCTCGGACCATGTGGATTGGTAGGCAGGGATAGATGCCAAGAGTCAAGGCCACGCTGCCCAACAGCTGACAGGTCTGACAGGAAGCTTCTTGATGGATCTGGTGCCGGCATCAAACAGAGCACGAATCTGCCTCATGCATCGATGATGGTATTCACCATAAGCAAGGAGTCTACACACTTAGTTTCACGAGCTAGGCCGTGAACAAAGTGTCAGTGGCTCTCAGTGATGACCCATTGTAGCCAATACATGTACACCATCAGAATTTAAATACATGTATGTATTTGTAGAGGTGAATGTGTATACTATGTCATATGAGATTTATCTGTCTCTCATTGACATGGCTGGTGTCAGTGGCTCTCAACAGTTAGATGACCCATTGTATGTCCATGTCACATGTAACACATCACTAATTTAAATACATGTATATAAATTGTGTGTGTGTGTGAATGTTATATCTATGCTCATATTGAGATTTATTTTTCTCTCATTGACATGGCTGTGTCATCTCCCTGGTCTGCCTTATCCCCATTCCAGATTTGAGGGTGGAGAAGCGTTTCCTGGCTGGTAGCAGACGTTGTGACAGCGTTCGACCTTCGCTTGGAAGTGGAGCACACACTTCTTTTCTCCATCTCCCTGCTCAAAGCAACTCCCTTGGCCTGGCCTCCCTACAGTATGTCAGGGAACTGTAATTCTACTGTGGGGAAGGCTAGGAAGTAGAGCAAGGACACACCTGACCACACATCCTCACCCTGACTAATGCATGCATTTGGAACAGGAATGGTGAACTGACACCGAAAAGTAATTATTTATAAATCAAAGCATTGTGATGACTTTGGCCCCACAGCATAGTGCTCTGACAGGGACACTGCTAAATGAATTTGGTGAGATGGTGGGTGTCTTAGGGTTTACTGGGTGAACAGACACCGTGACCAAGGCAACTCTTGTAAGGACAACATTTAATTGGGGCTGGCTTACAGGTTCAGAGGTTCAGTCCATTATCATCATGGTGGGAACATGGCAGCATCCAGGCAGGCATGGTGCAGGGGAATGTCTACATCTTCATCTGTAGGCTGCTAGTGGAAGACTGACTTCCAGGCAGCTAGGATCTGAGTCTAAAGCCCATGCCCACAGTGACACACCTACTCCAACAAGACCACACTTACTACAACAGGGACACACCTTCTAATAGTGCCACTCCCTAGGCTGAGCATATACACACCGTCACAGTAGTCTATGTAACATTTGGTGAAAGCTCTTAGCTGTCTCCTGATCTTCTTATGAGGACCTCAGAGAACTAACATTTCTCCTGCTGTGTGATGACACTTTCCTGCACTAAATCATGTCCTCTGCTCATGTCCATCTGCATTGTGCTCTTTGTCTCCCTCCTCTCTCCCACTGTCCCACAGCTCCCTACAGCACCCGAGTACGTTCACGTCTGTTTGTCTCTCTCCATATACATACATATGTGTGTTTGTACACATCATATTGATATATATGGATGTATGTGTATATAGATATGTATAAGTATATTAATTATATTAATGTTATATTATATAATACATTGTACATATGTATATATACATGTGTGTGTGTGTGTGTGTGTATACATATATATTTAAACCTGGATTCTGCACATGAGACATCAGGCTTTGGGACTCCAGCTTATTGTGTGAGCTTAGCAAGACGATATCCTTCCTGCTCCATTCATTTTTCTACAAATAATTTAACTTCCATCTTCCTAGCCAATTCAAGGAAAACAAAAGGGAGGAATTGGCCTGGAAAGTTAACAGTCAGTGGTGCTGCTAAGCTGTGAGGGGACTCCCCACTTCCTCCCACCCAGGGTCTCCAGCTGAATGCTTATCCAGATCTTTCCTGCTGTGTGGGATTCTGGAGTAGCCAGTTGTGCTGCCCTTTCTAGACTAGGGAACCAGGCGCAAGAAGCAAGCCTCACATACTGTACCCTGATCTATGCACTCACGTGTGCCGGTAAGTCAACACAGTTTACAGCTTTTCTGTTTGGTTGATTGACAAGTCTCTGTAACATCTCTTCGTGTCTTCTATGAACCATTGCAAAGATGTTTGTTGGTGAACAGCTTTGGGTGGTACTCTAACTATTACGTAGCCTGCTGCTACTACCCTACAGTGTAGTAAATAAGCCTGGTTTTCTTCTTTAAGAAAGTGGCGGGGGGGGGGGGGACTTGGAAAAAAGCAATGGTGTTACCCTCCATGACAGAAATCACATTTGTTTCCTGACCCAGGATAATGGCATTAGAAGCTACTGTCTCCCTTCAGGGCAGGGATCCAGCAGGTTTATAGAAGCGGCCCTTTGGAGGATGGAGGACTTGAGTTTCCTCATCTGTGATGCAAAGCCCATTGTGTGCACAGCATCACCTTGCCTGCCTTCCCATCTCCTCCGTAGGACTCAGAAGCTGACAATAACACAGAGCTCATGCTACCAGGAGGCCTCCTGTCTGTGACATGGCTGCTGAGCTAACTTGTTAGTCTGCAGTTGACTGAAAGTGAATGTACAGACTCTTTCTGGTCTTGGATTCCCAAAGGTAGAAAACAGTCCCGTCAAGTAGGGAAGAGTAGGGGGTGGGTTTCTAATGGAGAACTTTAAACATCAGCTGCAGATGAAGAACTCTCTTCATCAAAGAGTGTTTTAAACAATGTCGACATTTTGTCTGTCTGCATGTTTAGACAGCCAAAGTTGAATGGACATTGCTAATCCTCTGAAGTGAAAGGCCAGCAAAGCTAAGGTGAGCAAAACTTGTAAAGAGTATATTGTTACCTCTCAATTTAAAAAAAAAAAAAGATGGCCTGGAACCAGGTCATGTTCAGGTGTGCTCTAAGTTGTCCCTAGTGCAGAGTCACATCATGTTCTAGAATTCTCCAGTCACTGTCAACCTCTCCCTCTTGGGTTACAAGGGCTCATTATTTCTGACAGAGTGGACCTGGCCACGTAGCAGTCATTTCAGAAGCATTTGCAGCCTGCAGAAAGGCAGAACACAGAAGACAAAAACATCTGCACACTTTGCCTCTGGTCATTCTCCTTTAAAAGAGCCTGGCCACAGCTGGCTGCCAGCCACCTGGGGTGTTGACTTTCACAGCCTTGTGTCATGCTAAGATATCTGAAAGGGCTGAAGGAAGGCCTTCCCGAACACTAAAAGGAGAGGAGAGAAAACTGGGTGGCAGTCAGATACCTCTTCCACAGACTGGAATTTTACCAGGACACTCTGCGGTGCATCCTTGAGATGAATCCAAGAACAAGGTAGTATGGATGAATTCATTCCTTCAGAAGCCCCAAAAATGGTTATAAATATTGGTAGCAGGTGCTTGGTTCTCTCTCTGTGCAGTGATATGACAGCCTCCAGGCATGCCTCCTGAAGGCCCAGGACGAGGCCAGATCAATGAAATCTCCCAGTGTGTCTAGTAGGTACGACCCACTCAGCAGGGTAAGGTCTGTGTCGCTTGTGTTGAGAGGAGAAGGACATTGTGGTCTCCCAATAGTGTTCCTGTTATGGAGAGTTAATCTCTTCTAAGGCTCAGTAAGCCTGCTTGGGGAAGAGCCAGGAGAACAGGGTAGGGGTGTCTTGGAAGTCTTCCTTCCCTAGTCACAGGAAGTTCAAGAAGAGAGACACTGAGAGAGAGAGAGAGAGAGAGAGAGAGAGAGAGAGAGAGAAAGGACAGAAGGGAGATGCTATGTTTTCTTCCTTAGAAAAATGTCTAGATAATTCATTGATATATATGTATGTATGTATATTATTATATTATAGTAATATTTTTATATATTAAATATATAATTATATATATTTCATATTATAATTTATAGAGTATATATTATTATATCATATATGTATATTATATGTATTATTATATATATATACAACATATATATATATAATATATATATATATTCTTGCTTGATACAAAGGATGCTTTCAAGAGGCACCAAGCTGCTTTTTAGTCAATATTTGTAAGAATTTGAAAGTGAGTTACTAAATTGCTTTAGATCTCCAGTGATTTAAATCCAAGTTAAAAGAAAAGAAACAAGCAAACAATGAAAACAAATGAACAAACAAAAAAGCCCCACCGAGCCGCCAATATCTACACGTGCTAAGTGGAAACACACTCATCTAAATAAAAACTAAGTTGGGAGATGCGCCTTCAGCATCGTCTGCATTAGCAGGCCGTAGCCTCTGGAACAACACCTGCAGCAGGGTGAACTTCTAGAACCTGCGATAGCCTCTTCCACACTGACCCTGGGCAGGCAGGCCTTAGCTGACAGGTGCATTTGCTTTGTGCTCTAAGGTGGGTCTCCCTCCCTCTCTTGTGCACTTTCTCTTTCCTGTCTCCTCCACATGAAGGCTGGTATAACCCTGAAAGAAGAATCCCTTCTTGTCCCTCCCCTATTTGCTATACCTCAGTGGCTTCTCATGGCCAAGGAAAAAGGCTGCCAGTGTTTATCCTACTGTGCCATACAGAAGAAAATGCCATCTAGACACAAGAACCCACCCACTGCCGACCTCTGTCCACTGTGTTTGTAGGGAAGAAAGGAAAACAGTATCACGCTGTTTATCTAAGACATCTTTATATACATGTACTGCAGAAGGGTAGTAACGCCTAGTGGGAAGCTCCCTACAGGGGTTGTGGAGGCAGAGGGAGGTTAAGGCAGCAACAGAGCTGAGGGCAAAGGCAGCCATGATCCGAAGACTGGTGACATGTAGGAAGACCTGAAGGTTGCTGCAGGTAAATATATTAAAGTAACGGGAAAGAGGACCTCACAATCAGGAAAAGGCTTTAACATTTGAAAACAGAGTTAGAAGAAACTCCCTAGAGTCACACTAGACATTTTCGTGTGAATTCGTGCCATTGTAATGGGCATAGAAATAGATCATGGTGCATGTGTAGATATTAAAGTCATGTGCATGTGCACACATGCACACACACTCAATAAAGACATAAAGAGTGAGTATAGTTTCATATATTACATATTTATGCCATGTGTCATATATTATATGCATATGTCTTAGATATAGCTTATAACAGAGAATGTGGTGAAATGCTGAGTTGGGAAATCTGTAGGAACAAAGGCTTTTGGCACTGTTTTGTTAGCTTTTATATAAGTTAGTATTAAGAAATAAATAACAAATGGGCAAAATTTAGAACGAATCAGGAACCGTGGAGCTATGACTTACGAGCCCCATAAGGGGGGGGGGGGTGTCAGTCCCTTGTGCTGGAGTTACAAGGAGTTACTAGTCATCAAGTGGGTGCTGTGAATGGAAGCTGAGCTCTCTACCTGATGAGCCATCTCTTCAACCCCGATACCTATTTTGTTGACATTTTTAATTATGAGTAAATTTCAACTTTGTCAAATGCCTTTCTGTGTTTATTGAGATAATTGTAGCAGTTTTATTTCATTTTTTTAAAAAGTATTTGTTTACAGTTATGGCCATACATGTGTCTATGGGGTGTGTACACACATATATCTAGGTCTGTATGTTTCCGTAGGTCTGCCTGGCCAGTAACTCAAGTCATGCCTATTACAGAGAGCCTCCTTGTTCTGTACTGTTGTCCATTGCTTCTTCTGATCTGTAAGTCCTCTTTTTGTCTTTGTTGTAGTTTCATATTGACTGCATATACATTTATAACCATCTTTTCTTGTTGAGTTGGCTCTTCACCACATCTTCTTCCTGTCTTATGATAGCTGTAAACTCTAACATCTTCCTGTCTTATGATAGTTTTTAACTTTAACTCTATCTGATATAAGATAGTGATCTCTTCCCCATTGGGTATCACTTGCAAGGAGTAGTCATTTCCGTTCCTGATAGAAAGCTGGAAACGGTTGTCTCTTTAAACATTCAGTAGCTCTGCCTCTTTTGATGAAATAACTATCAGCCGTAGGAACTTACTCTCACCCCTTTGACCGCTGACTTCTGATTTGCAAGTCTCCCGTTTCTCTCGCCAACTCCTCGTCTTCCTTTGCAAGTTGGCTATTTTTACAACAGTATGATGCAATTTCTTCCATTTCATCTTTCATGTACCTACGAGGCCTTCTTTCCTCAAGCTACCTTGAAGATGAAATAAAACACTATATAGTTACATTAGTCTGTTATAGATTGTTACAGCTTAACCCTCATGGTATATGAAAGCTCGTGGTCTTCCTTTTCCTTTTCCTCACAGTTCAGGTTACTGATGTCACACTTCATATACTCTCTAGTGAAGAGACATTAGAAATACTTTATCTTTAGTTATTTTAAACTTCTGCTGGCTGTAAAGAGTTTATATACCACCTTTACAGTGTTAACATGTCTTCCACTCAACCATAGACTTCCTTCACCAGTAAAGTGTGTATTTCTAAAGATTTTTCTGTTACTCGTTAGCGGGCTTTTGTTTCTCTGTGAGACACTCCTTCAGCATTTCTTATCAGGCAGGTTTCCTGCATGCATCCCTCAGCTTTTGTGGAACTGGGAAAATCTTTATCTCACCTTTATGTTTGAAGGACAGCTTTGTGGAGCGTGGTATGTTAGTTAGAGATTATTCCTTTTTTTCATTGCAGCATTTTGAATGTAACATTTTGCTGTCTCTGATTGCATATTTCCTGCTGAGGACTCTGCTAATAGTTTTTTGGAGGTCCCTTATTATTAGTTATGTTTTGAAATGATTTTTTTATTTAAAACTTTTCTTTTTTGAGGACTTCATACATGAGCACTGTATTTAGATCATTTGAACTTTTCCTCCCTTCTCCAATACTTTCTGTATCCCCTTTTGTACCTCTCAAATTCATGAGCTTTCTTTAGTTATTATTGCTATGTATATACTTGTGTGTGCATGTGCACACACACATACACACATACATACACATACTCACACATACATGCACACATATATACATGTACTCACACTTACATGCACACATATATATACAACAGACATGCACACAATCATGTACACACATACATGCACACATATACAATGACACATCACACTACATACAATACACAACTGATACACACATACATACATGTACACACAAATATACATACATATATACACATGCATGCACAAAAGTACACACATACATACACACACATACATAAACACAACTACACACATCATGTACACATATACATATCCACACATACATATATACAACATACATACATACACAATACATACATACACATATATACATAATACATACATGCATCCACACGTACATGCATTCACACACACATGCAGGGAGGACTTGCTGAGTCTATTTGGTGTTGCTTGTATGTACATGGGTTAAGGCTGACCACAGGTAGGACAACTTATCAAAGAGCCCATCCCTGGAGAAGAAGATTCTTCTCCATATCCATTGATCCGTTAGTTTTAATCTAGGGGTGTGAACCTTTGGGATTTCCCACCACACTGGCATATCACCTGGTATTGTCATTAAGCACATCGTGTTAAGGCAGCCAAATCCTTGAACACTGATGGTGCAGCTGTCTTATCTCAAGGCACAGCTAGCAGCAGGTATGCTGACCCTCCAGCTTTTATAATCTTTCCGCCCCAATTAACCCTGAGCCCTGGTGTGGGGTTGCCTTGTGGATGTGTGATTTAAACACAAGGTCACTCATTCACTGCATTTTGACCAGTTGTGGGTTGAAATTATCACATTTGAAATGCAATGGGTTTAAACATCATTCCTATTGATTTTACCTGATTCTTTTTGCAATGTAGAAAATTACTTTAAGCAAAGGTGTCCTAAAGATCAAATGATCTAAACAACTTACAGATATCATACAATCCAGGCTAAAGAATTATTCTAGGCTAAAGAAGAGCAAAGCACTAGACAAAAAGACATAGATGCACAATCTGGACTTCCTCATGAGCAGACTCAAACATTCATGCATCTCAAGAAATAGGGGCCATCAAGATGGGCCAGCAGACAAAGGTGCTTGCTGCTAAACCCAGTGACCCAAGTTTGATTCCTGAAACCCACAGGGTGGAAAGAGAAAGTTGGTGCCCACAAGGTGTCCTCTGACCTCCAAGCACAGGAGGCAGCATGGCCACAACTATAAATAAATAAACATGAAAATAAGAAATTACATGTGTATATATCATATATTTAATACTATGTACCATATATTATATATGATATATATCTTAGATATGAACTTATGAAAGGGGACAGGATAAATGTTATCTGGTGTTCATAATTGGAAAATCTTATGACTCTAATTTGGAAAAGTTTTTACAATTGTTCTGTTAGCTTTTGTGTAAAATTGTATTAAATATTATACACACGCACATATGTACCCATATGGAAATTAAGTAGGAATGATGGAACTTTGACGGAGAAGCCCCATAGCGCTGCACCATCGCTACAGCCCTCAGAGTCCCACCTTGCCAGGCCTCACCACGCCCTGGGAACCCTGAGAGGACTCCTGTGGCCGGTGTTAGCTCTCTATTCCCTTCCATTCCATTCACAGAAGCAGCTCAGAGTGCATGCAGACAAGGCAGCTTGTGGAAGGACGGCCAGTGCCGCTCTCATTTATAAAGCAACACTTCATAAACCTTGACATTTCAATCATATTGGTGACAGATCGCACCCTGATAGGAAAGCGCATGGCCCACGTGACATCAGGGACCTGCTGACTTAGTTGAGTTCTTCCTCACACACGTGATAGTGATTCCGGGAGGTTTTACCCAATCTACGACTCAGATCAAGTCACACAAGATTCTTAGAGACGACTTGTAGACTGTATGAGACGCAGGGATTTGAGTCAATCTGGGAAATACCAAACACCTGTGAAAGCTCACTCATGGTTAATTCGGTGTTGTGTGGTCCCAGACCATTTGAAGACAGACACACCCATTGCTTTACCTGCACTTCCCTTGTTTCAGGAGCTCCCAGGTCTTTGGCTTTAAAAGCTTTTCCATTCTTCGATAAAGGTACCAGCCTCCAAGGCTCTGATTGACATCATATAAATGAAGAGTTTTGATGGAAGGATATAAAATGGTTGACAAGAGCACGAAGGGCAGGGAGGGTACCTGAGAGCCTGCAAAAGACTTCAGTGGGATTTGGTGCCCATCTTTGCATAGCCTTTTGGAAGCTCTCATGGCCAGGTGGAAAAGGAAGGACACAGGTGTGGGCCACAAATCCACTCACCCTGTAGAGGAGAGTGGATTTCCTTGGCTGAGAGTCATACTGAGTGACATGAATGGGGACTTCCTGGCACTGGTGAGACCCTGAGGACTTCAGCAACGATGCATCTCTAGAGGGCTCCTCTGCCACAGTTCTATTCTTCCTACTGAATTTCCATTTGTTCTCTGGTACGTTCATTATTTAAAGAATTCTGCAAAGGAGCACCAAGAAGAAGGCATCCTGAGCAGCAAGAAAAACAACAAAGCTCAATGGTCTAATCTCTGAGGTGTCTCGCAAGCGCTGCCTTTTATCAGGTGAGATAATACAACCATACGGAGCCAAAAATGAGCCCCTCTCCAAGACCCCCAAAGGAAGTATACAGCAGCATGTCACACTTCGCTCTTTAGTGATTTCTTGGCCCCACCCAGGTGGTCCTGAAACTTGGCTGGACCAGATCTTGTAGGACCATAAGAGGAGCTGGAATAAACGTAAGCATGGGGCCTGACTGTGACACAAGCGTGTGGCACTGACTAGTTCTGTGGGGGAACGTACCATGCTGATATGATGAGGCTGTTTTCTTGTGCATGTCCATGGGTGTGTGTATATGTGAATCCATGCTTGGAGAGGTCACAGGTCAATCTCTGGCATTGTTGATCAAAGGCCTTCTTTCTACATTTGGCTTGAAGTAGAGTCTCCAGCTCGTCAAGTGGGCAAAGCTAGCTAGAGAGCACAGGAGAGCCTCATATTTGCTCTTTTCCCACCATCTTTGTGGTCGCAAACACATGTCACTGTGCCAGGCTTTAGATGGAATCTAGGGGACAAACTCATGTCCTTAGACTTGCAAGGCAAGCAACTGACTGACCAAGCCTTCCCTTCCACCCAGAGGGGATTTTTTCTACACAACTAATAAAAGCATTTCCATTTTCTCCCCAAGTCTTCTGACTCCAACACCTGATCCCCACCCTAGTTCCCCTTCTCACCCCCTCTCCAACCCACTTCCTTCCCTCTATTTTATCTCCCCTTCTGAGATTCAAGCATCCCCCCTTGGGCCCTCCTTGATACTTAGCGTCCTTGGGTCTTTGGAATGTAGTATGGCTATGTGTGCTTTATTTCTAATATCTACCTAGAGGTGTGTACATACCACGTATGTCTTTCTAGGTCAGAGTTACCTCAATCAGGATATTTTGTAGTTCCTTCCATTTGCCTGCAAATTGCATGATGTCCTTGGTTTTAATAGCTGAATAGCATTCCACTGTGTAAATGTACCACATTTTCTTTATCCATTCTTCAGTTGTGGGACATCTGGGTTATTTCCAGTTTCTGGCTATTATGAATAAAGCTGCTATGAACATAGTAGAGCAAATGTCCTTATGGGATGGTAGAACATCTTTAGGGTATATGCCCAGGAGTGGTATAGCTGGGTCTTGAGGTAGGACTATTCCCAATTTTCTGAAAAACTGCCAAATTGCTTTCCAGCGTGGCTGTACAAGAGAGCACTCCCACCAGCAGTGGAGGAGTGTTCCCCTTGCTCTGCATCCTCGGCAGAATGTGCTGATGCTTGAGTATTTGATCCTAGCCATTCTCACAGGTGTCAGATGAAATCTCGGAGTCCTTTTGATTTGCATTTCCCTGATGACTAAGGATTTTAAACATTTCTTAACGTGTTCCTTGGCCTTTTGAGATTTCTTTGTTGAAAATTCTCCTTTTAGCTCTGTCACTCAATTTTAAAATTGTGTTGTTTTGTTGGTGTCTAATTTCTTGGGTTCTTTATACATTTTATATACTAGCCCTCAGTTGGATATATGTTAGAGAAGATCCTTTTCCCATTCTGTAGGCTGCCATTTGTCCTACTGATGGTGTCCTTTACCAACAATTTATCAACTGTTGATCTTAGAGCCAGAGCCATTGATATTGTGTTCAGAAAGTTGTCTACTGTACTAACGCATTTAAGGCTATTCCCACTTTCCCTTCTATTAGATTTAGTATATCTAGATTAGTTGGGGTGCATCTCTGGGATGAAGTGGAGACTTGATGTGGGAGGCCCATGAAATTCCATGGAGGCGGTTCAAGCTGAGACTCCTGGCAGCGGGAGATATGGAGACTGAAGTAGCCACCTCCTGTAACCAGGAGGACTTACAGTGGATGGAGGGACACCAACCTACTCATAAAACCTTTGACCCAAAATTTGTCCTGTCTACAAGACACGCAGGGATAAAGATGGAGTGGAGTTTGAGGGAATGGCCAACCAATGACTGGCCCAACTTGAGACCCATGCCATGGGAAAGAGCCAACCCCTGACACTATTAATGATACTTTGCTATTCTTACAGACAGGAGCCTAGTGTAACTCTCTTCTGAGAGGCTTCATCTAGCAGCTGATGGAAACAGTTACAGAAACCCACAGCTAAACATCATGCAAAACTCAGGGAGTCTTATGAAAGAGTCAGGGGAAAGATTGAGAGAGCCAGAGTGGTTAAGGACACCACAAGAAGACCTATAGAGTCTAACTTGGACTCTTGGGTCTCACAGAAACTGAATTACCAACCAAAGAGCATGCACAGGCTGGACCTAGGCCCCCTACACATATGTAGCAAATGTGCAGCTTGGTCTTCATGTGGGTCCCCTGACAATTGGAGAGAGGGCTGTCTCTGACCCTGTTGCTTGTCTTTGGATCCATTTCCCTAGCTAGGCTGCCTTGTTTGTCCTCAGTGGGAGAGGATGTGCTTAGTCCCACTGGGACTTGATGTGTCAGGGCAGGTTGGTACTCATGAGGGCCTCCCCTTCTTTAAGAAGAAAAAGAGGGATATATGGGGGAAGGGTGAGGATGGGACTGAGAAGAGGGAGGGTGGCTCCAATTGGGATGTAAAGTGAATTAAATAAATAAATAATAGAAAAGCTAAATTAAAAAAAAAAAAAACAGTTCCTTTCTTCATAATGGCTAAAAGATTAAGTAATACAATACTATTCATCAACCTCAAAATAATTAAATGTTTTTAAGTTTTGGGCTCCAAGTGTTTTACAATGTATACAGGTACATATATGTATGCTTGCATATCTATATATAGTGTTTATGCATGTTTTATATGTGCATATGCATGTATGTGTGTATATGTAAAGATGTGTGCATATATATATATACACTTATGCATGAATTTATGTACATGTACCTATGTGTATAAGCTTGTATACACATGTATAAGCATGTACATATGAATATATGTATGCATGTGTACAAGTATATGTATACATGCATATGCACATATGTATGCATGTATATATGTGTATATGTGTGTATATATAAGGAAATGTAAGTAAGAGTTACATATCTGCATTCCTTTGATTGGAGGCATCATGCCATCACTGAGCAGAAGTGCATGGTCTAAGCATTTGACCACTTAGTGGCTCTACCTATCAAGGGTCACACTTAGGATGGCTCGCCACACCCACTGGCAGCACCCACTGTCTCCACTCTCCTCTCTCACTCTTCTGATCCATTGTTGCCTTGCAAATCAGGAATCAGCCCATCTGAAATACAAATGCCTTATGTGATGGTCAAATGCTATGAAGAGCCTGGAAGGGCTGGATGGCAGTGGTGGTCTCCAACTCAAAGGTCTCAGCTTCAGTTCATAGTCAGAACTGGGATAAGGAGATACCCCAGTTAGATATTGTTATACAAACATGAGGATGTGAGTTCAGTTCCCAAAACTCATATTATTTAGAAAGAAAGAAAGAAAGAAAGAAAGAAAGAAAGAAAGAAAGAAGGAAAGAGAAGAAAGAAAACCAAACAAAAAGCAGGGGAATGGTACCTACTATACTCCAGTACTGAGGAGGCAGATATAGGGGTTCACAGACCTCAACGCCATCCAACCTAGCTAAAATGGCTAGCTCCAAGCCAATGAGACACCTGGTTTCAAAAAAGCACAAAACACAATTAGAGAAACACCTGAATTTGTTTTCCGACCTCTGCACATGAACATACAAGTGTACACATGTGAAG
This sequence comes from Mastomys natalensis, assembly GCA_021653895.1. NCBI lineage: Eukaryota > Metazoa > Chordata > Mammalia > Rodentia > Muridae > Mastomys > Mastomys natalensis. Next base: position 137,201 of record JAJTUV010001641.1, on the reverse strand, counting down.
TAAACTAAAGCAAGACAGAGAAACAAAAACACTTAAAGTCTATCCGATGTGATCATGCAAGACAGCACTGCCTTCTCCTTTGGTTCTCAAATGTCTGCGTCTTACTCCTGCAGATGAGCAGTGAGCAAGCAGACTGTATCTATCACCCAGACATAGTGACACACAGGACAGGGCCCCATCACAGAGGACATTCGTCTACCGAGAACAATGCCTTCATTGTTCTAACCCTCCAGCATAGAAGAGACCGTGCTCCCCCACACTGATGTCATAGCGATGCCAGTAAACTCCCTATGCTTTTGCTCCACTGTCCTTCACGTTGCTGTGATGTCACTATGGTTCAGCATTTGTACCAGCACAATGCTGCATAAAGAGCGCGCGCGCGCGCACACACACACACACACACAACACACACACACCACACAGTGTTACTGTTAAAGGAGCCAAGACTGTGCCATAGACGTTCCCGTAAATGTATCCTTGTGAGCATAGGCATGTGCGTGTACACATGTGTGTGCACATGTGTGTGCACTGTGTACCTGTGTGTGCATGTCTGTACATGTGTGTGCATGCGTGTATGTGTGTGCACATGTGTGTACACTGTTCCCATGTGTGCACATATGTACATGTATGTGCATGTGTGTGTGCACATGTGTGTGTATGAGAGGAGGCAGGCCCATGTTAGCTGTCTTCTCTTATTGTGGCCTACCTTGTATTTTGAGATAAGATCTCTTACTGAACCCAGAGCATATCAATTCATCAATCCTGGATGGCCAGAGAGCTCCAAGTATCTCCACCTGCCCAGTAAGATGGTTACAAGTGTGTTCTACCATACCATCCCTCCCACTCCACTGTGGGTACTGGAAATCCAAACCCAGCTCCTCAGGCTTGCATGGCAAATACTTTACTTCCTGAGCCATCTTCATAGCTCTGGTTCTATTTCATGTAGGAAGAAAAAGAAATTAAATGCTTATCTCAAGGTGCACAATGTCAGAGTAAGGTTTTACGGCCACTGGCTCCAGAGCACGTGTTAAACCCTTGGGCATCTCCTGGTGGAGTTGTCTGACTTAGTGCAGTAACTGTGGCTCTGGGCTCATAGAGAGAGCCTGCCTCTTTCCTCTGCACTGGCTGCTGGGTTGGCGCTACAAAGAGACCACTAAGGGTCTGTAATCCCTCGGAATAAAAGAGTAACCAAGCTTCACACAATATCAGCCTGTTTATCTTACAAGGATGAATCTGAAACATCATTAATCTTTAAGTAGCACAGATTTAGGAGGATGGATTTTTTTTTAACCAAATGGACGTAAACAAAAATCACTGTTCTTTTCCTTCCTCTGCCACTGGCCTTAGAATGAAGTACAGGCTCTTTAAGCAGAGGCAAGCTCCATGACTTGGCCTCTGACCCCTTCTGGGTGCTTCAGCACTCCCTGGTCATTGAGGTCACCATTCTTTTAACATACTAAAGTCTGGCCAGTTTCTTCATGCACCAAGGGTCTCCATCCCTCTACCCCAAGGCTCTTTTCTTCCTGGCTGCCCTGGTAGGCTGCGTGCGTGCATGCGTGTGCATGTGCGTGTGTGTGTGTGTAGTTTGATGCTTTGACATTAGCAGGCCTTGCTGTTCCAACAGCTGACCACTTCCCACAGACTAGCAGCAGCTACCGTGTAAGCATGCACGCAGTATCGCCGACCTTCGCTTTGTCTGTTGTTCCTATTTATATCCATTTGCTGCTACCCTCCTTGTTATGGTACGGTTTTGTAGTGTTGGGTTGTTTTGTTTTCTTGAGACAGGGCCTGTCTGTATAGCCACTGTGTCCTTGAAATCCAGATGCTCTCAGCTTGCTCCCTCTGAGTGCTAGGATTACAGTTTTGCTCTGAATACCAGTCGCCCTCTTCATCAGGTGTTATCTGCTTGTCCTAATCATGCTAAGACTGGGTGCCAGACATCTAGGGACACATACCCATGGCCTGTGTTGAGGACTGAAACTAGACAAACCTAAGCCCAGTTATCCTCCCAACCCAATCACAGGAAATACAGGCTTGGCCTATAAGCCACCCCTAATGTCCCCCCGAACTATTCTCACCTTTCTCTGTGTCACCCGCGGCATCGTGTGTATGGCTCTTTGGGTTTCTAAGCATAGCAAAGTATCTCTGAATGCCCATCATCCAGTCCGTTGGCCTCTTCATACCTCAGCCTCAAACCTGTACTTTCAAATGTGTATCAGTTGTTCCTGTGTTGTGTCCAGTGAGGCTTCCGCACTCCACGCCACAGCCCACAGCCGTCTCTGCCCATCATCACCCGAGAAACCGGAACCTCGGTGCTACTGACGCAGGGCGTGCTGACGTCACACAGCAGCCCTCGGTGGACGCTTCGTACAAGACAAGTGACGAATCAATCCTTGCCATTGGTCTTTTCAGTCATACGCATGTGCATCTAGGTTCCATGTTTATACACACAGCCTAAACCTTCTGCTCTGTAATGTGTCTGTCCAGTTACAGCGTGGCAACAGCACCGACCACAGTACCAAATGCCCACCGTGGAAATAACTTCTACAACTACAAAACATTATTAGGTTACAAAAAATTGGCTGAAAGAAGTTTGAGCAAAGTTATGGGAATGGAGTTTTATTGCCTCAATCCTACAGGCTTCATTCCCACCCCATGAATCCGAAGGTTCGTAAATTCTCTTTGATAACTTACTAAAGGGGAGAAATGACCTTCATATATCTGAGCCTTTGGTGTGGAACCATGTGTAGATGGTGAGTCACCTGTGGTATTTATTTCAGACACCCTACCCTTCAGGGAGAGTGAGATCACAGGAGGTTCGGAGCCTGTACCAGGTGGCAACTGACCTACTGCGTTAAGCCCCATGACCTAGCAAGTTATCAAGGAGTGCTGCACCAACCTGGTCCCCTCAGAGACCCTCTGCTAGAAGAGACCCCAGCCTTCTCTGAAGATTGCAAAGAAAAGTAAATGCTCATGGGAAGTTAGCCTAGGTGATGGCAGAAGTTCCCTGGATGAGATGGTCATCTACGTGGCACACAGTGGGTCTGAGCATGCGGGTATACCTGTAGATGTTCCATGAAGTGACTGAGAAAGAGGAGACATCAATATGGGTAACTAGGTTCCTGACTGGTGTCATCAGTCCATCCTAGCACGATATCTCGTTCATTCTTTGTTGTCAAGCAGTATTTGTTTAGTGAATGAACAAATGAATCAACATTTAAATCTCTATGTTGGTGTGTAAGTGTAGACTAACATGAAAGCATCCGGCTATACCAATGATGGACCCATGACAGTATCTCATAAAAATGAGTTGTCATGGCCTTGGTCTTGTCTGTCAGTGGGACATGCAGTTTACTGGTGGGGGGCAGGGAGAGGACAGGAGAGGTTCTTTCCAAGTAGCCAATCAGACAGGCAAGGCCCTACAAGCAGAGTGCTGATCAGGGATCTGAGAGCATGAGTTTGCTTTCTCCATCTGCCTTAGGGAGGGTTGGATTCTGTGCTGTGTTTGGTTTCCAGGGATCTGGCTCAGAGTCTTCCTCAGGGAGGAAGAAGAGGGCTGAGCTTCTCCATCCATCAACAGGATTGTCTCTGAGTTTAATCTGAGCAGTGAGCCTCTGGGAGAGCTATTTTATAGTGACAAGAATAATTGAAAAGGCTTTGTATAAAAGCGTATTATGTGCCAAGGTAAACACTAACACTGCCACATAAATTATATGTACTTGGGCAATACTCTGTGTCAGTCTGTGCCTCAGTTTCTTTGTATGTACAAAGAAGCTCATGGAAGCATCCAACAGAAAGAGTTGTTGGAAGATGAATGCTTCGGCTGTGATGGAGGTTGAATGTTTCTTGAAGGTCCCTGTACTGATACTTGTTTTCCAACATGCTGTATTGGAGATGGTGTGGCCCTTTACAGACTAGGAATTGAAGGACTGGAGAGGTGGTCGACTGGTTAAGAGTATCTTCTACTATTGCAATGGTTAATAGTATATTGCAGGGGACTCAGGTTCAAATCTTATCACCCACAGGCATCTCACAGTCACCTGCAATACCAGTTCTGAGAGATCCAATGCCCTCATGTAAAATCTGTAGACACTACATGAACATGTCATACACACACAACACACACACACACACACACACACAAAACACAAACATATAAATCACTTCTAAAGGAGACCATTGAGATATCACTGTCCTTGAAAAAGAATGCTGTGAATTTTCTCTCCCAAGAGCAAGACAGAGCTTGACCCCTGAATCTCTCTCAAGATTCCTCTTTTGAGAAGAAATCTCTTCCTCCCACCACATGTTCTTAGCAAGCCCAGCCAAGCCTTGCTCTTGAATCCTCAAAACTGAGCTAAATACACCTCTTTATTTTGTAAAGACAGCCTGCCTTGGGTATTTTGTTATAGTAATAAATATTGCCTAATACAATGAAATATATCAGAAATTCCGCTTGCCGTTTAGGGTCTCATTATTTTGTCTGTATCTTACAAATCCTCCTCTAAGGGAAGCAGTATCACCGCCTCCTTTGCTGAGGTCACACGCGTGCATTGTAAGAAGCTTTGCTGTCTTCTGCAGGGTCCTAGCGCTTATACGTGTTTGAAAAGATGGGACAGTATCACAGATCTTGTTTCCAGGGGAGCGAAGAATTGGAAGCTCCACATATTTAAAAAAAAAAAAAAGGGAATTTGAAAAATGACTTACAAAATACTGATCCTTGGAGTTGGGGGAGATGGCTCAGTGGGTAGAGTGTGTGCACACATCCGTGCATGCATGCGTGCACACACATGAAAATAAAAATAACTTTAAAATTTTTAGCATTGAACTACTGTTTAAATAAAATCATTTATGTAAAATAGAATCTGCAATATTTCTAAGCTAAAATAATATGTCTGCAACTGATATAAATTAGTGTAGGAAGATGAGCATGAAGATGCATATATATCAATCACGCTTTTTTACTTTGCAGACACATTGAGAGCTCTAATAGGATTCCCTCCCACAGCTACTTCTCTTAAGTTATAGGCTATATCAAAACACAATGAAGTCTCTATCCCACAATACCTATGATGGTCTGATCCAGCCAGAGCACAGGGACCCACATAGCTGACACACAACACTTCAGGGTTGGTCCTTTAATTTCTAGACAAAGCTAGGCATGCTGGTTTATGTCTGCATCCCAGCAGAGGTAGAGGCAGAAGAGTCCAGAAGGCCCGCTTATCCTCAGATCAAGTAAGTTCAAGACCAGGCTGAATTTGGAGCTCTTGTATTGTTTTACTTTGTATTTTGCTTGGCTGGTGGTCAACAAGCCCTGTGATCTTTGGGTCTCTTGGGTCTCTGTCTCTCCTCCCAACACTTTATTACAATATATATATATGTATGTGTGTGTGTGTATATATATATATGTCATATATATGACAGATCTGCATCTACATATATATGATAGATAGATGTATAAATAATAATGGTATTATTATATAGAACAAAATATATGAATATATGATATATAAGTATATTATATATCATATATTTGTATATTATAGAGAGAGAGATAGACTGGAAAATTCTTACGATATTCTGATTTGTATAAAGCAAACTACTTGCAGGTCATTTTCAGGGATGTTGTAAAATCGGTATAGAACTTGTGGTGCCACTTGAGTGTGATCCCAGAGAAAACACAGGCTGCAGGACTACACAGACCCTCTTGGAGGTGACCCCCACCTCACCCTGCTTGTGTGCTCACGACCCTGAGGATGAGTTCCACAACCCATGTTTTTGCTTTTGTTCCTCTTCTGCCTGGCAATGTTTTCTTCTGCTTCTGGAAATCCCTGAGAGCTAGCCAAGCATTTCCCTCTGCAGATCTGTCTGAGCTCTCCCCCATGCCTATGTGTCTGTCTGTTTTTTCCTGATAATTTATTATTTTTTATGTTCCTTCCTGATCCCAGCACCTCCTCCCTCCTCTTCTCCCAGTCCCAACCTTACAAATCCTCCTGCCCACTCTCTTTCTCCCTTGAGTACCACCACACCCTGGGACATCTCGTCCCAGCAGGATTAGGCACATCCTCACTGACTGAAGGCCAACCAGGGAATCCAGGGGAGGGGAAGGGGGTCCAATGCAAGTAACAGAGACTGAGACAGTTCCTGCTGTCTAGTTGTTAGGGGGACCCATATTATTTAAAAATAGGGTACAGAGCTAAACAGAGATTTTTCAACAGAGGAATCTCAAAAGGCCAAGAAGCAGTTAAAGAAATGGTCAATGTCCTTAGCCTTCAGGGAAATGCAAATCAAACCGACTCTGAGACTCCATTTTACACCTGTGAGAACGGTTAAGATCAAAATCTCAAGAGATAGCACATGTTGGTGAGGATGCAGAGCAAGGGAATACTCCTCCACTGCTGGTGGGAGTGCAAACTTGTGCAACCACTCTGGAAATAAATTTAGCAGTTTCTCAGAAAATTAGGAACAGTTCTACCTAAAGACCTAGCTATACCACTCCTGGGCATATACCCAAAAGATAACCCACTATACCACAAGGACACTTTCTTAACTGTATTCACAGCAGCCTTATTCATAATAGCCAGAGACTGGAAACAACCTAAATACCCCTCAACTGAAGAATGCACAACAAAATGTGGTACATTTGCACAATGGAATACTATTCAGTCACTAAAAACAAGGACATCATGAACTTTGCAGGCAAATGGATGGAACTTGAGAATATCATCCCAAGTGACATAACCCAGAGCCAGAAAGAAACGTATGGTATGGACTCACTTATAAATGGACATTGGCTGTAAAGCACAGGACAACCATGCAACAATCTGCAAACCCAAAGAAACTTGGTAATAAGAAGGTTCCAAGGAGGATTAAAGACTCTCACTCAGAATGGAAATTAAATAGTCATCAGAGTGGAGGAGAGAGGAACTGGTGGGAGAGGAGGTGGGGGGGGGATAGGGATGGAGATCAGTCTGGGATGCAGAAGAGGGCTGGAGTAAGAACAGAAATTAGTGAGAGGCATCTCTGGTGACTGGCCAAGGCCTGGGACAGGGAGGATACAGGGAGCCTATGGGATGGCCCTAGCTGAGATTCCTACCAGAGGGGGATATATAGACTGAAGTGGTCACCTCCTGTAGCCAAGCAGGACTCCAGAGGAGGGAAGGTGACATCAATCCACCCAGAAACCTTCAACCCCAATTGGTCTTGACTACACGATGTTCAGAGATAAAGATGGAACAGGTCTGAGGGAATGGCAATCCAATGACTGTCCAACTGGAGACCCATCCGTGGAGAGAGTCAACCCTGGCACTATCAATGCTACTCTGCTGTGTTTGCAGACAGGAGCCTAGCATAACTGTCTCCTGGGAGGCTTCATCCAGCAGCAGATGGAGCAGACGCAGAGAGCCACAGTCGAACATCAGGTGGAGCTTAGGGAGTCTTGTGGAAGATTGGGGGACCTTTCTACATCTTCTGTGTTATTCAGCTTTACCCTCTGTGTGCTGTGTGGCAGACCTCAGTGTAAGAACTCTCTACCTCCTCTCGGCATCTCCAGGGGGCTGGACTGAGATAGAGTATTGTGAAAACAGTGAATTAACGTTATGGGAGGCCTCATCTGTCAAGATGACCTGGTCAAACCTTGGCTTGTCACTTTCTAGTCACATGACTTTGGACAAATGGCCTTACAGGTTTCCATCTCAATCTCCTTGTTGATAAAATGGAGATGTGGCTTTCACTTACCTCAGAGGGTCATTGTGGGATTAAATAAGCTGCCGTTTGCCATGAGCACCCAGCCCAACAGCAGCCGGAGATATGTATTAACTATTATTTTTATTACAAGCTCAATAAACATTTGAAGAATAGCTATGCCTCCCTTTCTACCACACAGCTAGTCCCCTGTGAAAAATGTGCCCGTTGACTGATCCATCTGTGCACCCGGAAGAGTGATGGACACTTTACATAATTAGTGTATTTTGACTACGCAGCCACTCTGCTAGAACAGTTTGACTATCCACCTGCTACAAATGAGAAAATCGAGAGTACTTATCAATGGCTTCTCTTAGTCACATGACAGTTAAGTGTCAGAGACTGGAATATCCTGGTCTGTGTAATTCCAAGCTTAAAGTAGTCAAGAGGAACATTACAGCCAAGCACTGTGGTACAGTCTTGCAATCCTAGCTCTTAAGAGGCTAGGCAAGGCATCAAGGTCAGTCTGGGCTACATGGGGAGATTTTTGTCTCAAAAGAAGAAAAAACCCAAAAGCATTATCATTAAAACAGAGGCCTTCCCTCTGCCTACAAGTCATGAAAGGGGCAGTAAGTGAGGGTCCAGGTTGAGATGTGAAGGACCAAGAGGTTAAGGACTTCCCCAGTGCCCTTGCCAATGCCAAGAACGACTCTCCCACTCCCCCATTCAATGGGTTCTTATGCTGCAAAGAGCATGTGGCCACACTGTCAAGAAGGATCTTGGGTACTAGGGAAATTTTTCCTTTTTTACATCGTCTCAACAGACATTAAAAAGCCTGGCCACACTAAGAGCTGACAAGAATGCACAGCAACTCAGACTCTGATTCATTGTTCAAAGGGGTGAGATGCTTTTGAGCAGCTCCTCAATGTCTTCTGGATTCACTGTGCATCTATCCTGTGGCCCACGAACTGCACTACTCAAAAGTCACATAAGAAAAATGCAAACACAAACCCACAAAAGGACCTATGCAAGAATATTTTTAATGGCTTTATTCATAACAAACAGGCAACAGTCCAAAGACACATTAACAGGAGAATGGATTTAAAAACTGCTGTATTTACATAATAATGCCAAGGAACAGAGAAGAGCAGGCTTTTAATATATCCAACATGAATAGACCATGAAATATGACACTGTACAAAAGAAATCAGACAAAAATGTAGGTAGGCTGTGGCATCAACTGTATTGCAATGGAGCAGGGGAGCCTAATCTATACTTAGAGAAATCAAAATGGTGATCTCTTGCTTGTTTGTGGGGTGGTGAACAAATATGGCTGCAGGGAATCAAAATGTTGATCTCTAAGGCCATGGACACAATCCATACTTTGACAAGGATTCTGTCCTTACTCACCAAACAACACAGTTGCAAATGTTTACACATCTCCTATGTACATAGATCTCTCTTTCATGTATATGTGCATGTGTATGTGCATGTGTGTGGAGGTCCATGTATACATGTGAGTGCATGTGTATGAAGATCTGAGGTTGCAAGTGTCTTTCTATAGTACTCTTCCCTTATATATTCCAGCAGAGTTTCTTACAGAGCCTCAAAGTTCACCATTTAAGCTAGCTTGGCTAGCCAGCCTGCTCTGGGGAATCCCTGTCTCTGCCTCCCTTGCAGTTGGGATTAGAGGAATTGGAACTCTGCTCCTCAATGCTTGCAAACTGAGCACTAGATCCACGGATTCATCACCCTAGAGTGCACAGCATTGAACATAAAAGCAGGAATGGGTCCATGATGAAATGAGGATTGCCTTTAGTTATGCCATCCACAGATTACACATAGAATAATTTCTCCCAAATCGGTCCAATTAGAGGTCAGTACAAGAACCTGAGTGTAGAAATTTTATCGTTTTATAAAATTATATAAAATTCTTATTCACTTGTTTTTAAACAAATGTTTTTGAAACAACTACCCATAAAGCTAAACAGCCATTTGCTATCTGGTGAGAGGGCATTTGAATCTGACTTGGTTCATTCATTTGCAACATAGAGTTAAAATACCTCTTTTGTGTGGCTGTTTTTGAATCAACTGATGGTTAATCTTCAATATCAACCTTTAGAACCAACCATCAATTACTGCATACTGTAATGACATGTGAGATGACCCCCATAGGCTCATCTATTTAAACACTGGATCTTCGACTCAGACTCTTTGGGGAAGGCCATGAACCTTCAGTAGATGGAGGAAGTGAATCACTAGGGTTGACCTTGGGGTTTTATAGCCTGACCCCACTTCCTGTTCCCCTCTGCTTCCTGATTCCATGACTATAACATTATCACCCATGCTCCTCTCCTACAGCTATGCTTTCCCAGCCACAGGGGACTATATCCTCCTGGAACTGTGACAAAAATAAACCTTTCCTCCCTTAAACTGCTTTTTGTTGAATGTTTGGTCACAGCAATGAAGAGAGAAATGGATGCATTATGAGAACATGCCTCTGGGAGTGTCTACGAGGTGTTTTCAGAAAAGTTTAACTGAAGAGCAATCCCTAAGGTAGGAGGGGCTAATCCATGACTCTGGAATCCTAGGCTGAATAGGAGGCAGAGAAGGGGCTGAGCAGAGCATTCATCTTCAGCAGTATGCTTCCTGACTGTGGCTACAAGGCTAACAGCTTCCTGATGGGTCTGGCAACAGGCCTTTCACCTTTCCTGCAGTGATGGACCGTATCCCTCTAAACTGTAAGCGGAAATAAACCTTCCCCTTCTTAACGTACTTCTTGTCAGGTATTTTGATCACAGTCATTAGAAAGTCACGAATAGAAGTCTACGTGAATTAATATATGCCAAGCTTTCAGAATTCTGCTGGTAAGTAAGAGATCATGGGCATTGGTGATTAATATTACCATTCTCAGCTTTGCGGTAGGCCTGATAGATATGATAGCAATGGAACATTGTCTCAGCTCTTAAAAAAAAATGATATAATTTGAAAGGGAGGTTCAGCGATAACTATAGAAATAAACATGATTAAATATGTTTGGTAAGATAATAGAAATTGAAAAGTATTTTGAGAACATAAATGACTAACTGCCTTATCATGGAGAATCCAACCAAATCAGAAATAATCAGCCACCCAAATGACAGTATTGTGGTTGATATACACAAGTCCTTTTCTTGCCACATAAAATTTGAAGCTTTCTGAGCTCAGATCTGGGATTCGCCTTTGTGCTGGCTCGTTCTGAGATGATCACATCCATCCACACTTAACTCTTGCCTCTCTGCCCAACAGAGCGACTGAACTGTATGTGCCTCGAGGTCTCCTACAGACGATATCTAAATCCACACTCCGCATCTCTGCCCCACTCATACCAGCTTCAAACCCCAGCTATGTTGTTCCAGTCATCTGTCCTTCTCAAACCCATTGCACTGGGGCTGGTGAGGTAGCTCAGTGGGTAGTGTTTGCTGTGCAAGTGCGTGGACCTGCCTGAACTCTGTAGAGCCCATGTGCAAGCCTCCGGTGTGTCTGTAATCCCCATGTGCCTCCAACCAGATGGAAGGTGGAGACTGGAGGATCCCTGGGAGCTCTCAAGTCAGTCAGGCAGTGGTGAACAAGACACTCTGTCTCGAACAAGAGGAAAAATGGGGATCAACACCCAAGGTTGTCCTCTGACCTGCATGTGTGCTGTGGCATGTGAGTCCCCACAAGCATACACACACACACACACAAATGCATCAAATATACATACATGTGCACATACAGTTGAAGTGAAGCTGAGCAAGACACCATGTTCTCAGAGTTAGTAAGTCATAAGAGCTGCAATCTGACCTCTGATGGCCCTGTTCTAAGAATTCACTTCTACCATCCAGGCCCATGAGTCTTGCCTATAAAATGAAGAAAGTTAAGTAAACTTCACAACACAGATGAATAAATGTCAGACTTGTTCCAGGACTTTCTACTATCATTAAACACTTTACTTTTCTTGTACCTTCCAGAAATTTCTTCTTTTTCTCTGAGACTATAACATAAAAGGCAGCCGTAACTCCAATTTAACTTCTGTCACACTAACTTGTGCATTTCATCTATCTTAGAAATATATGATGGGCTAGGGGAGATATCTCAGTCAGCCAACACTTTGCCTTTCAAGTGTAAAGGCCTGAGTTTAGATCCCCAGGACAAGGTATACCTGTAACCTCAGTGACAGCAAGATTGGAGGTGAAGATAGTTGGATTCCTGGAAACTTCCAGGACGAGCAAGCCTGGCCTGCATGGTGAAACTCCAGGCCAGTGAGAAGCAGTATCTCAAAGAAAAGGTGAACCAGAGAATCAGCATTCAGTGTTGTCTTCTGATCTCTATATATGTGCCATGCATGCACACACACACACACACTCACACCACATATGAACATATATACACATACACACACATACAAGCATACACACATATGAACATACATGCACACACTCACACCCACATATGAACATATATGCACACACTCACACCCACATATGAACATATATGCACATACAAACACTTGCACATACATACAAGCATATACACACATAATGAACATACATGCACATACACATTCACACATATGAACATACACACACACATATGAGCATATACACACATATGAACATACATGCACACACATTCACACCTACATATGATCATACATGCACACACTCATATCCACATATGAACATATATGCACACATGCACACTCACACACACATATGAACATACAAGCATACCCCACACACATATGAGCATACATGTGTGTGCACACACATATCTACACACACAATGAAAGGACCTTTTTCTGAGGAACCACAGTAGAGCTTGTGGGTAGCCTGCAGTGTGTCCTTTCTCCTGTAGTATCTCTGTGCTCTCTGAGGCCCTGTGCAAAGCTAGCATTCTCTCCAAATTTCAGATTCCTCGTCATCTAGGACATGCCTTGTTTCAATAGTTCTCAGCTTATTTTTATCACAGAAACTATGTTTTGCAACACTCAATTTCCTTTCCATTCTCTTTTTTTTTTTTTTTTTTTCAAAAATAGGAACCAATTTGATTGGATGTGAGAGCAGGAGAGGTAGAGATGTGGCAAGGTTTTAAATTGTGAGAAATTTGTCTCAGCTACCTGGGTTTGAGAGGCAAATTGTGACTTGTCCGCTCACTCTGCATTGAACTGTACAAGCTAGATGAACCAAAAATCACCACTGACTTGTCTGTCTTCTCTCCTCCAAGTCAATCAAATACTTATGAATTTACCTATTTTATGTTTACTCTGGCTCTTCAGATCAATAACTGAAAGTTTTATAAAGGTACATAAATGCAGATGGTTATCCTTGAAATTTCAAACTTCTTGGATATTTTTTTTAAGACAGAGTCTCACTATATAGTCTTGACTTGACATGTAGACTAGGCTAGTCCCAGACACAGAGATCCACTTGTCTGTGCAGCCTGAGTGTGGCCATGAGACACACAGCCCTCAGATCTTAATGAAGTAAGAGGCAAAGCTAAGAAACAAATTTGTGCATCAATTGCTCCCTAGTCTGTATCTGAAAGTTCACAGCTGAATATAGACGGCTGTTCCCTCAGAACAGCAGGCCCAGGCCCCAGTACCTGGCACTCAGTAAGTGTGCAACAAAGTGGATACTTGCTAAACATATGTTGAATCTATAGAACGCCTCCATTGTCTGCTCATTAAGTTTACTACACACACACACACACACACACACACACACACACACACACTCACAGAAACGGATACAGAGAGACAAAGAGAAAGAGAGACAGAGTTCTGAGCCCCTAGAGGAAGACTTTTATGCCTAATTCTCTCTCCCTACCTCCATGTTTTCTAAACAGAACTATCAATTGACAGGTGACCACCACATAATCGTCAAGTTAAATTGACTTCCATTTCTTATCTCCCCCACCTTCCTCTGCCGCCCCTTGTCCATTTGACTACCAAGTCAGAACCCCTCCAAGAGTCTTACCATCCGAATCAAATACCAGAGCTCCAGATACCTTAAAGTTCTTTAAACCGAGCTCAGAATTAAAAATTTAAACGTACTCATTTTGTAAGTAATTTTGTGACCAGCTAACTGCCATCCCAGGAGGAGGGAAAAAGCGTTAGTTTAATGAGTCTGGTCAGACGCACCTCGTAACAGATGTCCAACGTGCCGCCGTGAGCTTAAGTCATAAATATGATGTCTCTCTTTGGCAGGGAAAAATATATGAGAAGTGTTTTATCGGTCACTGGGCAACTTGCTAGATGGAGGAGAACAATCTGAGGAAGGCAGGAGCTTCGTCTGGCTGCATTTCGAAAGCCGCGTTGGAGAAACACAGATAATCTGCTTTCGATGATTCATCAAGTTGGTCCTTTGTTTCATTAATTTGAGTGTCAAGTGCAGCCATACAATAAAGAATTGCCAAGACCTGATAAGATTCTCCTCTGCCTGCTGCCTTTCCTATCCAGACAACGGGCACTATTCATGCCCACAGCACACATTGAATAAATAGCTAAATAGCTAACTGCACTGCTGGCAATATGGGATAGTACTTCAAATTTTTGTGTTTCCTCTAAAGGTTCCATGGCAGGTGTTTCTGTCTCCTGAGTGTTCATTACTGAACCAATAATTTTAACTTTGTTAATAGAGTTCAGAACTGGGCTTCACAAGTTCAAAATAGTTCCCGTTGTGCCATCCGTCCAGCAGTAGATTAGAGAAGATTAAAGAGAGGGTTGCAATGGCTCTGCTGGCCTTGAGAAAGCTCTCACTGTGCCTGCCCATGGTTCAGGTGGCCTGCTGATCGTTCTTAATGCGATCTTCAGCCTCACACCGATACAAGTACAATGTTAAGAGAGACATTAAGACAACTATGTTCACTGAACAATTTCACATGGCTAAAATATGTTTTCAGCTAAATTAGAGGTTTAACAAATGCTTGCTCTGATTAGATGTAGGGACAAGAGCTTACTTTGAACAGGCTACTGATCTGAACTCAGCACTGAACAATGATCCAGCTTTTAACTCGAATCCAAGTCCCGGTTGTGAAAGTATACACCCTCGGTGCACCCGACAGCAGGAGGGATTCGTCAGAGCCTTCAGGTTCTTAGGATGCAAGATCATTTTTTGTCTTCAACAACTAATATTTCTTTACCGACATTAGAAAGACTCTACAGTTAGTTCCTGGTTAATCACATGAATAGAATGCACCGAGTGTTTCAAAAACTTTAAAATCATTTAAATGAGCACCAGGGACCTCAAAGGTTGAGTAGAAATATAAATTGTGTTCTTGGAAGCAAATGATGAATGAAGTCATTTACATGAAAGAGTATGGTCCAAAGGAAGCATGAGACTAACGATTTGTCAAAGCAAAATTAGGGAGGGAAAGGACATGTGAAAACAACTAGAAATTATTACAGCGGCGTAATTGTTAAGGAAAGCAATCCCATGATAGCATTTTCCAAGCTGTAAACACAAATACAAATTTAAATAGATCTATTGACATCTGAGAGGTTAACTTGTTTTTTATTAAAAATTACAAACCTGAAATTTTAGTAAATTTTCAAATGACTATCGTATCCAGAATCAAACTGGGTTCTGCGTCCTCTTAGCTTGATAGCCCCATAGAAAGATAATAAATCTTCAAATCAAGTAATGAGTACAGCTTTATGGTAACTGTCTTGCCCTAGAAATTCCACTTCACTGAGAAGATGGTTTGGGGGTTGGGAGGGGGACTGCAGAGGACTCTAGGACCCAGCAGGCGGCGGCAGGCGGCAGTGTGTGGATCGCTGAGACTCAGAGGGTCCGGCTCAGTTTTAATTCTCCTCTAATCTCTGCAACAGCGGCGCTTCCCGAGTCCCGCGGCTCCTGCTCCCGCTCAGCTGCCGTCACTGACAGGTGAGCATCTGAACAGCCTCCGCCCCATCACCCACCATGGACAACCTCCAAGAAAAAGTGGCTCCGGACGCGCTTGCCTGAGAATTCCGCACAAAAGAGGAGCCCAAAATGAAGACCCTGATGGTGAGTCTGTTGTTCCAACTCCGCCAAGCAGAGGCGAGGACCCCTGGGATTCTGGGTCTCTGGGAACATCTGGGAAGCCTCGCTGGGTACCTAGCCCTGTGCTGAGAGGTCACCTGTCACTGGTGACAACTTTCTACCTGGCTTGGAACCCTGGATGGGCACTAGGGATGCCTGGGCTCCTGAATCTTTAGCGACTGACCCAAGGGGCGACTCGAGAGCAGAAGAGCAGGCTGACATCTCCAGGGATGGAGGGTGTCCCACTGTGACCGCTGGGCACAAACTCAGAGGGGCGGGGAGGAGGCACTAACGTTGACTTTCTTGGATTCCTTGTCGGATTTCAAACTTAGCGGGATCGCTGCAGGAAGCCCCAGGGGGCCAGAAGAGAGGGTGTGCAGAGGGTTGGGAATCTCAGCAGCTTAGGTGGAGACCGGACCCTCCTTCCCAAAGTACCCTGGGCGGGCGCGCTCACCCTTGCACTGGTCACCGCGCGCCACCTGCCCTCCACTATGAGACGCGGGCTGTGAGCAGTGATGCAGGAGCATCCCTGGCGGGTGCGCAAGACCGTGACACCTCTGCTCTCTGGCTGCGGGGAAGGCTGGGGCGGATGCTCGGGACCTGTGCTTGGTGTCAATAAGGAGGGCAAGCTTCCTCGGTGCACCCTCAGCCGCTGTCTTCTGCTCTCTCTCGTCCGCCTGCCCGCAGCGCCATGGTCTGGCAGTGTGTTTAGTGCTCACTACCATGTGCACCAGCTTGTTGCTCGTGTACAGCAGCCTCGGCAGCCAGAAGGAGCGGCCCCCGCAGCAGCAGCAGCAGCAGCAGCAGCAGCAGGCGACCGCGACTGGCAGCACGCAGCTTGTGGAGAGCAGTCCCCAGCCACGTAGAACGGCCCCCGCAGGACCCCGGCAGCTAGACGGATACCTCGGTGTAGCAGACCACAAGGTGACAGCTTGTGCGCGATCATGCCCACCGCCGCTTGACCTGGACACTCTGTACACCTGACCCTTCCTCCTTCCTGGGGTGGTGAGACGCGGGAGCAGGTGTTAGTTCTGGAAGCAGGAAGGTGGTACACCAGTATGGGCAGGAAGGGCTGCATGCTAGTTATGACTTTCTATTCCAAGAAGGATGCAAAGTTTATCAGGGATAGAAATGACGTGAGTGGATCCCAACCCCAACAGTCCTGGTCTAGAATCCGGACACCCAGTAATAGCAGCTGCAGATGGATGTTCAGTTTCTGGAGCCTAGTATTTTCCAGCCAAGCCCTGCGGGTTTGGGGTGGAAGGTAGGCGGAAACCGGAATGGTTCAGGGACTAGCCCCGTGGTTCCTTCTATACCGCCAGAGGGGAGAAGAGAGAGCCTCTATGGCAGCTCAGTTCCACAGGTTCTCCTCTGATCTCTGCTGGGGACTGCTCTGGGCTGAAAGGCCCCAGTCCCTGGGGAGTCCAGCTCTGGCAGGCAAGGAGGGCTGGAAATATACTCAGCTCCCATTGGCTTAAAAGCCTGTTTTCCTTTGCCTTCCAGGAAGCGACTGCATGGCTTGGCTAATAATTAATAAGCTGGATTTTTTTTCTCTTTAAGTTGAACCTCCTTTCTTTAGACTAATAAATAAATCCCTGGTTTCAGCATAGGGAGCCTCTGGGAAAAACCTAATCAAGTTTCCTGATTCCAAAGATGTTTTAATACAATTTAAATGCATCTCTGAATATTTGAAATTGCCAGTGTGTTTTTATTAAAACACACTTTCCCTCCCTGTCTAGAAGATGGCTTGAAACCTCTCGACTCTTTTACTTTGTATCTTACTGCATTTTATGAATGTGAGCCAGAGTGGTATTTGCAGATGTTCCTTCTGTGTGAGAAGATAGCTCTTGTCACACATGAGTAAGTCAGACTTTAAGTGACAATCAAAATATTGCGACTCACCTGCGCTGTATAGAATGCTAAAGATAGGGACTCCAAAGGGATTGCATGCAGGGCTAAGCTTTCCCGTCCTTGAATGCCCGAGGAAAACGGGGCATGTCCTGAGATGTATAACATGATACATCTCAGGATGTATAACAAGATACATTGGTAGACCAAACGTGGCAGTCACTAGTACACACAGCGCTCCGGAGTTCACCAAGGAGGGGGCTCACATTCTCTGGAAGAAGCAAGGGATATTTCTTTGAAAATGTGGAAGTTGTACTAGAGACACTTCAGAGAGGTGAACAGGAGGAGGCTGTCTGAGGAGGAAGCCTTTGGAGTAGGCTGTAAATGCCACAGCACAGGCCTGACAGACACAGTTTCCGTTTGTTCTCTTGGTTGTTGATTGATTACATACTTGGGATCTGCCTGTGCAAGCTGCTGATACGGGCTGTGGCTGGGAGGAAGGTTAGCCCTGGCTTCTGGCTGGGGATGGGAGGAGGGTTAGCCCTGGCTTCTGGCTGGGGATGGGGATGGCATTCTGTGTGGGTCACTGGCATGAGATGAACAAAGTATGGTGCTGGATTTTCACACTCGTTATTTAGTAGGAACCCACCTCAAATTCTGGAAGTATTCGTGAATCAGAAATGTCAAAAGGTCAATGCCTTGGAAGACAGATATGAGAAGATATCCCGAATACTATGTTTCTTCCGTAGCCAAGTGGTCAACTGTTCCCAAATAGAAGGACTGAGTTAAGGAGTCACCTTTTAAAAATGCTTATGTAAACAGGTGTGCTGGTTACAAGCTCAGCGTATCAGAGAGTTGTGTGGTTAGGGCGAACAGCAGCCGTTCCATGTGTGGTGGTGCCTGTAGATGGAAGTACTCTGTAGCAGAAAAGGAAGCTGCAAATACTATGACATGGGATTCTTCTTGGCCTATAAATTATCAATATCAATCCAGTTCATCCCTCGAAAACATCATCTCCCTGGAGGTATGCTCACATCTGTGATCCCAACACAATGGAGTGTGAGGCAGGTGAATGGCAAGTTTGAGATCAGACTGAGTTACATAGGGGTATCCTGTGCCAAAGTCCAAAAGAAGCAGTAGAGAGAGGAAGGGGAAAAGAGACAGAAGGAAAGAAGATAAAAAGGAGAGGAGGAAGTGAAGAATGAAGAAAGAAAGGGACGGAGGGGAGAAAGAAAGGGCAGAGGAAGGAAAAAAGGAGGAGGAAAGATGGAAGGGAAGAGAACAGAGATGAAGGAAAGAAGGAGGGAGTGAGCGAAAGAAGAAGGAGAGAAGGAGGAAAGGAGGAAGAAAAGAAGGGGGAGGAAGGAAAAAAGGAGGGAGGAAGGAAGGAAAAAGAAGGAGGGAAGGAGGGAGGAAAAGAAGGGAGAGGAAGGAAGGAAAAGAAGGGGAGGGAGGAAGGAAAGAAAGAGGGAAGGAAAAAGGAAAGGAGGAAAGCAATGAAAGAAGGAAGAAAGGAAGGAAATATGAAGGAAGAGAAGGAAGAAAGGGCAGAAGGAAGAAAAAAGCAAGGAATGAAGAGAGGAAGGGAGTGAGGTAAAGAAGGGAGAGATGAGGAAGGAAGAGGAAATCCACCTCACAAGTTCCATTCCAAGGCTATAAACAGAGACCACACAAAGCAACAAGTGCAAATCCCCAGGCACTATGGGACAGGTCCCTTTGTCCCAAGGAGCTAATGCAGACCTGCTCAAAGGGGCCTCTACAAACCTGTTTACTGTTCCTGCTGCTCTGTGCTGCCAAGTAGGCAGGGTTCCATTCCATGTGGCTACCTGAGGTGCACATCCTGAGCAAACACATAGAAGTTGCTCTTGGATTTAGTTTTGTTGGAGGTCCTCCAGTCTCCATCAGGCAAGGCTGTGGGAAGGCTGTCACTGAAATCATTTGGTAGGATGTTGCTAAAGAAAACCTTTTCTCCAGCTAACACGGAACAGAGTCAGGAAGGAGAGCTCTCCTGTTCTGAGCTCGCTGCCACAGGACACTCAGGACTAATTTTTTCTGTTCAATCTCACATCAGGCCTCAGGAAAATCACAGACACACTGAGCCAGATGACCACAAGGCCATAAGCTCCTGCACATTACATAAACCAGAACTTCAACAGACGTCAGTTTTGCTGTTGATTCACAGAGCCTGTAGAGAGTTAAAGATACTCCAGATAGCGATACTGTATCTCCAGTTACCGATTTTGTGTAGGAAACCGTTCACATCTCCACAGCTCAGGTCCCCAAGACTAATATGTAGTGTTTATGTTTAGCTACATGGTGGAATTAGCATTATAATTCCAAGATTAAATTCAACAGGTGGCTCTAATCCCCCAGCACCTGAATTTTGCAAAGTACAGGCTGTCTGCACTGATATTCTTGTCACCTGGGACTGTGAACTAAATTACTGTGGAGATCAAATCACCGTGTGATCTTGTTAAATGATAGGCTGAGTCAAGCTGGTGCATGTTCAGCTTGAGATATCCCTTTGCCTGGTCATAGGCCCTGCCCCGTCTTTCATAGGCAAGACGCTAAGAATGATAATCCTGGCATGAGTAACACAAGACCACCCAGGTGCTTGTGGTCAAGAAGAAGTTGCTTTTCTATTGAGTAGAGTTGCTCTCTGCACCAGTCTCTCTCATTTTCACTCGCTGGGTGTTCATCACAGCAGCCCCTGCATCTGTATTCAGAGATTACTCTCAGGTTGTCGGTTTTGGAAGCTGTCCATGGTTAACCAGTCTGGCCAGGTACAAGAGAATCTTTCATCTCCTTGGGAAAGTCCCTTATTTAGTATTCTAGCATAATATAACCAAACAAAATACAGAGACACACAGACTTATAGAGCAACATCCACACATGCTTGTGCATGGATTCTGTCTGTCTCTATCTCTCTGTCTATGTCTATCTCTCTGTCTCTCTATCTCTGCACCCCCCCCAACAAATTCAATCAAGTAGCTGTCAGAGGAAAGACCCAAGTCTTCCAGCACCGAGAAAGGAGACAGAGAACTCAATTCCGTTTCTAGTCCAGATCTTTCTAGGTAGATAACGTCATTTTCCATCTGGTAGAGCTTTTGAATTACAACTGAGCTGATTCCCTTTTCTAGGGTGCAGGCCCTTATCACAGAAGGCCCACCTGTCACCAGCCTGCCCTTTCCTGCAGAGGCTAAGAAAAGGCCAGTGAGTGACAGCTGGAGCTGAGACAGTGCAGCTCTCTTCCCTTCACAAGCAGCCTCCAGGGATGGAGTGGCACCTGCCAATGGTGTGTTTGTTCGTTTGTTCCTTGTTCCTTCCTTCCTTGGGCACTTGGTTATCTGATACTTTTTGGTGATCTTACTGTTACTATTAATATGTAGATGTCCTTTGGAAAGATAGGTACGTCAGTTCAGCAGCTGATAACTAATCCAGACTAAAATATGTCACATAACTTATTTCAGAGTTGTGGGTGAAGGATCCCTCTTTAGAAAGTCTATAAATTCCTAGCGACAAGTTGACACCATTTATTAAGCTCTATTTGATGACATTTGGGTAATCCAATCAGTGATAAATCATTTCAGTGTCCAGGAAGCTCAGAGTTAGCTTTCAGTGCTCAGGCACTGGCACATGAGGTCTGCCAACGCTGATGACATTACAAAGCCAAGGGAGCCATGGGGTCAACCAGCTTCTGAGAGTGGAGTTTCATCAATGTCCGCTGGCAGGACGACTCCGCAGGTAAAGGCACTTGCTCACATGGCCTGAGTTCCATCCTCAGGTCCCATGAGGTGAAAGGAGACAACTGATGCCCACAAGTTGTTCTCTACTCTCCACATGTGAAAGACGGCACATGCATGCACATACACACACACACACATACACATACATACATGCACACACACAACACACACAGGCACACATGCACGCACACACACATACACACACACACAAATAAATAAATGTAAAGTTGAAAAATATTTAATGGTTTCAACAATGTGGCCACTTTTAACCAGAGAAATGTTCATATGCAGATAATTAAAATACTGCCCCCCCCCACATACACTGTTGTGACAAGTAGGACTTTCGTACTCCTCCAACTTAATGTCCTTGGTTTTTTACTTCAGGGCCTACCCTCTTCTCCATGGGAAACTCTTCCCCAAGGCCTTTCTTGTCACAGAATCCCCGTGTTACATGTCATCTTTTAATGAGCCACATGCTGTCCCCACCCCAGCAGCCACCATCAGTCACATTAGCTTATTTTTTCTTTCCTTGTATCTCATAATATCTGAAAGAAACTTAAAGCTGTCTATTGCCCTCAAACTAGAATCTAGTGTTGTGGCCATAATGTCTTTGCATGTCTTAACCGATGCGATTCCAGGAACTGGTAGGAGCAGAGCCTGGTACTAGTTAGTGCAATGACTAGTTGGTGCAATGACTAGTTAGTGCAATGACTAGTTGGTGCAATGACTAGTTAGTGCAATGACTAGTTGGTGCAATGACTAGTTAGTGCAATGAAAGGAATTAGGGCAGAGCTGAGTTCACCTTACCTCAGTTCCTTCCCCACAGGAAACATGAGTGTGGTCACAAGACCTTTGTAGGTCTTGTTTTCCTAAATTGTTTTGCAAGAAAAAAAAATAACAACTGCTAGTATATTCATGGAGAAGACAAAAAAAAGTAAGATTCAAAACACAAGAACCATTGGAAACAAGATGTGGGAATTCACTTAACAAGCTTCCTTGTGATTCTTGTACATATTAAAGTTTGGGGGTTGCTGTTTAAAATATCTAACTTCACAAAGACTTGTCCTGTAGCCAGTTCATTCTGAAGGTTTGGAACTCAATGCAGCCATTAGCAAATGCTCACTGAAGGCCTAACAGCTTCAGAACTGGCATTCTGAAGGAAGAGCACAGTCCCTACCCTCAAAGGGCCTTTGAACTCCTTGGAGAGGAAAGACAATGGAGAAAGATTAAATAATAAAGCCCAGGCTGAGTGAGACAGCCAGGGAGCACCCAAAGAAGGGCTCCTGTGCTCCTGCTCCAATGAGAAATGCCATTATTCCAGCTGAAGCATAGAGCCTCCAAATTACCATTCTGTTTTTAATTGGGGTGGATGCATGCTCCTCCGATAACTAGTCAGTAAACAATGTGGGCATCAAAAAAAATTGCAAAGAGGATCGATTTCTGCATACATGTTATGTTTCTTTATGATTGTCCTATGGTGATGCACTTAGCATC
The DNA here is from genome assembly GCA_021653895.1 of Mastomys natalensis. NCBI lineage: Eukaryota > Metazoa > Chordata > Mammalia > Rodentia > Muridae > Mastomys > Mastomys natalensis. The sequence continues at coordinate 114,388 of JAJTUV010001641.1, read as the reverse complement.
ATCTCGATTCTAACCGTATACTTTCTGTTTGGTGAGTTTAGATGTAATTGCAGTGGCCACAGACAACACTCGCAATCAGGTTTGTCGTGGAAATATGACGCCTGTTAGAAAGGTTCATGTCTATAATAACCACTGGGCCAGGCAGCTGGTGGTGGGATTCCTGTCCTACAAACATGGCCGGGCAAGGAGGAGAATGGGAGACAGGAGTTAGTCAACACGTTTCATACTACGCACTCCTCCAGCAGCTGTGGATGTGTGTAAGTTTAGAGAGACAATAAATGATTATCTCTTAAGTAACACTGTTGCCTGGACCCTTGAACTCCAGGCAAGAAAAGAATTCTCTTGAAAGTCTGTGAACTTATAGTCAGGCAACTGATATAACGTGGCAGTGAAGACATTTATCACAGTGCTCAGATTCTCTGTTACATACTGCTGTCTTAAGTGTTTAGACCGGCATAGGACAAACGGATACTTTTAGAAGATATTGGCCCTGAATTCCCTCATGATAATGAAGCTCACACCAGGCTCACATTTTATCCCCAACTGCCACTAGCTGTGACCTTGGGCAAATCACACAACTACTCAGGAATGCCTTTTGGTAATTATTTTAAAGTGTATTCCAATCAATACAATTTCCCACATAAAAATTACAGGATGTATGTTCTGGCTTAGACAGCCCACCCACAGGCAGGTCTTCCCTGCCATGTAGCCCAGGTTAGATCTAGGCTCTATGTTTTGTCTTCATAGTAGGAATCTCACAGAAATATTTACTCTGGTTTTGCTGTTGTCCCTTGTCTAGAATCATCTGCCTCCAAACTAGGCAGCTGGCTTTCAGAGACTGGGATGTTTTCTTTGTGTGTGTCATTATATTTCTCAGTTTTAACATAATGCTGGCTCTTTAATAAATATTTGTCAAATAAATACTGCCTATATAAATAGTTTTAATTTCTTCTAACATAAGCCTCTGTCAAGAGTGCCTGACCATTTGGGGTTACTGAAGAGGACTAGTTTCATCTCATAAATATCAGTTGCTTCTGCCCCGGTTGGTAGTTCTGTGGTTAATTCTCTTCTACCATTTTACGCTAATCAGGTCTCTTAAGACATATGCAGAATTTTTGAGTTACACAGGCAACTTTAAAATAATTATCAAAAGGCATTCCTGAGTAGTTGTGTGATTTGCCCAAGGTCACAGCTAGTGGCAGTTGGGGATAAAATGTGAGCCTGGTGTGAGCTTCATTATCATGAGGGGATTCAGGGCCAATATCTTCTAAGCAGTGACTCGCCATTATTTGGACAGAATTTATTAAAATGAAGAGCCTAGGCCTACCCAGTTATTGGAAAGAAATAAATATTTAAAGATCTCATTATTCTGAAATGAATATGAGAATTTGCCTCTAGATAGCTGAAGAGAGCCTTCCACCAATGACTGGGTTTCCACAGCTACTCTAAAGGGGCACAGAACACATGGCACTGATGTAATTGGAACAGTTTGCAACTCAGAGTAAAGTTTGCTGTGAAAAGTCACTCAAGAAAACTGGGAAGAGCTCAATGGGTAAACCTGCTTGCTTGCAGCACAAGCTTGAAGACCTAAAACTGATCCCCTAAACCCACATAAAACTCTGTATCTCAAATCTCTAATGCCAACAGTCCTACAGGAAATGGAGAGAGCAGGCAGGAGAAATATCCAGAAAGTCCGGGGACCAGCTAGCCTGGCGTACGTACACAGAGACAAAAAAAAAAAAAAAAAGAGAGAGAGAGAGAGAGATCCTGCCTGCAAAACAAGGTAGAAAGGTGGAGACCAGTTCCTAAAGGCTGATCTCTGACTTCCTATGTGCACTGTGCTGAACACATGCTCACACTCATACACACACCACAGTCACACACACACACATGCTCACATTCACACATTACAGTCACACACATCACATACTCATACACACATCACACAATACATATCACATACTCATATACACATTACACATACACCACGCATACATCACATACACACGCATGCTCACACTCACAGACGCATCACACTCACACCACACATATGCTCATATACATACCACACAGATCACACACAAACATCATATACTCATACATACATCACAGTCACACACACATGCCACGGCTACGCTAAAGGGGACACGTAGCCCCTTAACCTCGGAACAATCACTGTCTTTTCCAGCCCAACATTGCAAGCACATTATAAACATTGCACGGTCATCCACAAAGCATCAAAGTCAGGTCTGCCACACTCACTGATAAGAATTCCTGTCCTAGTTAGCTTCCTGTTGCTGTGATAAAACAGGAAAAGGGTTAATTTGGCTGACATGGTCCTGATCACTGGTAGTCACTGAGGGAAGTCAGGGCAGGCACAGAAGGAAAAGCTATGGAAATGGAGGAGTCCTGCTGACTAGCTTACTCTTCACAACTCACTCCAGATGCTGTCTTATACACCCCAGGGCATCTGCCCCAGGGTGGCACTGCCCACAGTGGTCTGGGCCTACCCACATCAATCATTAATGAAGAAAATTACACACACACACAACACACACACACACACACACACACATCTGATGCAGGCATTTCTCATATTTAATTACTTGCAGAAATGCTACAGCCTGACCACTCATTTAGTGAAATTACCTTTTCCCCAGTAGGGAAGAGGGCATCATCTAGGGAATCAGCCAACCAAGAGTTTGAAGGACCATCATTTTGCAAATCCCATATCCTCCCCCGACCTCTGAGATGGAACACCTACTCTGAATTACTCCAGGCAGAAAAGAAACCTGCTAAAAACCACGAGGGAGAAAATTAACCTTGACGGTGTTTGTAGCTCGGAATGGAAAGGAAACTTCATTATTATTATTTTCTGTCTTTGTGGCTATGGAGCTCTGTGCAGTGTCTGAGAATCACACGGATGCTGAGAGTTCTCAGTCTGAAGTGCGGAGTTAAACAATTATTTCTTATAAGAAGCATATTCTGAAAATTAATTGCACATATGGGACACCTCAACTGACTGAACTGTGTTATTGCATTTCTACTTACAGATTGGCTTATGTTCCCTGCAAGCTTCCATTCCAGAACCTGCCTATTTCTTAGAGCATCTAGCTCACACCCTTTAGAAAGACCAATAGGGTCTGCGTGGCTGTACTTCTCCAGCCTCAGCCCCTGCAGCTCCCCTGAGCTCAGGCTCCACACACTCTGGGGTCACAACCTGCTCATTCACAAGCATCTGATGTTCCTTCTGCAGAAACCAGCCTTCCATGGGCAGGAGATGGCTTACAAGTCACAAGCAGGCACTGCTCTTGCCCAGGACTCAAGGTCAGTCCTCTGCATCCACATCAGATGACTCACAGCAGCCGGTAACTCCAGCTCCAGAGGATATGACACCCTCTTCCCGTCTCTGTGGGCAACTGCACATGACCACATACTGACACTCAGGCTTCCCCCAGAAACCTGCATGCAAAGGAGGGAGACATTCGTTTAGACTGCCCAGTTCAGTCACCTCATCTCATATACAATGAGCACCTACTATGTAGTCAGTATTACAGATGAAGGCGGAATGAGACAAAAAGACCCAAACTCTGCCCAGTGGAGAAGTAAGTGTAGTCAAACAGCACTTGGCCCTGAGAATTCCGTTGTTTTGCACACAGAGTGTACTTATGAAAACAAGATAATATCCTGGCCATATGACCTTACTGGCCAGCATTATGAATGTACTTCATTGCTGACGGAAGTGATATTCTACTACGCATGGCTGTATTAGCATTATACCCTAGCAAGTGCCAGGCTGTTCTTTGTAGCCGTGCACATCTTTTCACGCAGTATTTCCATTGGTTTTCCTCATTTATCTCCCGGTCTTGTCTGCCTTCTTGAACACAATTTAGTCATATTGTGTTTTCTAAGTATAAAATCTCAGTAAATCCTTGTTGAGTCCAGCTGTGATCATACTGCATTCGATTATATTATATTTGAATAAACCTGGCTAATAGACTCATTAATCATAAGAATAGACAAAAATGATAAATGGGGGGAAGAAAGACGTCACATGCCCAGCCTTAATTTCTGAGTCTTTTGAAAACACAAACCTTCCAAATGGTAGACCAGATGTTGAAGCAAGAGGATGTGTTCAGTCTTTAGTAGTGAGCTGTGTAATTTCTAGGCCTAAGTTAGCCTGCCAGGATGTAAAACAATATGCATTCATTCCTTAGTCTGCTACATGCATGCACCTACCTTGTACCTAACATTGTGTGTAGGGCCCAGGAGGCAGCAAACAACAGAGAAAGCATAACCTTCAGTTCTGAAACTCACATTCACCAGGAAAGGCAGAGAAACAGATATCATGTGACTGTGGAGGTTTGGATAGGACATTGGACATACTCCAGAGCTTGGATTGATCCGGAAAGCATTTGTGAGATAAAGAAGCTACTACCTCCAAGGTGTGTTTCAGCTGGGTCATTCTGGCATTGGCACAGTATGATTACAGTAGCTCTTGGTTACAGGGAAGAGAACTGTTGCTCACGGCAGCAAGGGAGTACAATGGTCAGAGTTGGTGATGTTGGCAGCCAGAGGATCAAGACAGCCAGGTTTTCTGACTGTGTGAAGATTCTGAGCTTGCCACCCAGAATGCACAGACAGTCGGAATACAGCTTCTTCAACTGGAGAAGGTTCGTGGTTCAAGACTGCCTCTCAATGGCTGCCGTAAGAGTCTCAGATGGTCCCAGATGGCAGCTCAACTTTGTCTGATTTTGAACCTTGCTTTGTATCTTAATGCCACATGTCAACTTGAGCAAAACTGGAAAGCGTGATGTTACAGTTAAGGCTGAAGCAGGCTGTCTGCAGAAATAGCATAATGCATGCTGGTGACAATGAGAATTAAGCTCCTCACCCACAGCAAAACCAGTAGGACCTGGAGTGAAGGGACTCTGGGGACTTTTATAGTGTTTCAGTTCTCCGTGGGGTGGGCTGACTTACTGGGCGCAGGCTTTTCATAGAGTAAAGTAAAGGGTGGGTTTCCTTCCTCTCATTTCCCATTTAGCTATAGCGAGAACAATTACCATTCTTTGAAATCACCTTTGTTAACAACATCTGAGGGAGGGAAGGTTCCATTCCAGTTTCATCAGAGGGAAATTGGCCATAAAGTAACAGAAAACTTGTCAAGAGGAAGCCTTGATCTTAATTCATCCAATGGCATTTGATTGGAAAAACACAAACACACTATACATCTATATGAACGGCAGGTTTATGGGACCCATATTTGGAGTTATTCAGCAATTTGCTCCTGCCTGGCTGCTTCGGGAACATATGCAAGGTGTCTCGAGTTACCTGAAACTCCCATTCCAAACTGAAAAGCATAAAGCCCATTCTCCTCAGTTTTATTCAATTTGTACAAATTTTGAACAAGGGATGCACAAAAAGTGGTAACGGTCTGTGTGTGTTCTAGGACACAGGAAGGCAGATGAGGATTGCGGGAACTTGTGGGGACCCCCATTCTTGCTGATTCAGCAACAGCCACACTAAGAAAAGCTCAGCCCTAGTGCTACACCTGCCACAGATCTACACGCGATCAGTCATGCATCTGCCCCAGAGAGCTGTGGAATTTGATGTAGGCTTACCATGTGATGGATTACTAAGTCCCCAAGTTCAGAAACAGATGTCAGAGAAAGACAACATAGAGAAACAGTGTACCCTGACCCAATGAGTCTCCAGCAATGGCAGTGGATGGTGTTGAAGTCATTATTTTAAAATGGCGGCTCCCAATCTTGCTTGTTCTTAATCAGCCGCCCTTGTTCCCAACTAGGCTGGGCCTGAGGCCATTGTCTCTCTTTCGCTCCTCCTCTTCCTCTCCTTACTCCTCCTCTTCCTTTCCTAACTCCTCCCACCTTAGCTCCTCCCAACTTGCGGGAGAAATTTCCCACTGTTGTGATAGAATCCTGGATCCTGGGAAATTTATAAAGACCAGACAGGGAGGCATCTAAGATTGGCATTGGGTGTCTGGTGAGAGCTGCATCCTGAAAGGAGATGAAGGAGAGGTGGGTCCTCCCACGGCTCAACAGAGAAGGTGTGCTACAGCTCTACCGCATAGACATGTGGGGCGCTTCTGGCACTGCTGTGAGCATCCAGTACCTTAAGGGGCACAGTGGTTGCTTTTGTCATCACAGAGATCAAATAATGTGACATAACAGGTTGAGGAGGAAGTGTTTATTTTGGCTCATGGTTTTGGGGAATGTGGGTCACCATGGCAGGGAAGATGGGGCAGGGTTATAAACCCCAAGCCCCCACCCCACCCCAATGACCCACCCCCTAAGGTAAAGCAAGCCTGTAGGGAACATTCGATATTCATACCATAGCAGGCAGAGTTCCTATGGCCTATCTCCTGAAAGTCCCTGATTCTTAAACGATGACACTGACAAGGCTACTATAATTAGATACAGGGACCAAAAATAAGGACCAGAGTGAAAAACAGCACCAGTTCCTTTTCTGTCAGCAGAAGCTCTGCAGTCCTGCGGCTAGGAAATGTTTACTGGGCTCTAGAAAGCCCAGTAAGGGTGTCTTGGGGTAGACTCTGAATTATCTGTGAGTGATCACAGTAGCTTGCCATTATTACAACTGCATATGATCGATAGCCTGCTTGAAAATAGAATATCAATGGGCTAAAGAATCAGTGAGTGACCAGACCCCAAAGTGACTGTGGTCTACTGGTGAGTCCGAAGTTCCTGGGGGGCGGGTGTGTGACAACTTCAGCATTGGCTGGTCTGCTAGTCAAAGACCATTTGTAACTATGGAGACGGGCTCTGTGTGTACCCCACTTATCTCACCCTGCTATCTTGTACATGACATACTTTAATCCTTTTTTCTTTTGCTTTTAGAGACAAAGTCTCACCAGTTAGCATAAGCTAACCCTGAACTTGATCCCCCCACTGCACCCCGTCTCTACACTTAGAGCGCTGAGATTGCAAAGGTGTGCCACTTTGGCCAGTGTAAAGGACATTTTAGTTATTTACTTACTTCCTTGAGTATGGATGTTTTGCCTGCATATATGTCTGTGCACCCTATGTATGCCTGGTCCTATGGAAGCCAGAAGAGGGGTTGAGCTGGAGTTAGGACTGAAGCGACAGACAGCTGGGAGCAACCATGTGGGTGCTGGAAACCAAACCCATGTCATTTGGAAGAGCAGCCAGTGCTATTAACAGCTAAGCCATCTCTCTGGCCCCTAAAGGGCTTTTCTTAATGAATCCACAGAACATTAAAGCCTCTGGAAGGTCTCAAGGGTGGAGAGCAGCCAGGAGTTCTTCTATTTATTTCCTAGGTTTCTATGCCAACTTGTAGACATCCAAGCTCAGCACCAGTTCGCCCAGACCTCTCCTGTAGACCATGGTACAGCACACAGAGAGCCTTCTGTTGGGAAGCATACCGGGAAAAGGAGCCAGGTTGCTTGCTTTGAAAAAAAAAAAAAAAAAGAACATCAGTCTTTTCCCTATAGTAAATGTGGGTGTGTGTGGCAACATGACAGAGAGGTAAAGAAAAACTAAGCCTTACTCATGAATTTCTCACAAAAACATAATTACCCTTGATATTTTAATACGTCTCCTTATGGACCTCTTCATATCTATCACAATGTGTATAGATGGTGCTTACTGATTCTTCAGGGTTTTTATTCGTGGATTTGAACCAGACAGGGTCTACGCACGTGATGCTTTGCCGTATGAGGCAAGGAACCGGATGACTTAATTTATTCAATAGCGTAAAACTAAAGTATATTCCAGATAGGTTAGAATGATAGGAAACGGAGCAGTGACATTTCTGTTGAAGTCCCCTTTGCTGCCCTGGAAGGTGTGTGTGTCCTTGACCACTCCTCTCTCCCAGTGGCTGCCAGCCCTCCTCCGCCCTTTTCAGATGAGGCTGTTTCCTCCCTGCCTCCCTCTCACCCACCTATTTTTCCAACTGAAGAAATATTTAAATTTTGTAAATCATTCTCAGTAATCTTTTCATCCCTCTTGGCATTTTTCTTTAAATCTCACTAAGTAATGGATATTTGGGGAACAGCCAGAGGTATCCTCGCGTGGTACTTCCAGAACACTGTTGGAGAGGAGGGGCGCAGTTGGGGTGGAGTGGGCGTGGCGATGGGTGAGTAGCTCTTCAAGTACACAGCCTCTGCTTCACCTTTGTGTGCCTGGCGTCAGCTTCACAGTCCCACCCATTCCATAAAGACAATAGCTCAAAACCACATCCACAGGAAGGACAGACCTGCTTACTTGCTTACTTGGTATTACTTTGTTTCCTAGAAAGAAATTTCACAGCGCAACAATTTGTAACTCTCACCCTCTTCTTAATTAGTGACTTTTCTGGGTTACTTATAGTCTGTGTAATTATATCTTTATGTGGCAGTCTCAGAATGCATTGTTCTTCTGGTCTATGCTGTTAGAGCCGGGCACCCCACTCCCACACAGGCCAAATGGCGGAGGACGAGCTAGCACACCCTCTGGACCTGCACTTGACTGTGTTGCCTCTTCATTGCAGCTGGCCTTTTGTTTTCCCGGCCCTCTTTGTCCACTCGATTAAAGAGTTATTTAATTCTCACCATTTTTCTTTTGGGATGGTTTTTGTTGTGGAGGTATATGTAATAACATTTACAAGCTCCAACATTTTACCTGTAGAGTTCACCGTGTTGAGCAGCGAGCACGGCTACTTATTTCCAGAATTCTTTGTCACTCTAACATGGACTCTGTAGCCTGTGAGGCAGTAGACTTCGCCCTTCCCTCCCTTAGTCCCTGGAAACTCAATTCTAGTTTCTATCTCCATGGATGGGTCTGGGGGCTCCAAGGAGGTTCTGCCTTCCCGTGGCCAGAGGTGGAAGAGCAAAAGAGAGCAGGCCTCCTCCATGCAGCCTTTGAGAGACACCTCGCCCACACAGAGTGAAGTAAGGAAGGTGCTTTCAAGGTTCCTTCACGGGTAGCCTGTATCAAACCTTTGTGCTGTCTTAAGACCAATCAGGGACTGTATGGCTGGACCATACTACGTTTACCCAGCCCTCTTTTGATGGACATGGTTTGAGAATGATGTTGCCATGGAAACCAGTGTCCCTGCCCCACGTTACCTCCTCCCTCCTTTCTTCCCTCTCTCTAACTGCCCTGAAGCACCTCATTCTCTGCTCCTCATAACTGACGCGCACAGAGGAGAATTTTAAAAAGTCCGAGAGAAACTAATTATTGTTCTATTTTCTTTGTCCAAAGATCATATTAACATTTTGAAAATGTAAAGGAAAAAAAAAATAGAAAATTTCCCCAAATTTCACCACTTGGAGATAAATAATGTCATCATCTTGATTTATTTTTGCATTGGGCTCATTTCTAAGCACTGACACAAGCAGATGATATTTTTCTCTTCTTATCTGGTTTTGAGCTAGGTCTTTCTGTGTAGCCCACTCTGGCCTCAGACTCATCGTTCTCCTGAGTCATGGTACTGGGGTGGGGAGAGGCTCCACAACATTCCTCCCTTGCCCTGGCAGTGCTAGATCACAGTGATAACATGCTACATATGATTTCCTAAGGGGGATATGATGATTTTGTGTCTTGTTTTTGCAGGTATAAAATTAGCCATTGAGGTTTCCTTTAGTTAGTGGTTGGTTTGTTTCCCTTCTTACTACTGTTCCCCAAACCCAAGGCCCAAGGATATTAAGCAAGTATCTACCCCCAAACTCTCAAGCATCATATTATATATTTTTCTTATGAAGTTTTGATTACTAATCAAAATTATCAGAGTAGGAGAGTTATTCTGATCAAAGCCAGAAGTGGATAGGTCAGATGAAACCTTTAAAAATTGAAAATCTTTCCTAAACAAAGTTACAATTCCTAGGGAATAAAAGCCACTAGAATGTTCATGGTCTTCCATGTATACTTTCGTGTGGACTTTTGAGATAATAGGGACAAGCCTGGACACACATGAGAAGTAAAAGAAAGATTGAAGACTGCAGTATAGAAAAAGTTAAATAAAAAACAAAACAAAACAAAAGCCAAGAGCTAAGGGCTAAAAACATAGTTGAATGGTTGGTAATGAGTGTCTGTTTTGAGACAAGGTCTTATGTAGCCTAACTTGTCCACTATGTAGTAAGGATGACCTTCAATTCCTGGTCCTTCCCCTCACTCTCTCCCCAGGGCTGAGTTATGGGTGTATGTGCCACTACGCCTGCAGAAATTGATACAACTTTTACCCACAGGTCTCCCTCTGCCTTACCCTAATCAGTTCAGCCTTCAGTGAATACCACCCCTAGCCCCCAACCCCCATCCCCAACACATTCAACCTTTTTAGATTCCAGATTGTGAGCCTCACATCACTTGGTAACTAAGATGCTAAGGAGGGGAGGGAAGAGGAGGAACTCAGAAAAAAGATACTGCCCTTCAAGGCATGGCTACAATGTTGCACTTCCTCCAACGATGCTCTGCCCTCACTTTCCCATCATTACGTTATGCTCCAATAATGAGCACACCAATGGAATAATCCACGAATGAGATCAGAGTCAACATTATCCAAGTGCTGTCCTGAGAGTCCCCTGAACATAGTTGTACTCGGGGCCTGGCTTCTATTGTTTGTTTGTTTGCTTGCTTGCTTGCTTGCTTGTTTCGTTTCTTTCTTAAAAAACAAAACAAAAAAACCTTTTTATTGATTCTTTGTGAGTTTCACATCATGTACCCCAGTTCCCAGTTCCGTTTATCTCCCCTCATATCTGTTCTCTGCCCTTGTAAACCCCCCAAAATAAAGAACACACATAGAAAACAAAACAAAGCATAGAAAACATCTTGCGAGTAAGCTGTAGCGTGTCACAGTGTGTCCCACAGTGTGCCTCTGACCACTCATCTTCACTTGCAAATGTTCCCACCATGAGTCATTGGTCTGATTAGAGGTCTCTGGCTTCTGTGCCTCCACCAGTATTGGCTTCTCACCTGTACTCTTCCAGTTATCCTGTTGTCGACCTTTGTCACGAGATCCTTCAGTTCCGTATCAGCAGGACCTTTTGCAACATGAGTTTCGAGGGGACATTTTAGATCCAAACCATGACACACATATCAATTAATAGATGCCTCTGTCCTCCTTCCAGGTAATTCAGACCTTAGCAGTTTAGTGCTGGCCAATTTGAATACCAGTCGGACTGGAATGTCGTGCGATAACTGCTGAGCCATCTCTGCATTCTTTGTATATTTACTGTTGAGATCCTTGAGGCAGGGTCTTTCCCTGAACCTGGGACTCTTGTTGTCTCATCTAAAATGAAAGCCAGCAAGTTCCAAGTATCCTCCTGAAGCCAGAGTTACAGTCACGTGGCAGACATCAGAGTTGTGTGCATCCTGGGATCCACACTGCAGACCTCACATCTGTGTGCATGCTGGGATCCACACTGCAGACCTCACATCTGTGCGCACGCTGGGTTTCATGCTCCAGGCCTCCTGATGACACTGCAACCACACTTGACTGCTGAGCCATCTCTCCAGACCCAGGGTCACTTGTTATTGTTGAGTTAAAAATCTTTACATATTCTGGACACGAGTTCCATATAAGGTTATACTACTTGCTAATTATTTTCCTCCTGTATATAGATTGCACTTTTTATTTCTTGGCATCTTTTGGATCACAAAGTTTTTAGTTTTAATAATAATTAATCTGTTTTCATATCTCATGGATAATTTTTAATGTTAAATTTAAGAGCTATCACCTAATCCAATGTTGTGAAGAATGACTCCTTTGTTTTCTTCTGAGAGTTTTACAGTCTTGGCTTCGAGAGTTAGGCCCAGGATCCATTTTGAGTTAGTTGCATATATGATATACATGGAATTTCCTTTGTGCAACTATCCAGTTTTCCAGCATTGTGTGTGACAGGCTGACCCTCCTTAGTTCATCGTCTTGGCACTGTCCTCAGAAGTAACTTACAGATATAACAGACAGAGAGGTAGGTAGGCCAGAAGATAAAAATGGGGTGACAAAGAGAAATACTTATCTCAACACCAGCCCCACCAGGGGCCAGAAATCCGTGTGGGCGTAAGGCCGACATGCACTCCGGTTTATCCCTGGCCACGGAAAGAACAAGCTGAAAATTTCCAAAGTTCTTATGAAGATGCATTCTCACTGAAAAGTGTTTTGTTTGTTTTATACAGACTAAGAATAGTTTGTACACTGTTGAGTAAGGAGTATAAACGTTGTAAAATTCCTCACATCTCTCTGAGATCACGTTCCCAAGAACCTTGATTTCACAACCAGGCGCATGACAGTTTCACAAACAGCAGCTCCCACGAGAGTGTTACTATGGACAAAAACAGACTCTTGTCACGGTGCTGCGCTGCTGTGTGGTCGCTCTGGTGTTTGATGCGGTTCTTCAAAGATAGCATTCGCTGTAAGGAGCAACACCTTAAGGTAGATGTTGTGTAGAAAGAGCCGGATTTGGGACTGTCTCCCACCTTAGTCACAGAAACGCTCTGTTTACTCAGGAAGACAGTCACTGTTTCTTGTCGTCAGCGAGGATAAGTCTGGTGTGTGCGGTTCATCTTTGTATTTATTTATGAATAGGAATGGAATAAATGTGTTCCCCACCCTTTTGATGATTATGGATGATAGACAGACAGACAGACAACAGGACTATGCATGTCTGTGTGGGTGCGTGGGTATGCATTTATGCCGATGTGTGACTGTGTTTGGTGTGCATATCTGAGTATGTGTGTGTAGGACAGAGGTCAACCTTGGGTGTTATTCCTCAGGTGATATCCACCTAATTATTCTTAAGATTAATTTTTGTTGCTTTTTATGCATAGGTGTGGGTATGTACAAGTCAGAGCAGGTTTGCATGAAGATGAGCATCATCAGATCTGCTGAGCTGGAGTTAGAGAAGGCTGAGAGCTACCTCATGTGGGCATCAGGAAGGAAACCCAGTCCTCTGGAAGAGAAGCAGGTGCTCTTACCACTGACTTACCTCTCCAGCCCCTGTCCCTTTACCTTTGAGACACGATCTCTCATTGGCCTGGAGCTCATGGAATCAGTGAGGCTGTCTGGCCACCCAGAGCCTCTTCAGCACTGGGAATCCCAGCATGCACCACTGAGCCCAAGGCTTGTCCGTTGTTGGTTATGAGGATTGAACTCAAGTCCTCATGATTGTGCAGAGAGGACGCGATGGACCAATCCACCTCCCCCCCTAAAATAATTAGGAAATATTTCACCCAAATTGATCTCACTCCTCTAAAGCTTGCAAGCGTGAGGTAGACCACAGAAGTCCTGTATGAGGAGCACACACCGCCTGTGTTTCTTAAGAAAGAATGCCACTTATAAGTCACACAGAATAGATGCAGGAAAGAGTTCTTTAGGCAACAAAGGAAGCAACATAAGTAAACATGGTAAGCATGCACACACAATCAAGTCATTCTCGAGTTTCTTTTGCACCTCAATCTGTGCAATTTTGCAAAGAAAGGAGAGGGGATTAAATGTGCAATTTGGTAGTAAGTGCCGCTAGCTGCTTCATGGGCAGTTCCCCGGAATGAATTAATGTGTGTCCCTTGTTCACCATAACCTGCTTGTTCTCTACAGCAAACATCCTGTGCCAGGGTGTTCAGATTTATCACCATAGCCCGAAGCGTGCGAGGTAACTAGACGGCAGGGTTTGCATTCTAAATATCATTTATGCATTCTCTCTTTAATTTATACCTGGGCTTTTGGCAGGCATAAGAAATCTCACAATGGAAAAGAAAATGTAGTCTACCCCTCGGGATTGTGTAGCTTTAGAGGCCTAGTGTTCAGAAGACAGCTTTGCCTGAAGGAAGAGTTTAGGAAAAGTTTGTTAACAGGAAGGGAAGGAAGGAAAGAGGAACAGATGGTCTCAGGTTCCCGTGTCACACTAGAGAAAGACAGACTATTATACTGAGACACAGAAGAGGCACAAAAGGCTAGAAGGGATGAACAGGAAAGGAGAGGACTGGGAGGATGGCTCAGTGGGCAAGCCTGAGTACATGTTCACATTCTCAGCACCCACATAAAAAAGAAAACAAAATCCAAGCCTACAGGTACACATCTGAAACCAGCTCTGGGTTGGTGGAGACAGGTGGATCTCTGGAAGGAGCTGTCTCGCCAGCCTCCAGCCAGCCTTCCAAAGCAGCAAGCAGTAGGTTCAGTGAGAGAAGCTGCTCGAGAAATCATATGGAAGGGCCATGTTCGTGTTCGCCTCGGCCTTCATACATGCGTGAACCAAACACGGGTGGGTGTGCAGTTGTGTTCGTGCGTGCATGTGTTGTGTTATATATGCACATGTGTGTGTGCATATGTGTGTGTGTGTGTGTGTGTGTGTGAGGAGAAGAGGAGGGAGGGAGGGAGGAGGAGGGGAGGGAGGGAGGAGGGAGGGAGAGGGGAGAGGGGAGGGAGAGGAGAGGGAGAGGGAGAGGGAGAGGAGGGGAGAGGGAAGGAGAGGAGAGGGAGAGGGAAACTGAGGCTAAAATATTTGCTTCAAAGCCAGACCTGGTGGCACTATGAAACACTGTTTAGAATGAAGTCTTCAAAATAATTCGAGGAGGATGTTAGTGTGATGCTAAGTGCACTGGATTTGGAGACAGACCAGACTGAATCTTAGACCTCTACCTACTGTGCCTATAGTTTCGCCAAAATATTTAATTACTTTAAACACTCAGTTTCTCTTATATTCTTTGGGAAGTAACAGTAAACAGCTCATTGGAGTATTGAAGTCCTATGGGTATGCAATCAGAAGGTATACAAAACCAAGGCCATCAAAGACTAGAAAGTTCCACCATATACAGAAGACAAAACTCAGATTCAGCTCGTCTACAAACCCTGATCTAGGCCATAGTTCACAAATGTGAACATTTTCAAATCTATCCAGGGCAGTGGGCATTTGGATTTTCCTTTACCGCTGAAATGGGTTCCAGGGAATGTCAGGGCAAACCTTGACTGGAGAGGCCAGATCTCTAAAGTTTCGCTTGTCAACTTCTTGTGATCTTAAATAGAAACTGAACTGCCTTAAACGTTCTGCTTTTTGCTCTTAGTCTTGGAGAGATCTGAATGAGATTCCTGAGTCTGACACAAACACTCTCCCCCTGTGGCTGTGGCCCTGCCCTGTGGCAGGAGTGTTCAGGCTCCCAAGGACCTTCTGTGTGAACTGTGACATAACTCAGCCAAGTGCAGACAATGACATCTGATGACACAGGGGTTGAGACCACGTAAGTGTGGGGCAAGGGGCTGTAAGCAAGGAGACATTGTATTCGGCAGGACTCATGAACGCCATAGTACCCTGTTACTACTAATTCGGGTCCTGCTCAAGGAGAAATGATACTTTTTCTGATGATGTCATCTTTCAATAGCCATGAATGACAGTCTAACAAGTAGTCCAAACTCTTTAAAATGCTACAAAGTATCTTTCAGAGGTTAATAGAAGCAGACTGGAACGGGATGAGTAGAGAGACTTCTTTGAACTGGTTTGGTGTCTCCAGGCATTGCCAAGGCTTTAGATTCCTAACAGCATCCATTAACGACCATGTGGGTCACAACATGGCAGAAACATTTATCAAGTTTTCCATGAAAAGGACCCACTTATTTCTAAAACTTTCCTAACTTCCATGATTCCTCCACAAAACATTTGTACAGACTCAACTTGAACAAAATGAAGACAGGAAAGCGGCCACTCAGATTTCAACACTGAACAAACTTATTAAAAAAATTATCATTTCAACTGCTTTTTTATAAAAACACTTTGAGAATTAACTTTTTCTTAAATACCTGTTTCTAACTGAATGATTAAAAAAAAATCACATAAGGCATATTTGTCAGCGAATTTTTTTTGTGGTGTTGTACATAATTTGTTGAGGCTTATTTGAGTATGTGACTCAGATAAGGAACTGTGAAGTGTCCCTTGGTGCTGTCCACACAGCAGCCAGCCTTCCAGCGAATACAATGAGGTTTATGGTTAATGGGTTATTAGACTCCTTAGAGGCCTGCGTAGGTCTCAGGTTTTCCCCTCAGTTGTCTCAGTGAGAAACGGTTGTATTTTAGAACGCAGAGTTTGAGGAGATGGGTCCTTGGAATGGGTCTGCATGGGATATTAATCTCAACATCCGTTTCTAATGAAAATCTTACTGATGGAGCACATATCCCATCAACGGGACCACACACTGTCCCGGCTTCTAAAGAACTGTGAGTCTATATGACACTTCTTGCTCCCTCCATGCTCAGCATCCTAAAAGCTGTCCGTTGCATATCATCACACCCTGGTCAGTATCTTGGGACCTTGCCAAACAGGGCTGAAAGGTACCTTTCCTGCCATCTGCCTATGTTCACTCCCAACATCTACCACCAGAGGGCAGCACTGAGGGCACTTTGCCTAGCGTATCAAGTGTTGGGTAAAGCTCCCTTTGGGGCGCAAGAATTCTAGCCTGACTACATACATAGTCACTCCGAATCGTTTTCTCGCTTTCATTAACTATGTCCTGGAAAGTGAAGACAAACCATGGCACATACAGAAACCGCTGATAAAATAACATAAACCAAGACAGGAGGGTGTGGGACCGCACAGTTTGTGGATGTGCTGACTCTGTGTGATGTTTCTGTTCACAAGAGCTCTGCTGCCTTAGTTTTAGAGCTAACATGTTTCTTGATCCTTTGCTTACTGTAGCAACCGAAATCCTACTGAGTCTTTTTAGAACTTTGAAAACTGTCTATGGATGTGAGTTTTGCTTTCTTGCCTTGGTTTGGGTGATTTCTGATTGGTTTGTGTTCATGGAGAGGGGAGCTTCCAAATGGAGTTTGTTTCTAAATAGCAACTGTTGCACACGTCGCTTTATTTCACCGAGAGTAGTACAGCCGTCTGAGATTGTAGACAAACCTCTGTCCTGGTCACTATAAATGTTCTGAGTGTCAGGGGTCACCATTATCTTGTCCCCAGGAAGCTAACACCAAATAGCGTGCTGAGATAGCCAGGATCCCTCTTCACTGTAATTATATTTCTTAAAAGGGAAGAGAAGGACACATACCCTTCATACATAACCTGTGGGAACACATTGAATCCTACTGAGTCAGAACATGGGCCCAGCAAGGTTGCTGGACTGAAAATCAGTGTACAGATCCAGCCCCCTCTCTCTACACTTCCAGCAAGCAATCCAGAAATGAAATGGGGGAAGTGATTCCATCTACAATACACTGGGAAGAAAGGTGGAAAGAAAGGAAGGAAGGAAGGAAGAAGAAAGAAAGCAAAGAAAGAGGCAATCATTTAGGAAGGAGTGAAATCAAGTAAGAATGAAGCTTACATAATGAAAGACTACAAATCATCACAGACGGAACAGAAGACCTGTCAGTGAGAGAAGCCAATTTTCATGGCTCAGAAGATTTCATAGAATTAGGAAGGCAGCACTCCCCAAAGCCACGTATAGAAGCTGGTGCTGGCTAGGATGGTCTCTGCTTCTCAATAGGAACTGACAGGTTGATATCAAAGCTCACATGGGAGGGTAAGAGATTAGGTCCCGCTAAGACAGCATTGCAAAGAGCTCGGAGGCTTTCGGATGTCAGAACCTCCCAGTTTCAAAACTGGTGTCAGTTGTCAAGGTTTCAGTAACCGTGAGATGTTACTCGAACAAGGACAGACACATGTCATGGAGATGGCATTGAGTCTGCTGAATAAGTAGTCACGTGACTTTCGAAAGGGCGTTGAGACTATCCTCTCAAGAATGAGTTGCCCTGTCCGCATTGAGTAGTCAGTGTAACAAAACCTAACTGGACCCTGTGTCAACTCAAAACAGAGAAATGTTATCCATTTAAAACCCATGTACATATTAATATATTATATATATATAATATAAACCAGTTTCTTTTAGATAATAATCTGTGTGAATGTGGCAATGGAATCTTATCTATGACAACAAACCAAAAGATGAAGAACAATGGAAAAAAATGAAATAATTTTTGTCCAAATTAGCAACATCTCTGCTTCAAACCACACCATCAAGGAAGTGAAGAGAAAGCCTAGAAAATAAGAGAACATTTGTAAATCATTCATCTCTTGTGGCACTTACATCTAGATGACGTAAAGAATGCTTGGAGATGATATGATTTGAAAACAGGCAAAGGAGGAGACCTACATCTCCACAGGGATCTACAAGTGAGCTGTCAATGCCAGAAAAGAGCAGCATCCTTTATCGTCAGAAAGTTGCAAATCTTTGCCATAGTATGGTATGGCTTCACATCACTTCAGATGGTGCTAGCAAGGACGTGAAGAAATTGTATCCCTTACTCATAGCTGGGAGAAGGCAGATCTGGAAAGGTGACCTTGAGTCTGGGAGTTCCTCAAATGGTTATACACAGAGTTACTAAATGTCCCACAAGTTCTGCTCCAGGCAGTGAAGAAAACATATCATTAGGAAAACTACTATACCTATTCATTAGCTCCTCACACGTCTTCTTGCAGTCCATGAAGACTAACACAGACCCACACCTAGACAATGTACAGAGAGTGAGAGACTTTGAAGCACTCAGTCCTGGATGAGATGTCTTCAAAGCTCTCTCCTCAAAGCTCAGTGATCTAAGGAGAACAGGAGGCAAGAAAACTAGAAGAGCCAGAGGTGATGGATGGCTCTGAGGGAACGGAGTCTTCCAGACACAACAGGACTGATGCACATATGAACTCGGACACTGTGGTGGCACACACATGAACGCACAAACTTGAACCATGCAAAACCCAGCACGAAGAAAGGGAGGAAAACGCAGAGTGCCGTCCTCACTGAGAAGTTGTTTGCAGTTGGTACCTGCTGGGAAGGGAACATTGATTATTTTCCTGCTGGAGAGACCCTGGGCGTATCAACCTCATTCCAAGGCAGGCCCTGTGCCCAGGGGTAGTTGGCCAACCCAAACATATCCCATGTCTTTGTGAGCTTTTTTCTTTTGTTTTGGTTTCATTTGCTATTTTTTGTTTTGGTTTCATTTTTTGTTTTCTGTTCGAGGGAAAAGAGAGACAGAGAGATAAAGAAAGAGCATGAAGTTGGGTAGGTGAGAAGGTAATGGGTGATAAGTATCTGGGAAGAGATGGGGAAAATGAAAAAATATTGTATGAAAAAATATACATATACATGCACATCATAGACATAGACATACACATGTACATCATAGGCATAGGCATAGGCATATGGACTTTCTCAGACTCACCAGAGATAGAAATCATGACACAGAGGATTTTTAATATTTTGAAGCTTGGGCCTTTTAGCTGGGACAGTCTCCCAGCTCTCTAGCATAATCCCACTAATCCTGGCACTAAGTCACACCACGTAGCTAGCTCTGCTTCTCTGCTCCACGCTGGTTGGTCTGTTCACCTCTGTATCTACTGGCGAATCTCTTGTGTCTTCTCTTCTCCAAGGGTCCCTCTTTCTGTCCAAAAGTTCTGTCCTCCATGTCCTGTCTTACTATTGGCCATCAGATCTTTATTACAGCCAATCAGATACAATTCTAGATTGCTTCTAGGCTAGTGAGGAAGAACAAATATTTACAAACTATGAAAACAATAATGGGCTGTAGGGATAACAGTACCAAGATTCTGACAGCATTTAGCTCTCTGCCAGTACAGAATTAATAATTGAATATACAGAGATATACCTTCACACAATATATACCAACATATATACATATATATATATTTCTTTATATATTTTATATTTATATATAACATGTTTCTTTATATATTATATGTTTCTTTATACTACTGTACCACTTAGAGCCGCATTACATCCACCCACTCTTGAACGAATGTAGCCACACAATTGAATGATAATTTGGTCACAGGATGGACTGAAATAATAATTGATGTCATTATACCCATGAAATCATTACTCTGGATTTAAAATGTAATTATGGGCTGGAGAGAGATGACTCAGTGCTTAAGAGCAGCATTGCTACTGCAGTGGGCCCGAGTTCATCCGCCAGCATCCCAACCGGGTGGCTCACAACTGCCTGTGACTCCAGCTTCAGGGTGAACAGAGACTACTGGCCTTTTCAGGCACCTGCACCTATGTGCACATGCCCACAGAGACATACATACAAATAATTTAAAAGTTTTTACAGTAAATTTTTAAAGTATAGTCACAAAGATCCTATATTGTGTAATTCCATTTATCTAGAGTTTTTCTGGCGCATCCACTCTGGTGCTCAATCCTGGCCAGAATGGGCAGACAAGCTAGTGACAGGTAACAGATGAGCGGATTCTTAAGGCAGTGGCGATGTTCTAGAATTAACTATGGCTACATTTTTATCTATCTCTGAATTAGCTAAAATCTACTCAGCGGTACATTTTGACGGGTGAGTTGCACCCAACAGGAACAAAACAGCTGTGATACCACAGGCTTCTGAGACTTTAATTGGCTCGGGCTCAGGCTGACTCTGAGGGAAGGAGTCTCACCTGAGCATGTGGGCGATGAACACACAGAAGGTGATTTTACTGGAACAAGATGGATAGATGCCATGCGATACAAAGAGCAGAAGTCTATTGCACAGGCCCCTGGGTCATTCCGTGTTTGCAAAGAGAAGGCAGTGTTAGAGACTCTGGAAAGATGAGAGAACACAACCACACTGACAGCTGCAGCTGCCCCGTAGGCAGGCACACTTCCCTTAAAGGGATTTCGTGACGATGTCTCTAGCAGGTCCTGGGATTAGCCCCTAAATCCTTCAGTGCTTGAGCAAACAAACTACTATGGTATACTCAGAGTGGAATTCCATAAGGCAGCTAGAATAAATGGAGGACAGGAAGTACCCGGCATGAATGCTGAATGAAAGTCAAACTCAAAACAGCCTCAATGAATTTGTGACAAGAAGGTAACTTAGCAGCTATCCCAGGTGGGGCTCAGATGACTACTTTGGAAGGAAGGCGTGACTATAAAGGCCGACAGTGTCTCAGGCTTTGACCTGGGTGTACTATACATACTGTATAGCTGTGCTATATCTACTGTATACTGAATCTACTATATACTATATCTATCTGCTATATACTGTATATACTGAAAAAAAGCTAAACTTAGTTAAGAGCTCTGTTTATTTTCTGTGTCATTGGTAGTAATTTGTCTTCATCTCCAATTCAGGTGTGGATACTCAGCCTGAGTCAAAGTCGTGGAGCTTCCTGGGCACAGGGAGCAGAAAGCCCCTCCCCCATAATCCTCCCAATCCTCACAGTCGTCTCAAAAAAAAAAAAAAAAAAAGTCCCAGCTCTTCTTGACACCAGGTTCGTGGTGTCTGTGGTCATCCTCTGATAGCCAGATTTGCTAGAGATGGGAGATTTGGAGAGACAGAGAGAGAGAGAGAGAGAGAGAGAGAGAGCGCGCGCGCGCGAGAGAGAGAGAGAGAGAGAGAGAGAGAGAGAGATGCAGATGGGTTATGAAATCGAGGACAGTTCTCTGTTGTGTACTCATATCTGATTCAGAAACCGTCTTCTTTCTTGTTTAACTGTTAAGAAACAGAATTGTCGGGGCTGGCCAGCTCAGTAAATAAGGTGCTTGCCTTACAAGAAGTATGAGAACCTGACTTTCATTCCCAGATGATTTTTAAAGTTAGGCACAGTGGTGTATACGTCTAACCCCCACAGTGGAGAGGCAGATACAGGCAGAACCCAGAGGCTCACTGGCCAGCCAGTGAGCCTCTGGGTTCTTTTAGGCGAGCTCCAGGCCAGTGAAAGACACTGTCAAAAAAAAAACAAGAACGGAGTCCTAGGAACAGCCTCTAATAAAGACTACACTCTGGCCGCCGCGAGCATGCGCGCGCGCTCACACACACACACACACACACAAAACATGCATAAAAGAAATAAAACCAATGATTACCTCTCACTTTAACAGTGACCAGGGAAACTATGTGCTTTGATGGTAGTTAAGCCCAACTTTTCTACCCATGAAGACAAAATGTCTGCTCTGTTTTGCAGAATTGTTTTCCTAAAATGAAACCTATTTCTTATACCACTCATTTGCAAACTGGGGCTTCCTGTGTGGATTGCCAGAAAACAAAAACTACAACAGTGTATGCTTGGGTTTGATCAATGCAAACAAGGAGAAGGAGTCACGCATCATCTCCTTTGGCTGGTGTTCCTCCTCAGAGCAGGGGGTGGGTTTTTAGCGGCTGGGCGCTGGTTCGGAAAGCAGCTGTCCACTGTGACCTTCCCTGGTGAGCCTGTCTTCCTGGGCTTGCAGGAAGTTAGCGAGAACCCAACTGCCTGAAAGCTCGTCTCGTCTTGGAAGTAGAAAAGCCACCGTAGTCTTTTCCTATTTCTTAACTGAAGAGCAGAAAATGGTTTTAAGCACTTATCTAACAACACAAATCCCCAAGCTAATGTTAAAAAAAAAAATGTTTGATAAAGTTTGTGTCTCCTGGGTAGTGAAAAGCACTCTCAAGATGGAGAATGTGGTGTGAAAAGAGGCACACTGCTCCCCAAAGTAAGACTTCTGTGAGCATCTAGAAGAAAAGTCCCTCTTCTGTCTCCTCCCTGCAGAGTCTGATAGAAGCTTTTCTCTCAGGAACCATTTCCAGAGGAAATGTAGCGGTGCTGTCTTTCATGAAGTGAAGTAAGACTCTGAATTAAGAAAAGCAGTTAAAATAATAGCTGAACTTCTGAACTTCCTGATCAGATAATTATTCTTGAAAGTCTGTCTAAGATGGGAGAAGAGAATGAATGGCAATCAGTGTCAAATTTCAGAGGAAAACCTGCGTTAGGTAGAGAGCTGTCCCACCGGGTTGGGATCGCTGCGTGTGGGTATGAGAAGAGTCACATGGCAGTACTTCTGATTAGCAGGTGGAGCAGGAATAGCTCTCTCAGGTAGAAACTGTATTTGGAAACTGGGTGTGTCTCATCAGATGTCTTTCTTTAGGTGTATACACGGTTAATGGATGGAATCGGTCGTTATCTTGACCATGGGCATCTCCTGAGCCACAGATCCGTATGCCCAAGTATTTACTAGACAAGTCTCTTTGAATGCTCCATAGGTGCTACGACATTCAAAGTGAAACTCAGCCTTCTCTGGAACCCAAACTGAGCCTTGTTATGGTTTCCTGTATTTATTCTCTTCCAGCCAAGATGGTTAGTGTTGTCCATTCGACAGATTCTAGAACTACCTGGGAGATGGGCTTCTGGGTGTGTCTGTGGGGTACTGTTTTGGTTATGTTAACTTATGTGAACAGTAGTAACAAAGTAGCTAACACACCCTGTGCTTCCCGTTGGAAGGAAGCCTCCTAGTAAGAGTTAAGTGAGCAGTCTCAACAGGATTAATGGCAGAGCTGGAATTAGATTTTTATTCTGTTGTAGTTGGTATCTCTCAGATATAGCCCTGTTCACTTTGGGTTTACTTCCGAGATCACCCAAGTGCTGTGTATGTGTTCTGTATTTGTGTGGATTACCAAGCATCAATTAACTTGACTTTAGCCCACCGCCCAGCATTCTGTTAGTTCCGTCTGAGATGTTTCTGGCATGTAAGACCAACTTCATCTGGATGGCTTTGCTTCTTGTCACATACACAGTAATCCTTTGTCGACCCTTTAATCACAGTGGTTTTTTTTTCTCCCTCTGAGTTTAATATTACTTGCCACTCACCTTTTCCTCTTACCTATGGCTCCACACCTGCTAAATTTCTCTCAGGTTCTTATTTTTAACTTTTATTCTGCCCTGGTTTGTTTCCTCTTGTGTCTTACTTGAGTGGAAAAAGGTGCGTGTTTGTCTTGTTGGCAGAGTCCTGAGTAGTACTGAATCATGGGGACGTCACCCAGAAGATATCACGTAATTTTATTAAACCCTCGGAGTCCAGTTAGGACTCTTCATGTGCATATGAACGTAGTGTCACTCACTGGAATACAGGGAGCCTACCAGAGGGCCACACTCCAGAGAAAGATGACCCCATCCCTCAGCAGCTATCAACTGCAGGCCTACAGCTACGGGGTGAGGCCTCAGAAGTCCCTCCCCAGTCCATGTTAGAGCTTTTAACTGGCCTGATCTTCACAGATCTTGTGTAGGTTACCATAGCTGCCGTATGTGTTATGTCCAGATGACGACATTCACTACTGTGCCCCTCTCCACGTTCCAACTTTTACATTCTTTCAACTTCCTCTTCTGCAATCTTCCGCAAGCTGTGTAGCGGGCATGGCCCGTGGGGGCGTGGCCTTTGGGGGCGTGGCCTGTGGGTGTGGTCAGCGGAGGCATGGCTGGTGGGGGTGTGGACGATGGGGAGTGGATGGTGGAGGTGTGGTCAGTGGGGCATGCCTGGTGGGGGCGTGATCAGTGGGGCGTGGCCAGTACGGTATTGAAATTCCCTCTGTGGCTCTTGCTGCCATTTTTTTCCTCAGTACTTTGAATAGTACTGTGTCTCCGTATTAACCACTGCCCAATGCAAAAAGAAGCTTCTCTGACCAAGGTTTGGAGCAGCCCAGATCTATAGATGTTCACATAAATATCTGGAAGGCAGTTTGATGATAGACGTCAGTCAATCCTGATTGCTTCTGAAAGGCCTCACTTCTTACCACCATAATTTGATGATATTTCTCTCTCAAAATGGAGACTGAATTTCAACAGGAGCTTGTTATAAGCCACCACCGAGTAGGTAGTTTATAAAGAACAGAAATGTACCTTTTCTCAGGCCTAAATCACAAGAAGTCCAAGGTCAAAGCCCCTACCTGCACATGTGGTGTGTGGCAAGGGCCCACTTCCTGGGAGACGGTTTAACCTGTTACTATTTTCTTTCATGGCAAAAGTCTTTCAGGAAGGCATCAGTCCTGTCACGTGCTTCACAGGCCCCGCCTCCTAACTCCTTCTGATTGGTGATAAGGTTCTGACAACACACTCAAGGGTGAATCTAGGCCATAGCCCGCTCTTTCCTCTCTAGCCTCTTGCACAGTAGCTGCCCCGAACACTAGACTCTTGCCTTTCCTCTTTTCTTGGTACTCCACAACATCTCCTTACGTTTTCCTTTCTCTAGGACATCGTGCTTGGAGCTGTCCTGTGTCTTCCCTTCACGATACAGTAGCTTCTCTGCTGGGTTACTTTGAGAAGTATGAACTACATAAAGGCTTCTCCCCGTTACTTATTCTCATGCTCTCGAAGCCTTCCATAGTGACTGACCCAGAGACAATGCTTCATGACCATTTGTTGTCATAAATACATTTTACCATTAATCACGTAACTCAGTGTGCATTTGGTTTCACGCATGCACCACTACCTGAAAACCTGAAAGTACATGTATGAGATGATGTGTTAGTCTGAACTCTCAAGGAACCTGATTCATCCTGCCTTTGGAGTATCACTTCCCAGTGTTTATTAAAACTCTGTTTCCAGGCTATAAAATACACAGAGCATCTTCTGAACCACCCTAAGAGCCCTCTGGTGTTGCCCTGGTTTCATGATAAAAACCTTCAGGCCTCTCAGGACTTTCTAATTATTGCTGTCTGTGTCTCTGTTACTTGGAAGACATCTCTGCTATGGCCATACTACATCCATCTTTGCTTCCCTAGAGCCTTATAAACTTGCACCTCCACGGCTCATAACCTGTGCACTACTTGAAGTCACAAAATCGTTGACCAGTTCACATTTTGACTGAAGTACTTTGTAATGTCTAGAACCTCTTTCCATAAGGAGTTAGTTTCCATATCTGTAAAGTAGGCGTTGTATTGATGGGAAGTCCCAGCACACGGGCTTACCATGTAATGTTGCATACAGTAAACAAGAAACTCAGCTTAGTGCTTAGAAAGGGCAGAGACTATGAAAAAGACAGTGTGGAGCTGAATCTAAGTTGCTTTGTGAAGAATTCTAGCCTGTCAGGGTGTTAATTTTTCATTGTCATGGTCTGCCAAGATGTAGCCACGGATTCAATAAAATAACTGCACCAAGAAACCAAACAGACAAGCTCCCCAATTTTTATATAATGGCATTTGTCTGAAATATAAAGCAAAGTGAGAAATTGGGATGTAAATAAAATACACGACAATTTATAGATGACTCCAACGTGTGAGCCACCACTTCATTTGTCTTATGGCTATGATTTTCCTAAGAAGAAAATTATTAGACAAAGATTCTCAGACTATATATCCTTGAAAATGATGTGCATTTGGAGACAGCGCGTATAGGGAAAAAGACAAGAAAATCACAGTGGAGCCAGCTCATCCTACTTAAAATTCCATAGCGTGGTCGGTGCTTGATGACTGTAGTAATTATCCTTCCTCTTGTCTTTGAAGTAATAATAAGAAATAAGCGAGGAGAAGGGTTCTCTTGTCATAATATGTTTTGGAAAGTCACAGTGTTAACCATTCATACCATAATGAAAAGACTTTACCCTTAGATGGTTACGTCCTGCTGTAGCACACAGATCTGTGTGCTCAGTCAACGGCTTCTCCCTGGGATGCTTGCTGTTTTACAGTTGGGTTCATCTTCAAACACTTTCTTTTTGTGTATTGGTTTGTCTGCTGGTTTTCTTATAATTTAGTGTTATTTTAGGGGCACTTTGTAATTTTTTTCAATTGTTGCCTATTCCTCTGTAATTATCATAATTGCATCTTATTATATAATTTGTGCAAATATATGCAATCATGGAATTAGAACATGCAGGCGGTGATATGCACTGTCACAATTGCTGTGGTTAAGGATACATGATTTTTTTTGATCTTTGAAAAAAAATACAAGCCACATAAATATAGTAATTCCAGAGGGTAGCATGCTAGCTGGCAGCATTGATTGCCCAAAGAAATCAACCTAACACTTCCACGTGGATAAAGATAAGGGGATTTTGCTTTTGTCTAGTCTAAGTAATCAGTTTGGTAAATGGTGAAACACTTATAAGATTTTTATCAACTTAACCATAAAATCCTTCACCATACAAGCATGAGTTCCACCCCTAGGACCTGTATACAAGTGTATGAAGCAGTTGCAAGCTCCTGTAACCCAGACTGGGGCTGCAGAGACAGGAGGACCCCTGTGGCTTGGGAGAGCCAGTTTAGCATGATTGGCAAGTTCCAAGCCAATGAGAGTTCCTATCTCAAAAATAACATGGATGTCACAAGAGGGGCAACAGTTGAAGTTATCTCTTACACACACACACACACACACACACACACACATACACACACACACTCTCTCCCCAAGAAAACAAACTCATACAATTCCAATGACCACATTATCTCAATTATACTTTTACTAGAAGATGTGATCCGTGTGAGTTTGAAGACATGCTTACTAATACCCTGGGCTCTGTGTATATTACCAAAATGAAGCCTATTTCCATAAAGTTAGTAGTAAATATGCTGGTGGGTAAACATTTAGACAGTGATGATTTATGAGATTTTCTTTCCAAAAGCCCAGTGTTTATAAAATTCTGCTTCTTAGACTATGCATTAGGAAAGCACCGCATACACATAAGGGCTCACACCTGCAGAAGAGAGCATAATTCAGGTTCAGCTCTGTTTTAGTTACTTCTGCATTGCTGTGATTAGGAAGAGGTGGGGTCATGCCCTCGTGGTCCCAGTCCCCAGGGACTGACCTACTTCTTTCAGCTAGTCTTTCTCCTAAAGTTTCTAGAACCTCCCAGAATAGCGCCAGCACCTGGGTGCATTTAACCCTGGGAGCCTGAGGAAAGCACTTCATATCTAACCCGACATACTCATCCAGACTTCTAGCTGATCAAAGCTGGGCTCTGAACAAGCTAAACCCACGTGCCCCACACCCATCCAGGAGACTTGTAGCTGATCAAAGCTGGGCTCTGAGCAAGCTAAACCCACATGCTCTGAAGTCTACTTAGTCTCTGCTCTATTGCAGTGAGGAGACACCATGACCAAGGCAACTCTTATTTAAAAAAAAATTCATTCGTAGCTTACTTAACAGTTTTAGATTAGTCCATGATCATCATGGCAGGGAGCAGACAGGCACGGTGCTGGAGCTTTACATCCTGATCCACAAACAGCAGAAAAAGAGAGACCTTGGGCCTGACACAAGCTTTTAAAGCTTTAAGCTCACCCCTAAAGTCACACGTCCTCCAACAAGGCCACACCTCCTAATCCTTCCTAAATAGTTCACTGACTGGTGTCTAAGATTCAAACACATGAGCCTATGGGGACCATTCTCATTCAAACTCCAACATCTACTTATACCAGAAGCGTAGCCTGTGGATCTCTGCCCATCTCCAGACTGTTCTCTCTCTTGGAAGCCCCCAAAGGCTCACTGTGATAGGTAATTTCCATCACCAACTTGGTTGGGTGAGGAAACTCCGGGGTATGAGTGAGGCACACTTGTGTATCTGCCAGGGAGTTTCGCAAGAAATTTAACTGAGGAGAAAAGACCCACCCTGTATGTTGGTGGCACCATCCAAAGGCCCAGGGGTCCCAGACTGAATAAAAAGGAAATAAAGTCAGCAGAGCACTGGAATTCCCTTTCTCTGCTCCCTGTTGGCACCGTGGACCAAGCTACCCTGTCACCAGGCTTGTCCTCCACAACGGACTGATTTCCACTGAACTTTGAGCCTACTTGCTTTGTATCCGGTGCTTGACCAGAGCCATGAGGAAAGTCCCTGACACTCAAGCATGGAAGCCGAGGCTGGCCTTAGATCCTGAGATGTTAACATGTTCATAGCAATCCTCGTGTTCATTTGAGGATTTGGAAAGTGAAGAGATGAAAACGTGTTTTCAGCCAAAGTCAAGGGAGGTCACCAGAGCCGTCTGTACGAGAACCAAAGTCAACTGGCTAATGCTCTTCTGTGCAGAAGATCTCCCCCGCCCCCTCCCCGCCATCTCTGCATGCAGAGTACTGGGGTGGAGGTGTCCTTTAGCTTTGAGCCAAGGAGGGAATTCCATCTTGGCTGAAAACTTGCTCGCTTGTGAGGCAGTCTGCAGGTGGGAAGTGGAAGCATCCTCACAGCAAGAAGGACCGGGTTGTGCCAGCCACACAGCTGTGCACAGCTGCTAAGCTCTGTCTCCAGCAGCTCCTGTTAAACAGCTGCACATTACCAAAGAGGCTCTTCCCTCCTCTCCTCTTCTTCCCAGGTCGTTTTAATCAGAAATAGAAAGCCAAGATTACACCAGCAACCCACTGTTTGCTGTATTCGGGTGCCATCCATTGGTCTTGGGGAGTGGAGATAGAAACTTGCACAATCAAGAACGTTTCTCTTCCAGTTCCCGTGCAGGTCTAAACCTGATGTCTGACCCCTTGTATAGTGATATCTTACTGTTACTACCTTGGCTGTATTCACAGCTATCTTGGGCTTCCTGTGGCCACAGCTCACAGGTCAGACATGCCTAGACGTGCTTTTCAGTGATTCAAAGTCCTCCTGACATCATGGTTGTTGTATCTGCTGGAATGTGCACCATGGGTTCACGGTGAATTGTTGCATGTCATTGTAGAGAGGAGTCCTCAGGGGCAAGCTAGAGATTCAGATAGGTCAGGGGTCAGTCCAAAACTTGGCAGGTCAAAGAGCAAAGAAAGGCCACAGGAAGAGGCTTTCTATCCAAGGCATCAGCATCTCTGATCCACTGTCTTCAGGCTTTTAGTCCCAGCCAGGTCTTCAGTTGTTTGGAGGAGACACACACACATACACACACACACACACACACACACAGACACACAGAAACACACACACACACACACACACTGGCAAAGCCAATCTGCCTTTTACATTGTGTTTAATCCCATCCAGACAACCTCAGAATGCATTTGACCATATAGCAGGGCACCCCATGCCTAGTCCGATGCCATATATAACTTCACCATCACACTAAACAACATGTAAAACACTCTTTTAAAAAGACAACCCATTGGCTAGCTAACCCTCTTCAGAGGATAGAGCCATGGGAAAGAGTCAAGCGGTTCATGTATCTGAAATCTTGTTCCTGGCTTCTATGATGGTTAAGAAATGAAGAAATCACAAAAGGCTTTTCACTGTGAAAATGTTTTAGGTCATTTTTACCCAGGTTTTGTTTCTGAAAAGAGAAGACAGAAGAGCAATTCCCCAGGTGCTCTGCACCCTTCTCTAATGTACTGAAGTTTAACATGTGCAGCCGAACACACTTCTTAGCTGAACAGTAAAGAGAGAATTCTCATAAATAGGCTGTGTCTACTACACACACACACACACACACACACACACATGAGAGAGAGAGAGAGACAGAGAGAGAGACAGACAGACAGACAGACAGGCACATAGACACAGAGATTTAAATGTTGACATAAAGTTGACTGTGTAACTGAAGACTCATGGAGATCTTATTCTGCTCCTTCTCTTGCTCTGCATTTCTAGGTGTATCTGTTAGAACACCATAGAAATATTTTTAAATAACATTAAAATTGTTTTCATTTTCTTGTGTTTTACAGGTTTTCAGAGGTTTCTCTTAATAGCACGTGTAGAATGCAGCCTCTAAAATGAGAGGCTTTCTAGTTTTATACCCGTTCCTACCCTCTGTGTAGTTGGGGGTGATCTTGCTGAGGAAGAACGTGCGCACGGCTCTCCTCCCTTAAATGGCTCCCCCACTTCTTCAAGGTCATCTGGCTCAGGTCTGAGTGAAGCTTCCTAGCAGGACCAGACAGACAGCCCTTCAGTGTGGCCTTGCTCACACTTGGCTCTTCCCACCTGCCTTGCTACTCACTAGAGACAGTAAGCTCACAGCTTCTCAAATGTAATGTCACAGAGAATGTCTGTGCCATTGTCCCCAACAGCTCTTCTCACTGCCAGTTTTCCCTAAATCCCCACAGATTGCCAGCATCGCATCGCCGCTAGTGGTTTTCCATCTGTTGGTCCAGAGGTGGATCAGGAGTCTTGTCCAAATCTTCTCTAACACACATTTCTCACTCAACAATACAAGGCGGCCAAATGAAATATACAATGTTTGTAGCACTGGGGGCGTGTCCTCGGCTGTCAGGTTGTCTAGGGGGCGTGTCCTCGGCTGTCAGGTCGTTTAGGGGGCGTGTCCTCGGCTGTCGGGTCGTCTAGAGCATACAGTTTTCGGTTTAAGAATGTGTATTAATTCACTCCGTATCCCTAGTGCCTCACAGGATATAACGCTGAGTAAATGTGGGCAGAGCTAAGCTAAATTCCCAAAGATCAAAGTCAAGCATTCTTAGCTGCTTAATAAACTTCTGACCTTTCTTTGTTATATACTCTCAGCAAACTCAGATACCTTTGCCCTAAGATAAGCTTCAATTAGGGAATCCAAGCTGAAATGAGAACAGGAATCAGGGTGTTCCTGGACGGATGTGTGAGCACTGTACGTGAAGAAAGAGAAAAAGCCCATGACCTGTTGCACAGCGAACTGATAAAAGAATCAGAAAAACAAAAACCATGCCAGGAATACAACATTAAATGAGCTGGAAATCTGTATGGAAGCGTATAGATGAAATGGGGGTGGGGCGGGGGTGGGGCCGTGAGCGGTAATGTCCTGTATCCTGCGATGCTATATTCATATTTTCATGGTGTTTGTTTGACATGTAAATTAGTTTGAAAAACACAACAGTGAGCTCGAACAAGAGAGGGAGGAGGTGTGGGTTTATCTGCAGGCCATTCCTGTCCAGGCAAAGAAAGGAGGTTTCTCAGAACCAACTCTTCCTTAGAGGGAGGGTGTCTCACTGTATATCCCAGATGTCCTAGAACTGTCTAGCCTCAGCGTCACAGGGTCCCGCCTGCTTCTGCCTCCCTAGTGCTGGGATTAAAGGCATGGTCCAGCACACCTGACAATACAGCCGTGCCTTGAGTAAGTTTTACATACCTGGGCTTGAGAAACGCCAGCAAGATTTTGAATGTTACCTCCTGCAACGAAATAACAAAATTTAGAAATTTTAAAAATTAAAATTTTAAACTCTATCAATTCAGTAACTCTCTATAAATCCGTCTTACCATTCTCTGACATCCTAAGGGAAGAGAGCCATCTCCCGGATACTCCTGGGTGAATTTCAGATGAATGTAACTCAAAATAAGACGGAACTTCAACCTAAAAGTATTAATGGCTTTTTTAAAAAAGTGACAGTTCAGATACAATGTATCAATCATCCAACAATCTACTTAGCTCTTTTTAATGAAAACGGTATGGATCATAATTCATGCGATCGGCACACCCAGCCAGGGATTTTAAGTCTCACTTGACTTTCAGTGTTCCCAGCTCTAACACGTTTCTCAGGCACAGCATCTTCGGGATCCACACTACCTTCCTGTGCTGCTGACAGCTGGGCCAGAGAGCAGCAGCTGGCCCAAAGTTGGCCCGTCAGTTCTAACAGACAGATGTGGTTCATCAGGCATTTGTTTGATGAGTGACTGGCCAAGCGATCGGATACTCTTTAGTGTGGAGACACCAATCACAAGGTGATGCCAAAGATCATGGCCTCATGATCTTTAGAGCACTGTATGAGGATTCCTGGGCTTGGTTCTTCACTCTTGACTGCATCAACTGGACGCTAGTGCCCCCTGTATACAGATTCACATGCATCCAGAGGACAAGCATAACAGTCATTTTTCAGGCAAAATCTAAATCGCATTTATTCTGGGATTTTGTTGTTTACTGTTTTGAAAGGTCTCTCTCAGGAAATAGGCTAGGCTGTCTGATCAATGGGCTTTAGGGATGACCTGTGACTTTCTTCCACCTGTGTCCCCAGCACTGGGATTAGATGCATGTATCACTGCACCCAGCTTTTATAAGTGTAGGTTCTAGTGATCCAGAAGTGCCCTGTGCTTGCACAGCAAGCATTCACGGAAACATTTCCACACCCCTCAAACACATCCCCGTACACTCACTATTCATTTATTTTGGAAACTTCCCATTTTAGGTTGAGATCTTTATCAAGCTTACAACTTCCTTGTGAATGTTTATTTCATGTTAAATATCCACAGGTTTTGTTCATCACATATTGCAAATATTTCCCAGTTCAATGGTTGTCTCTTCAGTTAGGATGTTCCTTCTGAGCAGAGGTAGAATACCGGGGGATAGAACATATTACCTCAAGTATGCCAGGCAAAGTACTCTGGCAGAGTTATTGCCCCAAGCTGAGATGTCCTTACAGCACAAAGGTTTTTACGTTTATGTATAAAACATTTTCTTTTTTTTTTATTTTTGAGAAAGAGTCTTTAACCTTAACTGACCTCAGATTCCCCAAGTAACTGAAGGAGATGCTCAACCGCTCACCCGCCTGCCTCTGCCTGTGCCAGGATGAGTGGCCATGTGCCGTCACGTCTGGATTACGTAGTGCAAGCTCTCTTCCAATGGGATCACAACTCCAGCCCCTGTACATAGATCTTAATGTCTTCAGATAATACCTAATAATTTCATTTCAGGCTTTGTGCCTGTAAGACACATCTCTCTTTTCCCACATCCTTAAGAACTCTCAGGTAATATTTTAATAGCTACATAAAATGTATTTTAGGACAGCCTATTGCCTCTCTGTTGTTGGATGCACTTACAGACGTTCAGCCTCTCGGGACTATAAATAGTGCCGGATCAAGGAGCACAGAGGGGATGAGGGAAAAAATAGAGGAGCTGTGGTCCTCACTTGACAGCCAAGTGGGACCACTTTTCTCTTGTCACTGTTGGGAAATTGATCAAGACTGACCAAGGGCCAACTCCACAATGTAAAAGCATGCATGCATATTAAGAAAAATAGCCCTGGGGGGAGAATTTTCTCTTGCGACAGAACTATGGTACATGCATTTAATCTGTGGTTCCATAGCCTTGTGTTTGCAATGGGGCTTCCGTGTTCTTCCTTTGTGCCTTTGTTTTCATGGGATATGACAGTTTTTTTTTCTTTCACCCCTAACTGTAGGGTCTCCAATCATTTCTACTACATTTTGTTCCTCTTGGCAAGAATAAAATGTCACCATTCCCTTTATGCCTGTCTAATATATGACATTATCATATTCTCTAGGCACTTACATTTGATTAATGAGTTATCCATAGACGTTGTTCATGAATCTATTAAGAGTTGCTTGTTTGTGATTCTGCCATAATTGTGCATGCCGCTGTCACACTGCCTTTTAGAAGGTCAACTGCATGCTGTAAGGACCAGTTTGGGTTCCATGTGAAAGTGGTACACTATTTGATGTGTAAAGTACTTGATGGGGATACCCTGAGCAAGTGCGGGTAGAGTAAGCCCATGACAGCCTTCCTCTTTATTGTTTGGCAGTTGTTAAAGTTTATCCTGTGCCGTGTCCACTAGCAAGAAAAGAGAGAGAATAGTTTCAGGTTTTCCCGGCAGCTCAGCGGCTTTCCCTCTCTCCTCAGATCAGGGAGTAGAACATAAAGGTCAACAGACTTCTCCTAATGGGAGCTTACATTTCCATCCTTCACGGACTGTCTGCGTGACGTAATGTGTTATAGCCATTCTCATTATAGTATGTCATTCCCAAACCATGCTCTTGCAAATGTTACTGAAAGGGAACGCTGGGCATTCTTTAAACTACCTAATTCAGTTGTAGTGTTTTCTCCAGTTCCATAGGGATAAAGACATTGATTAATCCCACTGCTTTGCCTATGGAGCACTGTGCTGGGAGCACTGTTCTGGCACCTAGGGAGCACTGTATTGGCAGCTTCTCTGGGTCTCACCTACACCCCCACTAGTAAGGATCAGCTGCATAATTGGCTGACTGCCTCTGGTGAGGAAGGTGTTTGGTTCGCCATGTCCCCACCCTTCATTCATCACCTCTGCTCTCTTATCCACACCCCTCAGCCCATGCCAGACTCATCAGCCACTCCCAAGGCTGCCCAGACCCCACTGCACATCATACCGTATTGGTAAAGTAACTGTCTTTCTTGTGTGCTTCCTAAGGGCGAGGTCTGGGTTTGTCCTCGGGGGCCCGGTGCCTGTCATCATAGGCCTTAGCACAAAGTGAGATTTCATGAGTTCAATTAATAAAGCCAATCTGCACATATTAACCTATTAGGCAATTGATGTGAAAATGTAAAGTTCCTTGCTTTCCTGCCCCCCCTTTTGAGTACTTGCTATTTTGTGAACATTATTTCCCACAATGAGACGTAGGGATGAAAGGTAAGAGTGACTCCAGCCCTTAGACAGCTGAAGTTGGATGGACTAACCCAACAGCCGTTTGCCTAACCCATATATATGCCTTCAAGTTCCAGACTGAATGAACAAAGCATCACCTCATATTAAAAAGAAAATGCAGCTAAAACCTAGGGCTTTGGTATTGACAGGACAGTGTTCTAGAAAAGTGTGGTGGAGAGCTGGTGGCCATCACGGCAGCCACCAGCCACATGCAGTTGTCACTGTTTTCTGCACGCCATAATCGTAAACCACACACCAGCTCTGACAATGTGGTTAAACTATCTTACTAAGTAGATTGATCACATACAAAAAATGAAACTATTTTAATGTCACATTTAGGAATGAAACAGAAAGTTCCTCTTGGAGTTTGGCTGAGAGTGAGAACAAATTTAAATAACCGTCTTCTCTCCATTGGTCTTCTATCTGACTGTAGCCTGTGGTTACTGGCCTGTATATAGGCTATCTGGTGTGTGTGTGCATGTGTGTATGTGTGTATGCATGTGCATGCATGTGTGTGTGCATGTATGCTTGTGTGCGTGTGTGTGATAGTTTCCTGTCATTTATGTGTTGTGCCTGTCCCTAACAAAGGGATTTATTTATTTATCAAACAGCACAGAAAATATGTTACTGAGAAGGAACAAGGGATTCTTTGCAGAACTCTGTAAGAGTATTACAAGGGAAGAAGGTACTTTATTGACCCAGAATAGCACTCAAGACCACACATAGACATCAATCTATAGTCCAATACTTGTGTTGGCTATTTGTTTTGAGATTGCTTTGAACCTGTTAGATATTTTCAGCAAATGATTATCCCTGCCCCACACACACACTCATGTGTGCACACTCATTCTGGGTCAGTAAGGAGCACATAGTTGATATTAATGCTATGCATTAGTTTAGGCTGTAAAGCTGGTTGTGTGGGAAATCCAAGGCATAGTAAGGTTGGACATTGTTCTCTTAAAAGCAGGTAAACTTACATAGGCTGAGTACACAGTAGGGCAGCAGGTTGAGTTCGTAGTTTTGAATGATCTCAAGAATATTATTAACGTGGCTGCAAGATATGACAAAAGTTCAGCCTCTTTGAAGTCAGAAGATATTTTCAGAAAGTGAAAGTCACTACATAAGATTTTTGACGTTTGGGGTTTAATAAATATGTTACTATGGCTAATTTTACTAGATTCTTTAAAGCATTGTTATAGCTACTGTATGACTCAAAATTATAGATGCAGCCTATCATACGGTACAAAGCTGTAATCCCAGCATATGGAAGGTGGAGGGAAGAGGATCAGGAATTTAAGTGATCTTGCTACATAGTTAGTTCAAGACTGGCCTGGGCTGCATAGAACCCTGCCTTAAAAAAAAAAAAAAGCTTGTGTTTAGCTTGATGGTACAAATAGAAAGAAAGAAAGAGACAGGGGTGGGAGGGGTAGGCTATCCCTTCCAAAACTGGTCCCCCAACTGCTTCTGTAGCCTTTGGCAGTTTACCTTAACTCTGGCCTTATTATCTAGCAAAATCAGCATCACCATCGTAGGACCTTACTGATAGTGTTGCTATGAAGTTGCTTGTATGAATAAATCACCTGAAACTCTGTCTGGTACAAAATGCAGGTCAAGCATTCTCTGAGTCAATAAATCCACTGGTCACTTAGTCTTTTGCCCCACGAAGTCCTTAAATGGCAGCTTTATATATAATCTGTATTTAGGACTAGCAATAGTAGTCACTGTAGATACATATAATCAATTTTTAATGGCTTATTATTTCGATTCCTTTTTCCTCACCCTCATCTTCCTCCCAGAACAGATGGAGGGAAGAGTGAAACTCTGATGAATTAATTACAGTATTGTCTAGTAGGTTCTTTGGGGAAAGGATTAAAGATAAATGGCAAACATAGAAGAACATAAACGTTTTCTTCCACATGATCACAGCTCCCTGTTCCTCTGTGTAGGTGACTTGAGAGAATATGCTTTTAAAAACGAAAGCTCAAGCATGTAACTTGGGAGGGATTAGTGACATCGGCAAGACAGACAGAGAGCTCAGCATCACTAAGGGAGCCATGAACTCGGAAGCAGAGGAGCGTGTGATGGGGAACAGATTCTAGAACAGAGGTTTCTGGAATAAGAGATGATTGTGCTTGTTGGCTTTGAAGAGGAACTAGAGCAGTTGTCTATCTGAAACAGATGGGCTGTAGTGGTTTGAATATGCTTGGCCCACAGGGAGTGGCACTATTAGGAGGTGAGAAGTAGGTGTGACCTTGTCAGAAGAAGTGTGTCACAGTGGGGGGGTGGTCTTTGAGACCTTCCTCCTAGCTGCCTGAAAGCCAATATTCTGCTAGCAGCCTTCAGATGCAGCCGTAGAACTCTCAGCTCTTCCTGCACCATGCCTGCCTGGATGCTGCCATGCTCCCACCTTGATGATAATGGACTGAACCTCTGAACTTGTAAGCCAGCCCCAATTAAATATTGCCTTTATAAGAGTTGCCTTGGTCATGGTGTCTGTTCACAGCAGTAAAACCCTAACTGAGACATAGGTCATCACTCAAGCAAGGAGGACAGGCAAGAAGGCTTTCTCTGACCTGAGGGCAGGAAAAGAACATGGTTGAGTAAAAGGACCTGCCTCACCAGAAAGCCCCACCCCCACCCCAGTGCCAGCAACAACAACAAGAAAACAGTCAGTTCCTCCTGAGGAGCTGCTTTGCTTAGCAATTTCTCACAGCTTATATTTCAGCAGGAATGAAAGACACCAGTGAACCTTACCACCCTCTAAGCTTCCTAAGTCTAATAAGTTTCATGAGCTCTTTGAGCCTTGTAAGTTGTGTGGACTTCCTGAGTCTCTCTGCTCCCTCCAGGAGGGAGAGTTTCTATGTAGGAAATGGCACCACCAAATGGCTAAAGCTGTCAGTAGGAGCCAGATGGGAGGTGTGCCGAACACAGGGAGAATCGTGCTTGATGAACAGAACCTAGTTTCTAAAGGAGCTGAGAATCTTATACAGATGAAGGAAATGAGCGTCCCTATAAGAGTTCTGAATCAGAGATGAAGGGATTTGGGATTGTTTCCAATAGATTCAGAAATCTGAACTTGGACGATTCCTGTAGAGTAGCTGCCTAGGCTGTTGGGAAGACCACCCACCAACTGCTTCATTGGTAACTTCCATTGGCTCTTGGTTTCAATGTGCTGAGTCTGGAACCTGGTGAGGCAGGCATCATGGCTTCAGAAGCATGTGGTAAAGTCTCCCATCTTGTGGCTAATGCAAAGCAGACTGGGAATGAAGGAAGGGGTCAGGCCAAGATATAGCAGCCAAGGACATATCCCCAATGACCCACTTCCTCTAACTAGGTCCCACCTCCTTCTTTTCACTTCCTGCCATCATGTTATGACTCCTTCAAAGATCAATCCATCCATTATACCGCAGCCTTCTGACACAATGAAAACACTTTCACAGACACACAAGAGATACACAAATGCCCTGCATGATTCTCAGTCCCATCAAGTTGACTGTTATCATAAGCATCTTGGCCAAATAAACTATAGAGTCTTGAGATGATGTCTTGATTTAAAGTAATCACAATAAGGGGAAACTTTAGTGTTCAGGTGGAAATAGGGGGTTCTGCCTACAGAAGATAAATTTATTTGTTTATGATTAGGTCTTCTTATGCAACGCTGGCTGACAAAGAGTTCCATGTAGACTAGCTTGGCCTTTCAGAAATCCTTCTGCCTCTGTCTCCCATGGTCTGAGATTATACATATACACCACCACGCCTAGATGGATACTCCTTGCATAGGATGGAGTGCCTACCTTTTCAATAGAAAGCCTTTTAATTCCCACTGTTTCTATCTACAAATTTAAAGAAATGGGGCTGAACTTACCTTTCAGTTTTATCTGACATGGGTTTTGCCGGATATGGTTTCTGCCTCACATCCTTCAAAGACAAATAGTTTTTCTTCAGATGCCTACGGCTGTGAACTCAGCATTGTTTTCTATTTTATTTCTT
Organism: Mastomys natalensis; assembly: GCA_021653895.1. NCBI lineage: Eukaryota > Metazoa > Chordata > Mammalia > Rodentia > Muridae > Mastomys > Mastomys natalensis. The sequence goes on along the minus strand of JAJTUV010001641.1, from coordinate 75,408 downwards.
CTCTAGAAAAAATGGCCTGCATTGAAAACACTCCCCATGTCTAGGCCATCTGTGTGAAGCTAGTATTCTGACAGTTTCTGCATCCCCAGCCAGTGCCCAGGCCTACTGAGATCACAAGCTACCATTTGGCTCAGTGATTGGATGCCTGGTTCCTCTGCTCTAGACAAGCATGGCTCCTTCAGAATGCAGCTGTGCTTGTGCACAGGTCAGGGTGAGGGATGTGGAAGCAAACAAGAATCACTACACAAACAGGTCAATGTAAGAATGTCTGTCAACAGCCAGGAGAACTAAAGGTAAAGAAGTGAGCACAGGGAGAGACAATGGCCAGAGACTGGCAAGAGACAGACTGACTTCCACAGCTAAATCTAGAGTCCCTGGGACTTGCAGGTACAAACTGACAGCTAAATAGCTCTGGGCTGACTGGGCAAGAAAGCCTGTATCATATCTGTGGCTCATGGCTCTGGAAAGCTGAATCTAAATCTAAAGAAGTAACTAACAACCTACAACAGAGCCACAAGCTTGACAGCTGCTAAGGTTAGCTTGACTGATCCATCATTCCTTCTGGAACTAGGAGAAAGGGAAGGAGAGAAGGAGGAAGAGAGGGAGGGAGAGAGGGAGAAAAAGAGGGAGGGGGAGAGAGAAAGGGATGGGGCAAGAAGCCTTTCAGATGTGGAAAGTGTTGTGTGCGGGTGTGTGTATTATGTGGAGAGCAGAGACCTTAGCAGTCTTAACTCTAATATTCTCAATCTTTTTGTTTCTTTGTTTCTTTGTAACAAGTCCTCTCACTGGCTGTGAAGAGCGTGGTTAGTCAGTGACCCACCTGTCTCCGTCTCTGTGCTGGATTGCAAATGCACTGCTACTCTTTACTTTTTAGAGATGTTCTGGGAGCCAGCACACGTCCTTTCAAAGCAAGCACTTTACCCAGCTGGGAAGTTAGCTCTTTGACACTCTTGTTCGGCTGACTAGTCCTCTTAGCTCCTGGCATCCTGGCTCGGCACCTGTATGGCTCAGACTTTGTCTCACAGTTTTAATTGGACAATTATGTAACCATCATCATACCCGAGGCCACCTGCCCTCTTCTGAGCCTCACGAAGGCATCCACCTCCCATGTCTTCTTTTGTTTAGGCTTCCGGTTCTGAACATTGGTTCTCTAACTGAATTCAGACTTTGGAAAATGAAGGTTTCCGAAGTTACCTTTGAGAGATATTTGAATGACAGGTTCCCTTCGGCCGCACAGAATTTTAAAAGAAAAAAAAACCAAACAAACCAAACCTGTGGATTTAGTCAAACTGCAGAAGCATTTTTCCTCAGAAATAAAACCTGTCAGTGGTTAGCCCCTGGGAATGTAAACATACCCTTACCTGTAATTAACCTAGGGCTCTCTGGTTCTTGATGCAAATTGAGTTTTAATTGTTTCCTTTATAGTAGAACAGGCAGCCTGCTTTCCAGTGGAGAGCCAGCGTTTGCACAGAGGATACGTTCTCTATGGCAGCTCTCTCCCATCTCCTTCTAGAAAGCCTGAGTGATGATAATACATCTAGAGCCGCATTTGATGTAAGACATATGGTAGCTACTGTGGTAATATTGTCATCAGCTTCTTCAGTGGCTTTGTCAGTCAGGTGCAATCCCACGTATAGTCTGAGATAAGAGCCCCCACCTCCACCCCCACCCCCACCTCCCACTTTCTGTTGTTGACAGCAAGGCCTTCCTAAAAATGGCCTAAGAGTTTTGTGACAGCTGTGGGGTTTGGGCTTCAAATGCAAGTAATTAGGCTGAGGCCAAGGACTGCATGTTAAAAACCTGACCATGTGAGAAGTCTGGAAACCCAGGGAATACCGTGAATATTTCTGGTGGTTATTAACAGGCTAAGCGGGAAGCCTTTGCTAGCTAGTTCTGATGAATCTTGAGGAGGGAAAAGAAAAAAGCGAAGCAAAAAGAAAAAAAGAAAGGAAAGGCGCCTCGCCCTTTAGAAATCCTCTGCGGGGTCTTCAGTTACGATTTTGACATTTCCAGCTAATCAGGCACATTATAAATTTGTAGGTAACATTTAAAAGCTATACACAGCACTCAAGGATTCAGCTGTCGCCACATTCATCCTGTTGTGCTTTGGTTGTTCCCTGAGTCAAGCTTTACTTTGCTTAATTGCTAATTTAATGGGAATTACTTCTGCACACCAGGCCAGCGGGCACGCGATAAACATGGTTGCGTGAGGAGTTGGTTCTGCAGTGTAGTCCTGGCCTTGCTTCTGTGTTCTCAGTCTCACAGCAGTTACCAGGGAACCAGATTCTGAAGACTCTAACGGCATGTTAAAACAGACCACCAGCCCCCCTACTTTTAAAGAAAGATGTGAAAATAAATAATAAATAACGACATTGTGTCAAAGTGATTTTCATTGCCCTGATTAATAAAAGGAAACTGACGCAATGCCTACATAGGAAGAAAATCACATTATGTTTCTTTCTTTCCTTTTAATGTCATCCCTTGTGCAGAATTTATTTTTTTAAAAATCCCACCAAAGACCCATAAAGCAGTGAGTTCTATTCAGGAGTTATTATTTAGGCACAAATCATGAACAGCCGATGTACAGCGCATGCTCTTGTTGAGTTCAATAAATATGTATATGCAAAGTGCAGGTTGGCGAGTTACTCTGCCACCAAGTGCTAAATAACTTGAAGTAATGCCATTAACTTCAGAATGAAATTGACATTTTATTACTTTGTTGTGAGATTTAAATTATTTGGTTAATTTCTTTCCCCCAACCCCCTTGTAGAAGAGAAATTACCCACAGGTCAAAAATATTGGGTTGCAAAGCTATCACAGGAACTACAGATCTCTGGTGCTAGGATCTATAGGAAAACACTCAGGGTTTCCATAAAACGCCTAGAGCAACCAGTAAACCAAAGCACTTTGATGCTTTTTAATTCAAGTTACAGAGAACAGTGGATGGTGGTAAAGCCCAACCCTCTCTAGCTCCTGCTGGTCCAGTCATGAATACAGTAAGTCCTGCTTCTATCAATGTGTGTGTGTTAGATTTGACTTCCTCCACACACCATGTTTAGCATCTCACACATGCTTGACAATACTCATTCCCAAATCCATCTGGTCACTTCTTACTGGATGAATCTGAGAGTCTGAGCCAAGCTGTCACTAAAGGAAAGACCAGAAATCATCTCCTGTCTGACTCCTCAAATACTGAAATCTCTGCTAAAGTTTCCAAAATGGTTTCTTCTGCACTAAACCCTCTCAGACCTTCAGAGCCAGGAATCATCACTGTGGAACCAGAAGCACTAGAAGAAAACTGAGACCTGACGAGGGAATAGCTCCGCTTTAAAATTTCAAGACGACCACCACCACCACCACCACCACCACCACCACCACCACCACCACCACACATCCATCTCCAGGTCCCTAGAAGCTCCAAGGTACACAGGTTCCCCCAGGTTCAATCCAGTATTTGGTCACTAAAGAAGGAGAAAAATATCATCTAACCAAACCGCAGCCATCTCTCCATGTGTGTTTATTACTAGAGGATTTTAAGATGGGAAGTACTGAGGAGAATGTCAGGAACTCTTCTCTCCCAGTTTCATGAGACTCATGTTATGTGTTCCATTCTTCATTCAACAAATATACAGCAACCTATTCACAGCCTAGTCATGAGTTCCACACACTTGGAAAATTAGCTGCATCTACCATTAACTACTATTCAAAGAATGACTTAGATGATTCTCAGAACAGTCTGAAGTATTTCTCGTGATCCGCCTGCCTGACCAATGACAATTATCTTAGGAAGAACCCTGAGGAACTAAGGCTCATCCCAACCAAAACAGAGTGTGAAGAACAGCCAGTTTGGCCTCTCGGCAATTCTTTTCTTTTTATCCACCCATCTGTCCCTCTGTTTGAAAGCTCACTGTGGAAGACACACTGAAGCAAAAAAGGAACACTGAAAGCGACAGTTGGCAGCTCTCTTTAGGCAGAAGATGAGGTCTTCACTGAGGGCAGTGACCGCAGACGAGTCAGACACAGGACTGTGTCATAGTTTGAATGCGTAAATATCACACAGGCTTATGTGGTCAAGCACCTGTCCCCAGGTGGCGGCTGTAAGGGCAGAAAGATTGTCTGTAGTAAGTGGGTCACTGGAGGCAGGCCTTTGACGGTCATCAACACTGTGTGACAGCTACTGCCGTAAGCACTCTCACATGGACTGACTGGTCACCACCATGTTTCCCCAGCCCTTATAGAAGGAACCAGGAGCCCAACGAACCCCTCCTCTCTGTCAGGTGTTGGACACAGCAGCAGTTAAAGTAACTAGCTGAATGCAAATGTCATTTCAGAGGGAGGAGGGCAAGGAAGGACATTGTGGACCAACCCAGGAAGAAAATGAGAGACAAAAAAACTGCCTGAGGTGATAAGTCAGGAATCAGGAAACACAGGACGTGGAAGAGTGCCAGCATGTACGTGTATATGCTTATACATGTATGTGCATGTATGTGCTTATGCATGTATATCCTTATGCATGTATGTCCTTATGCACATATATGCTTATACATGTATGTGATTATGCATGTATGTCCTTATGCACATATATGCTCATACATGTATGTGCCTATGCATTGTAAGAGAGAAGGGGGGACAGACAAGACTCATTTAGAATATGTTTCTTGAGGATGCTCAATTGAGAACTTTATGGATGGTAATTGTCTTCAGCTTTTTAAGACCCCGAACTAAGCTGTAAGAGCCAGGTCTTAGTAGGAAGCATAGCCAAAGCCAATAAATTCAATAAAAAAATTCAAAGCACTCAGAGAAATAAAACAAAGGCCAAACCAGCCCTGCAGGGAGAGAACCAAGGAGTGGGTTTTGTCGTTTATCTTTATTTTTCGTTTGTTCGTTTTTACTATATAGGCTTTTACAACAACTAAAGTTTTATAAAACTACAAACTAAAAACAATAGAATAACCCAAATGCAGATGTCTGTAGCTTTAACATTAAGAATAATAACATCATTAAACGAAGCATGGTCAACATCTCAGCAAGTGGCTGAGAAGACTCAACATGCGTGATGATTGGTTTCAGTTGTCAACTCTGAGCAGCCTAGAATCATCTTGAAGGGAGTCTCAGTGGAGAACTGGATAGATTAGGTTGGGCTGTGGGCATGGCTGTAGTCTGTGAGGTCTTATCTTGGTCACCGTGGGCAACACCGTCCCCTAAGAGTGGAGAAACTGAGCTAAGCACTAGCAGGAATGCACTAATTCACTGCTCTCGGCTCTTGACTGTGGATGTAACATGACTAGCTGTTTCAAGTCCCTGCCACCTTGATTTTCCTGCAAGCATGAGCTGTAACCCAGAGCTGTGAACCAGGTACGCACTTTTTCCATTACAGTGCTCTGGTCAAGGTATTTTTCCACAGTAACAAAAAGGAAAACTAAGATAATGTAGAAGGCTTTGGCATTCAAGCCTCACTATGGGAGGTGAATCCCTGGGACCTACTTTGTAAAGGAGAGAACTAACTACTAAAAGTTGTACTCTGGCCTCCATATACATGCCATGTCATACTTACACATGTGCACGCACACACAAGCACAAACACATAGAAAATTTAATTTAAAAACATATATTGTGGGTCCCCTTTCTCTTCAGTCATTGGCCACCAGCCCACAAGGCAGAGGGAGCAGAAGCATCAAGCAAGATTAAGCCAGTTGTGAGTGTGATGGAAGGACTTCCAGGAGTCAGCTTCAGTGAGACAGCTCGCTTGATCGTTCCAGGGGTAAGGTGTATAAGGGCTCTAGGTACACAGGTGGGGAGGGCTGACTGGCTACAGCACAGTACTTAATTATCATATAGGCAGGAAGCTAGAGCATGACTTGTGTGCTAAATCATGCAGCGTTTGCAGAGAGCTCTCTCTCTGCTCAGGGTCATCCTCCAAACAAGGTCAGGCATCTGTGCTCAACACTGACACTCTCCAAGTTAGGTAGAGAAAGGGCAGCCCTGCTGAGCAAGGGAATCCTCCAGTTTGCACAGAGCTTGGATTCCTATCTGGACTTGGTAGACTGAGACCTTAATAGAAGACATCTCCAATAGTATATAAACAAGTCCAAATGTGTTATCGCCACCGCAGATGCTCTCTGTCTCCTCAGTGTCTCCTCTCCATTTCACACACATGTTTGCTATCCTGTCTCTGTTGGAATTTCATTTTCTAAGTCCTGTGTAATGAAGTAGAGAGCTAAAGGGGGACATTCTTAGGCCAGAAACCTAAAACCTGGTCATGAGAGGCCAGGAGGACAGTGTGCAAAAAATGTGAAGGCTGATATCAAAGGGGAGAATTTCTGAAGGATGGGGTATGGTCCTACAGAGTGGAACGGTGGAGGGGTCACTGGCTCAACCAATAAGACAGCATAGGTGATGAGAGAGAGAGAAAGAGAGAGACAGAGAAAAAGAGAAAGAGAGAGAGACAGAGAGAGAGAGAGACAGAGACAGAGGGAGACAGAGAGAAAGAGAGAAAGAGAGAGAGAGAGCATGCACCTGGATGCCACACCAGGGAATGAGATTCAGGGAGAGTGAAGTCAGAAATGTGCTACATTCTTCCAGGAAGTTTGATGAGGAATGAAAGAAGAGAGGAAGGCTGCCTGCCTTTATAGGGAGACATGCTAAGAGAACTCTCTTTGTGAGATGAAGGACACTTGAGCATATTATTTTTAGACTGAAGAAAAGTAGCTACCATGGAAGAAAAGGGAGATGATTGAAGATGAGAGCACAGAGCAGAAGGAAAGGATAAATGGAACAACTCTCCAGAGAGCCTGTCTGCATCACATGACTCACTAAATAAATGTGGACTCGCCCCTGCCTCATCTCCAGCACCTCTGATTGGAAGTGTGCTTTCCCGAAATATGTTTATACAGTCTCCTCTGCCCCATGTCAAACACACCCAGTCACTGTCCTACGAAGGCCATATGTAAAGATGTCTACACTGTGCAAGCTACTACCAGCAGACAGCAGCAGATACTGCATACCGACAACTCGGCGCACAGGGCTGAGTCCTAGAATAATTCCTGGGACCTGTGACAGGTTGTTTCTCCTGTAGCACGGCCCTGAGAGTGGATGGATAGATAGTCACCCTGAGTGGACCCCCTCATTACTGATATGCCGCCTGCCTAATTATGCTTAACATTTCAAACATTATTAATTTTTAATTGTTTACGTTTCGTTATCTGCATTACTTAAGCATCCAAACTCCTCAGCTAATGTTCTTGATGAAATATTTACTAAACAATCAGCCCTCCTGGATTCTACAGAGCTAAGTGCTTCCTCTGGAAGGGCTTCTTTCCCTGATGGCATGCTGGAAGTGAAGGGAGGTGGGTAGCATCCTTGTCATCTCAGAGACACACTGTCAACTCTAATGAGATGAGTCACACTGCCCGGCATTAGCATGAGTGTGTTGAGCCAGCTCTCCTTCCATTTCTCTTCTGTTGGGTCAGGGAACACACTGACATGAAGCTAACACCAGTGACCAGAAAGAAAAACATTACAGGAGATAAAAGGGCAGGAGCCTCTCAAGAACTAATCCTAGTTCACACAAGCAACAGTCACTCACTTTACCAAAGCAAGATCAGCTCAGCCACTGGGAATGCCTTTTATAGAAGAGATGCCAAGGAAACCAAAGAATTCACCCCATATCCTAGATCAGTACCTTAGAGATGAATGTCCCTTATGCATGACAGAGCCAAGGGTCAACAGGAATCCACTGGCTTTCAGGAGTGGAGATGGAATAGATGAATCTGTGTGCACATGTGTTGTGTATATGATGTATCTGTGTGCACATGTGTTGTATATGTGATGTATCTGTATGGACATGTGTTGTGTATGTATTATATTTGTGTGAACATGTGTTGTATATGAGCATCTATTCATGCGTAGAAGGCCATCCCCTTGTCATGGGTCATGTGATTGGTGAGAGGACTGTGTGATTCATACATTACATAGTAGCCTCAAGAGAGGAATCTGAATTAGACTCTCAGTCATTCCACAGAATTTGCTGATCACCTACTGTATACAAGCTGGGCTGATGCATGGGAGACTGAAGCGTCATGAGGGCAGAGTTGCTACCTACATGGAACTGGCAGTTAATGTAAGACTCCCTAGAAACTGAGTCACAGGGCATGAGATGAAGGACTATGTACAAGCTGCTTAACCACTCCGGCACTCAATGTCCTTATCTGCAAAAATGGTATGAATCATAGGACCTTCCTCATGGGGTGGTCATGCTTAGTCCTCATTTCTATATATGTGAAACCCTGAAGTCAGAGGTAGACACTGATCCCTGGCTCCAGCAGGCTGGTGTAGATTAGTTACATATGTATGGTTTCACCAACACTTGTGTTTGAATGTTAACAACATGGGCATCCTACCCATTAAATAAAATCATCCTTACCGCATACCACTCTGGTTTAAGTAGTTGCAGGCAAGAACTGAAAAGACAGCCAGCGTGGCCAGACCTATGTCTGAAAACATACAGTTTTCAGAGTTCAGGAACAGTCAGGCCCATCACAGTTAGTTGGACTGATGTGTAGGGACTGATCTGACTAAGGTGACAGAGAATGAAGAAATGACAGACACACATACAGAAACACTGGCTTCAGGAGGGCTGTGCTTGCTGATGGAGATAGACCCGCATCCAGGAAACTCGGTGTGCTTCTTATGTACCACTGAGCAAGGAGGCTTTTCTACCATAGACAGCTGAACAAGGAGGAGGCTGGCTAGCTAATTTCATAGGATGTCTCTGAAGGGGAGCAGTTTCAGGTCACAGTCACCCAGGAGGAGGCTGTGGACAACAGTTTCTGCATACAGTGGTTTTAGCTAAAGCTCGGTCATGTCTGTATTCATGGACCAGGGAAGGCTTTGCTCCTCCCGTGGGTCTGAGGCACTGGGGTCCTTGACATGTTCATGCTCATGGCAACAATGCATGCTCACTCGGAACTTCATCTGTTCTCCACACTGATGCAAAGTAAGTGTTCAATAAATACTAGTTGTTTGGGACACTGCTATCATTGAGCCTGAGGGCATTGTATCAGTGTGAAACCGGTGAATCCTGCCTGGTAAGTAAAACCAGCCTGGCTTGCACATGTTGTATAATGAACAAGATCAGCTGGTACGTATGTGTACATGCAGACTCACAGCTGTATACGCTCCAGTGTGCATTTTCTTAGTGAGTAACTGGAAGTGTGTGTGAAGAGGCTGGGTGACACATCAGTCAGTAAAGTGTTGATTGTGCAAACACAAGAGCCTCAGATCAGGTCTCAGCTGAACACACTAGCTTATGCCTACAACATCAGGGCTTTTGGCCTTTTGGGTGTTGTTTTGTTTTGCTTGTTTTTCTTTTTGCTTTGCTTTGCTTTGCTTTGCTTTGCTTTGCTTTGCTTTGCTTTGCTTTGCTTTGCTTTGCTTTGCTTGCTTTGCTTTGCTTTGCTTTGCTTTGCTTTGCTTTGCTTTGCTTTGCTTTGCTTTGCTTTGCTTTGTGGGAGGAGTAAGAACCTTAAATCTCAATGGCCAGTCAGCTTAGCCAAATCCATGACCTTCCAGTTCAATTAGAGACCTGTGTCAAAAACTAAAGGTGGAATGCAATGAAGAAAAGATACTGCACATCCGCTTTGTCCTTCTACCCTAACATGTACACATGTGCATACATCACATACACAACACTGAGCACATAGATACATCACATACACAACACATGTACACACAGATACATCACACACACATGTGCATGTGGATACATCATATATACAACATATGTGCACACAGATACATTATATGCACAACACACATGCACAGCACATGTGCAGATGGATACATCACATACACAGCACATGTGTACAGATACATCACATACACAACACATGTGCACATAGATATATAACATACATGACACACATGAACATGGATACATCATATACACAACACATGTGTACACAGATACATCACATACACAACACATGTGCACACAGATACATCACATACATGACACACATGTACATGGATATGTCACATATCAAGCACATGCGCACACAAATACAATACATACACACACACACATGGATACATCACATACACAACACATGTACACAGGGATAAATCACATACACAACACATGTGCACACAAATACATCACATACACAACACAGGGGCACATAGACACATCTCATACACACACTGCTATACTCACCCACAAATAAATATGTTAAATGGAGGGGCCCTGAGACATGATATGGTGTGCATCTTTCCTATGTAAAACTTGAGCCATAGAGAAAGGAAGTCACTTACCAGCTTGGGTAGTGAGTGGTAAACCAGAAGCTGAAGCCTGGCCCATTGCCCAGGGAGAGCAGCTGGGCACCACTCCAGCCCTGCCTCTCCTTCACTGCTTCCTGCTCACTTGCTGTGGTGATAGAGAAGGGTATAGAATACATACTGCCTCCTTCATGCTAGGCTCAGTTAGTAGCTTTGGAGCGCACCCGTTTGCTTTCTCTGACTCCTCAGTCTTCTAATGAAAGTGAAGCTCAAACACAGAAACTGTAAGCCTGGCCCTCACACGCTCCCAGGATTGCTATGGATTAACTATGGCTGCATGGTAACTTTTGTATGAAGCCTTGAAAAATTGACTCAGTTGTAGCATTAAATCAAAAAGTGCTGTCTGTGAGACAAGACAGGTGTGTGGCCGTGCTGACAGATGTGAATGCAGTGGCTTGTGAGCTCAGGTGGAAGTCAGATTATAAAGTGTCTCGGCCACATCAGCCGCCTAAACACATGCCATGGACTTTCTGAAACACCCTGTGCTGTGCTCGGCAGTTAGTGCTGAACATGACACGGGCAGCAAGTGGGGAGTTCAGCACCACCTTGTAAAATGGACGAGAGTCCATCTCTCCACCATGTGCTTCCCCATGCTGGGCAGACACTGGGTCCCATCCACAGGCACTTCACCCAGAACACACAGGGTTCTGCTGGAAACCCACAAATGCAACTTCAGGATCTGGCTGTCATTCTTACTAGCTAGAGAGGGTTGAGAAAGAACGACGTTCTGATTTCTTAAACCCTAGGACCTGCAAGTGTGACCTTATTTGGTCAAAGGATCCTCGCAGATCTAACAACCATCTTGAAATGAAATCATCCCGGATTGCCTAAGCACGATTTAAATCTGGTAGCAAATGCCCTTATAAGAGAGGGAAGAGAAAAAAAATGGGTACAGAAAAGAACAGACTTTAAGATGGAGACAGAGATACTAGGAGGCTGGATTTCCTGGAACTACCAAAACCAAGAAGCAGCAGCAAGGAAGGTTTGACCCTGCAGTCTTAGGAGAAGTGTGGTGCTTCCAGAAACTTCATCTCTTGACTCCTGGTCTCTAGAACAATGAGAGAGCAAATGTCTTTGTTTTAAGCTACCTGACAGCCCAGGAAATAGACTCCCTTGACATTCATAAAGCAACTGTCCTCTGTATGAGAGCAAGGGTAAAATGTCTGAGGGTGTGCTGAGGAACTCTTGTGAGACAGGGAAACAGGCCTGACAATGTAGAGGGGTGATCAAGATGGAGACAGAGGTACTGCCCAGCCCAATGCTGAGATGAGACACAGATGTTTACATCTCCTTCCATGAAGGGACTTTGAGATGCCTCTGCTCTCACTGCCTACCTCTACAGATATCTAGAGCGGCTGCCTCAGAGCCTAGGTCTAGACAGAGCACGACTTGAGATCCACAGCAGCTGACTTACTCCAGGTCTGGTACAGACACTTGGCAATCTGATGAGCCACCCTTTTAAAAGTTCCGATGGGGCCACCTCCAGTTCTATGAAGAATGACTCTCATATCTTCCTGTAGTTATAACAGTGAGCAATGGCCTCACAGAGAGAGCTGGACAGGCAATACCAGGCGGCTCTTTTGCCACGGGATTCCTATCCATGGCAGTGCCCTAAACATGTTCTGAGTATTAATTTCTTCTTCATATCGGCCTGAAAATGCTGTTGCTATTTCCATTTTGTGCATGTAAAAACTGAGCTAGAGACGGGTTATTTAGTTTGCCCCATTTTGGGGGCACTTTAATGGTAGAGGTAGGGTTCAAACCCAGCGTGGCTCTGAAGTCTGTAATCTTAACCCATTATGCTAAATCACCTTCATGGACACACACGGACATGTGTTGTTAACATATCTGTCATTCATATGTTCACGGCCCAGTGGCCAATCTGCAAGTATGTAGGTTATTTGACCATAAGTTCTGACCTCTCTACTACTCAGAGCAATACTTCAAGAATGATCATGGAGAGAGGACCTGCATATTAAAATAGCAAGGCGCAGCACTGAAACAGGACATTTGACTGAGTTGAAAGTACAACTGACTGGGAACATACTTAGCCAAGCTGTCCTTCCAGACCCTGAAGAATGAGGCCCAAGCACACTCTCTTCTGCCACAGATCTTGCACTCCTGAAATATTTTCAAGGTCATCTGGATTCCCTCTTCCCAGAAATCAGTCCTTGGTTAAGATCCAGGGAGGAATCAAGCTAATTTCCCCCATATCAGCAGAGATAAAGGCATCGTGAGCTGTGGACTAGAATATATTTTTCCTGATGTTCTAATATGTAATTTGAGTTTTGAGCTCAGTATTGTGACAAGGTAATGTGTCTAATTCATAGAAACTACTGATAGACTAAAATGCCTGTGAGTAGCCAAGGTTCATTGTGCCCACATCTTAACCACGTGGGGTTTCTCTGGAGTGAGAAAAAAAAAATAGCTGAATGTCACGTTCTTTAAGGGTGAGGTTTGCACACTTCACATAAAGGAGAACAGTCGGCCCAGCAGGTGATTTATTTATTGGTCATGTGCTGAGTGGCACAAGGCCCCAAAGGTGGACAGATCAAAAGAACAGAAGGGACTGTGCTCCTGGTGTTGGTCCTGTCACCCCAAGGCCGCCCAAGGCAATAGTTTTCATCCTGGTAGGACACAGAGGCGCTTCCCCTGATATACAGGGCCCGAATCTCAAGCAAACAGTGCCTGGGTTCTGTCAGAGAACACTAGCAACAGCATCTTAGCAAGTGTTCTCCTTTTCTAAAAGACAGAAAGAGCAGGCTACTCCATCACGTCCACGGTGAATAGTTTGTAAGATGAGATGGAGCTAAGAGATGTGATGAGCATCGAGATGCGAGATGGGGTGTGGAAAACAGGAAGTGTTGCTTGGCGACAGATCGGTGCTTAATCAACAGGAGGAAGATGAGATCAGAGGTGTCTGCAGTACCGAGCACACGTGAACTTGCTCCTTGAGCTCCCGTTCTTACATCAACAAGTGTTGACCCATAACTCCTCCTCAGTCCAAGAATTAAACACAGGAATGGAGATCTGAGTCTATATGTTCACTGTAGCACCCCCAGTGTCTTGAGCAGAATCTAGCCTTGTATTCGACACATATTTGTTGACTGCTGAATGGCTGGAATGAATGCATGCATGAATAAATTAAAGAATTGAAATCTGGAGATTGAATCAATTTCTTAAGGTAGGCCAGTACCTTCTATAAAGCAGCTTCCTTGAATAAGGACAGATCTGAAGGTTAACACTGTACAGACTTTGCCAGTTTGGCATCCAATCCGAGGACATTGCTTTTCCATAGAAATGTCTCCTTGTGTCCTTCTATCAGCTTTTCTCCCCAGGTATCCATATTAGATCCACAGTTACAACCTTCTGTGGCCAGAATTCACTGGGGGGATTTGAAGTTTAGCAATTGAGTAATAGCAAGATGTTGAGGAATTCAAGACGATCAATCCCACTGATGTCTTGGGGACACTGGGCAGCTTGGATCCCAGCTGGAGTGGCTTTCTTAGAAAGCTGAGGGTGAGTCTGGATTCTGTCCCGACACAGTAGAGCTGCCATGACAACACCAAGATCACTGAGGATCAGTGGGTTGTGTATATTGAGTGTCTGTGAAATCTCCCTTGGGCATGGGCCTGGCCCTGACACTACAATGCTAGCTGGGACTCATGTCTTTTCAGGTGATGGCTAGATGATGTTTGTGTGGGCAAACGGAGAGGATTTGTAAGCTGTGCTTGGGTTAGAGATTAGCATGGTTCGTTGAGTGCTGACCTTGAGTGTGTAAGGCCCCAAGATTGATCCCTAACACCGCAAAAAGTAGAGTGTGATATCTCACACCTGCAATCCCAGTCCTCGGGAGGTGGAGGCAGGACGATCGGAAGTTCAGTCACCCTGGACCACACTGCAAGTTCAAGGCCAGCCTGAGCTATACAAGAGTTTCAAAACAAGGCTGCAGGGAAGCAGCGTTTTGGACAGGCCAGAAGAAAAGTGTCAGAAACTGGAAAGAGTAAGAACACAGAAGGAAGCATGGTGGCCTGCTGCAGACATGAGCCTGGGTTATCAATCACTTACTGTTCTCTGATTTTTGAGTGAAATGTTTCTATACTTTGTAGACATTAATTTTCTACTCTGTGAAAAATAAGGAATGCCCAGTCCCACACATATAATCTTGATTTACTGTCTTGCCATCTTCTTAATTTATGGAAGATATTTCGTTTCCATTTCCAGGAAGTATAATGCTCCTGGACTTTGCTTGCCATGAGGAGCCAAGTCCAGCAGTGCTCCTGGCTCAGGAAAAACTGATTGGTAGAATCCCCTGAAGTTTTCCAGGCCTGTGGCGATACCTTTCTTCCTGACAACTGAACTTTGCTCCCTGGTCCTAAGAGAAGCCGTGTGTTCGCTGCCTCTTACTGCGCTAGAAGAATAGCCCTTCCTCAGAGGGGAATCATGCTTGGAAAGTCATCTAGGTAGTCATGAAAAAAAAGTAGCCTTTTACTGTTGTTTGTTTATTGATTCCTGGAATGAGGCTGAGCACCCATGCTCCATCTTTACTGTAAATACTATTTATTAATCCAGAGATGGGCTCTTACTGCGCAGAAATGATTGATTTGAATATAAATGAGTTAATAAGCAGAGCTCCATCCAGATGCAGAACAACAACAAAATTACCCAGGTTCTATTTAGAAGGCCTTAAACAAAAGCCTCTATTCTCACTGCACCTTTTGGAAAAGGAGTAGAGGCTGCATCCCTGCATTCCTCCTCTGTGATCAGATGCTAAGCCTCTACATCATTACTGTCTCATTCATTCATTCATTCATTCATTCGCTTGTGATGTCATCCTTCAGGCAGCTCACCCCTTTCTTCCGAGAATCCCAGGACCAGGATGTTGTTATAAATTCCCTCCTGTGGAAAAAAATCAGGTTGGCTTTTCTATTTGATAAAGTAGACAAAAGAGTTCCGGTGCGAGAGGAGTTGAGAGGTCTGGTTTCCAATCTGCATAATAATTCGGCTGAATTTAAGGGAGTCTTTTGCATTTTGCATTAGTAGCAAGTAATTACCTCCAAATAGAATGAAATGAGGGTCAAGAAAGGCTCGGAGTAATGCAGGGAGAGCGTTAGTTACTTGGTTTATTGAACACGCTAATACAAAGCTGCGTTTGGAAGAGTCAGACAAGAAAAACACCTCAACCCAAATTGCCTCGTGCAAGAGCCTTTTCTGCGAGAGTGGTTCAGAGTGGTTGCTGGATGATAAACATTTCAGTCATAGTTGTTACTCTTAACATTTTAAGTAACTCATCTGGGCATTTAAAAGATTGTGGGTGTGTGCTCCTGTGTCTCTAGATGTCCAAGTGATAGGCAGTCTTTCATATTTGTAACTTGTCTCATCCCAAATGCATTTACCCACTGCTGAGTAGACAGCCTATCAGACCAGAATATTGTTGAATTATCACACATCAATTACAATATTTTTATATGCGAAAGCACTGAAAAAATCCAATTTTATAAAATATTAAGCTCAGGAAACACATTCACCAAACTAACTTCTATTAACACCTCATCATGGGTCGTTCTAGTTTCTGTGGGTAATGATTCAAGGTCAAAACAACGGTTCACTTGTCAGCAGGTTAACATGGAGATTGAAAATGAAGCCAACTTTGTAACGCATGAGCTTTATAAAGACACTTTAAAAGTGTCTGTAGGAGCGTTTGGCCTGTATCTCTGTCTGTGCACCATGTATGTGCCTGGTACCCACAGAGGCCAGAAGAGGACATCAGAACCCGTGGAACTGGAGTTACAAATGGTTTGCAAGTCACTGTGTGAGTGCTGGGGACAGAACCCAGGTTCCCTGAGAGAGCAACAAGTGCTTTCAACCACAGGGCTATCTTTCCAGCCCCAGAATTTGTGTGTGTGGTTTTTTTTATTTCATTATAATTACCCAAAGTTTGGGATGAATGCATTTCATACCTCCAGATTAATAATAATGTAAAAGATACTGACCTAACAGCAATGACTTGTAGCCTTTTAAAAATACTTCTACTATATCTGGAAATAAGCAAAAATTAACCTCTGTGAAATAAGCTGAAATGCTAAATTTATCAGGTTTGAATTAGATCAGGGTTACCAAAAACAGTTTAAAAAGTATTGACAATTTACAGTGCAAAACCATCAAATTTTTAAACCTGCCATAAAAGTTTCATTTTTATCTTTAAAACTTCTTCTAGTATACACTTAAAGAGAACAGAAATTAGAGAAGCTCAGGACTTCAGGGAACTCCAAGCAGAACAGAGTATGAGGGGACACACTCACTTCCCCATCAACCATCTGCCCAGAACCAAGACATTTACATTCTCAAACCAGACACCCAAGAGGACACAGGGGTCAGAATCTGCCCGCTGTGCTGTCCTCAGATGAGGTGGGTTTTGTAGACTAGAGTAAAAAGCCAGGGTGGGGTAAATAATGATTCAGTTACAAATAAGGCTCAAGGAACAGAGCTCTCTTTGCACTTTAAGACCAGAATGCATCAGACTGCCCTTTCCCATACGGTAGCCTGTGAGGTTACTGTGGAAGAGCTGGACAGTAGCACCAGGTATGTCAGCAAGCCCAGGTTCATGACGGACTTATGAAACTCTCACAGTCTACTGATGGGGGAGCAGCTTAGTCACCTGACCCCAAGTGAGCAAGGAAGATTCCAGAGGGATACAGCGGATTTGACAGTTCCCAGACTCTGCACCTGGGAGACCTCCTGACTCTCCTACGCTCACCTTGCTTCAGCACCCAGCTGCGTTCTTCCCTCAGGCCTACACGGTGGGCCTCAGACTGTGCAGCAGCCATGTCTCTCCAAAGAAAAGAAAGTTCCAGAGAAAAGGAGACAGAAGAAAAACACTGGCTTACCCACAATGCCCCAAACAGAACTGCAGGTTGGACTTCACCCTGTACTTCTGCTTAAGAGCAAAAAGTCAGAGAAAGAAAAGCACAGTGAGAGACAGAGCTACTGATTACGAACGTGTGCTTACTCTACTGAAATAAGAATAAAAGAGAGAATACATCTCACCCTGCTGCCTTTCCTGTGCACGTGTGAGAGAGTAGATCCTCCCCAGGATTGCTCATCATGTCTTACAGGGCTCCAACTGTTGAACCTGTCCACGTTCTGTGACATGTTCTGTGACATGTAGTCACGGACAGACGTGATGCCTTCTGGGGTCATCCAACCTGCCCGCTATCCGAAGGCCTCCCAAGTGCCAAGTTTCGTGCCAACTTGTTCCCAGGCTGTCCTCTCACAGAGCTGGCATCTAGGGAGGGGCTTCAGAGTCATGACAGGTCCATGTCAGGAAACACAACCACGGTCTTTGTACCCTGTGCCCTGAGGTATGGTGCTGAGCTTGTCCTTAAGCACAAGAGAAAAGGACCTCAAAGCACCAGTTACTCCTGAATCTGGGATTCAACCACACACGCCTTAATGACAGCGGCTTTGCTATTCATACCGGAGTGAAGAGTTAGAAATTGTGTTATCTTTTCCCACGCTCCCTTCACCTCTTCCTCAACAGTCTTGATCAATCAGACCTTATTTGAGAACTGGGGTCCGGAAGAAGGATAATGTTGTATATGCTGCCTGTTTGGGGCTCACTTTTGTCTGTGCCCCTTGTTGATGGTGCTGGGTGGGTGACACGTTTTCAGCTGAGATTCCAGAACAAACGCTGTCCAGACCAAATTCTGCTTCTAGCTCTGTGACCTTGTAGCTGTCCTCTGGTCTCTCTGAGATGAAGTTCCCTCATGTGTAAAATCAAATGTTTAGACTAGACAAGGGCTCTTCCAACTGTAACACTGTGATTCTGGGCATCTGTGTCCCTGCCTCTATAATTGAGGCCACTAATGCTGTGACCTGAGTTGTCTGCAGGGAGGATGAGCTGGAGAAGTGTCACCAGGTTGATCAGCTGGAGAGACGTCCCTCCCACAGAATCAGCTAAGAGAAAAATCGTCAGGTGTGTCCCCTCTGCAACTCTCGGGCATTGCATTTTCCTCTCCTAATGTCCAAATGGCCATTGTGATCATAAGCTGAAGGCCATAACTATTCTATAGTCAGCATTCGCCAAAGTGCAGTGGCCCTATGTCTGAACTCACCAATACATCTCCAAGATGGCCCAGTAGTCCACACTGAGCCTGAGTCTATGTGCCTGTCACTGAGAGCCTAGATCAGACCGAGGGACCTGACTCAGTACAGCATTATACAATCATAGACTCCAAGGGTGCAGAGAGGCTCAGCCCTGTCCCCAAGTCCATACTCATCTTGCAGAACTAGAAAGTCTGACCAACCCGAGGTCATGTGCACAGGATCAAGGTCATGGCCTTGGGTAGAGGTGAGAGAGATCTTGCCCCTTCTGACTCCCAGGCCAGCTTCTCCTCCAGGCTACACCAGATACTCATGGGCATACAGGAACCTAAAGCTCTAATGTCTGCGTAGTGACATGCTCACGATAAGACTGATGACTGTCATTGGATATACAGTACAGCAATGCTAAGAGTCCCTCACACAGAGTGTAGTTCATCAATTACATCTATAACTTTTCAGTATTATTTACAACTTAGAGACAAGAGAACAGAGAATGCAAGAGATAACTAACATTCTTTGATGACAGATTATTAGACTAATCTACTGGGCCAGACCTTTTAAAGTTTTTACTGTGTACAGGCAATAAATTAGTGATTCTGATCATATTTAGAGCTAAATCTCCCCCCCCAAAGAAATGACAATGTTGTATGATGTAAGCCATAAACATGCGTGATATAATATGGTGAGGGAGATATGACTTTAGGAGATAAGGCTGCACTGGGCAGCTGGTGATAGAATAAGACAGGAGAGGAAAGCTGGGACAAGTCTAAAACATTAGGCTTAGAGGTTAATTAAAACTAGGAGTGAAAGGTCAAAATGAGGCCGAAGATTTCAAACCCCATGGCGGGTCCCATAAGCTGAGGAGGCTGATGAGGCTGGACGTGGGGATGGAGAAAACAAATGTATAGTGTTAGAAAGAGACGGATACGATCATCTCATGAAGCATCTTCCAAAAAGAAATATCTTGCTTTAATTGTGCCATACAAAAAAGGACCAGGAGGCCATCAGTTACACTCACTAGAAGCATGGTCACCGCTGGAGCCAGGGCAAGCCAGCATGCTTCTCTGTGCAGTCTGTGGGCTCAGGGCAGTGGCAGGTTGCTGAACTGGAAGTTCGGAACTGTGACGCAGCATGGTCAAAGCTGCCTGTCTCACACACAGTGTCTGCTGATGGCAAAGCGCTCACTGTTACTGAGTCCAATACTGAGGAAGATGGCAGGGTCAAGCGAAAGCCAGTGTGACCCTGCGGCTTTCAATAATTGCTGTCTTTAAAATGTATATTTATACAAGGCTACATTTCCCTCAAATTTTACTAAAGATTGTCCACAATTGATAAATAACAGCAATGTGTACAGTGTTCTTCATGATAGTCTTATCAGTGCCAGAGTGGTTTTTCATTTCCATTTGTGTGTGTGTGTGTGTGTGTGTGTGTGTGTGTGTGTGTCCATCCTCAGTTTCTCTTCTACCTTAATTATTCCTTATTTTAAATCTGAGCTAAATGCCTGAAGCCAGATCATAGATTCACCCACTGAGCGGATATGCTTCTAGTGCGAATATGGTTGGTACTCCTGTTACCATAGAGAATAAGGAGAAAGTTAGACAAAATACTAAAGTTAGAACTCTGCTTGGTGGTTTGAGATATTCTTCAAAATAAATTTGTCGTCTTCACAAGGTTAAGGCCGCCAGCCCAACACACTTTAAAATCAAAACTTCACTCTTTATATTTTGTGTATCAGTTTACATTCGCTTGTTAAGTTTTTAATTTTACGTTTTTTGGTCAAGATGACTATTTAACAAATTTATGAGTGCAGTGTGCTATTTTAATAATGTGAGCACCATCTGTAACGATCTAAGGAAGGTCATCAACAGGAAACAGTCTTGAGCGTTTATCATTCTCTCTCATGGACATTTCTGTGTGTGTGACACATTACTACTAACCACAGTCAGTCTGCTTGGCAAAACACGAGAACCCATCAGTCCTATGCAACTGAAACGTGTGCCCACTTCACTTTCTCTACAACCTTTGGGTTCTTTGCCACCAGCAGTTAAAATACAGCCAGTCGTGGCTGGGAGCCCTTGCCTGTTCCTATGTAAACATTCTGTGTGTCTGGTTTCCAGTCACCAGTGAGATAGCATTAAATCTAAATATTACTAAATGTGGATGTAGGGAACATGAATAGCAGACCTACAGAATCTCGCCACTATCGTGTCGTGTGTGTGTGTGTGTGTGTGTGTGTGTGTGTGTGCCCTCTACACTCATGTGGGGAAGCCCTGACTGATAACATGATGGAATTGGTGGATAATTAACAAAATCATGAAGGTGGCACTCATGGTAAGATTAGCACCTTTGTAAGAAACCTGAGTTTTTCCTCCCTCCCTTCATCCCTCTCTCCCTCCCTCCTTCTCTTCTTTTCTTTCTCTTTCCCTCTCTCCTTCCTCCCTCTCTCCATCTTTCTGTCTCTCCCTCTCTCTGTTTCTCCCTCTCTCTGTCTCTCCCCACTCCCTCCGTCCCTCCTGTCCTCTTTTCTAATATGTTAAGGTACAATGACAGGAAGAGGGTTGTCATCAGAAATGGCAGCTACTGTCTTCTTGATCCTGAATTTCCCAGACAGACCTGGTATAGCAGAAAAACAAATGGCAGCTGATTAAGGCACACTGTGTGGTTTTGTTACAACAGTCTGAGCTGACTAATTAATACACGCACCATGCAGACAATGTAAATAATTTCATGGCATACTTAACAGTGAAAGAACAATCCATTAGAAATGATGAGTTTTTAAGTATTTCTTTTCTGTATTTATTTGTTTTGTTTGGCTTTCTGTTTTGTAGCAATTACAGATACATAAGAAATTGAGAAGAAAAATTATACAGAGTTTGCTCTGCCTTTCATCCATTTCCCCAGTGCTAAGAATTGCATAGTATCACAATCTAACAGCATGGAAACCGAGCCTGTTCTACCTCTATAAAGCTGTAGAATTTTAATTAGTTGTTACTATGCTATATGCATTTGTTTCTGCAGTGGTGGTTGTAATGGTGCTGGGCGTGCTGGAGATGGGGATGGTAGTGATAGAGTGGATGGTGGTAATGATGGTGACAGCCTGGATGGTGGTGATGGTGTTGATTGTGAGACCATTGATGATGGTGTTGACGGTGTTGGTGCTGGTAGCGTGACAGTGGTGGTGGTGGTGTGTGGATCTGAGTGCAGACGAATGTGGCTACAAGGATACAGAGGTCCTCCATCACCACAAAGAGGATCCTTCACACTTTTCCTTTATGTCACCATGAGCTTACCATCCTATAATAATCACTATCTCTGTCACTCTTTTATTTCTCCAAGCTGTTACACACCATTGTCCTGGTTAGCCTGAGTTATCCACTCACACGGCCTAGACGCATCTGAGAGGCCGTTTTAGCAAAAGATTGATTGCCTTGATCAGACTGGTCCTCATTATTAGTTAAAGTAGGATAGTACAGCCTACTTTGGGCAGTACCATTCCGAGCTTGTGTTCCTGGGTTGTTTTAGAAAGTTAGTTAAGTGTGAGCCTACACACAAGCCAGAGAGCAAGCCAGGCTCCTCACAACCTCCCTCCGTGACGGAGAGACTGACCTGCACATAAAACCAGATAAACCCTCCCCTAAGTTGCTTTTGGTCACAACATGAAAATGAAACTGTAACAAACAGAACCAAGCATCATGCAGACTTTTGAGATTTGCCCCCTGCAACCCCCACCTGTTTTAGCTACTTTCTTGTCACTGTTGTAAAATGCTAGAAATCAGTAATTTAAAGGAAGAGTTTCCTTTTGCCTGGCAGTGTAAGTGACTGGCTGGGTTGACTCCAGGCCTGTGATGACATTGAGCACGGTGGTAGCAGGAACGTGTGGGTGTGGCTATTCACTCCTCCAGTGGCTTTGTTCTGTCTCCTTTGTGTTCCTTTGGGATGCTGCCACCTCTGAGCAGGATAGATCTTTAGCTTTCATTGATCCTCGTGCAAACACAGAGTCACCTGGTGAGGAGCTTTACCAATCTCTGTCTGCTTCCCAATCCAGTTAGGTTGAATTCAGCCATTGTATCCACTCAATGCAGCTCCCTAAGGCTTCATCCACATGTCTGCTCACATGGTGCTGCATGTACAGTTTCGCCCACGTCACTGCACGTGGACGTGTGGAGTCACATCACCATCTCAAACTTCACCTCCCCGTCTCCTGACAATGGATAGCTGAGTTACTTCCACATTTTATGATTATGATCACAGCCACCATAAAATCAGCATGCAAGTTTTATATAGATGCAATTTTTCATTTTTCTGGGATAAGTGCACAAGAGTGGTTGGTGGGGTCATGTGATCCGTGTGAGACACCACCTCCCCCATCCTTCCCTGTGTGCATCAGCACCAATCTTCTTACACCCCTGCCGAGCAGACTGCTGCTCCTACATTTTTATTTCTGTTTTTCTGTGATTGACATGAGCATCTTCTTGTGGTTTTAACCTGTATCTCTATTGGCTAATAAGGTTGGGTATCTTCCTTACCCTAATTTGTCACTCATGTGCCTCCGTCACAAAGACTCTTGCCCTGTCTTCTGCCAGTTCTCTAAGTGGATAGTTGTTTTTACTATTGGGTTTCAAGATTCCCTTTATATCTTCTACATAAAAAAATTTTCATATACACTATAAGTTTTCTATCCCAGTCTGTACCAATATTGAGTTCCTCTATGAAGGGTCTTGCGTCCACTTCACAGGAGTTCTTGACTTTGGTAAATAGGATCATTGGTTTTTTGTTGGTTTTGTTTTTTTCCTTTTATACTTAGTGTCATGTTTCAGAGCACCTTCCCTCATTACATAGTTTCCAGGGCAAGTTTTATATTTCTGTTTATATCCATGATCCACTTTTCGTTCACTTTTTATTAAGTGAAAATGGTTTTTCCTGTGTTTATAAATGATATTTTCAAATTTACTCTTTAAGATGTTCAAACATTTACTTTCAGACGTTGTGTCTTTTGGTCATGTGCCTTCACCGCTACCTTCCCCCAACTCTTGCATGAGGAGTTTCAAATTATGGCTTTGGGAGTAGGAGTGGATGTTAAACCGTTCTAAAATAGTTACAAACTATCTTTTCTCCATTGCAATTTACTTTACTTCTAATATTTTTTTATTTCTTTGTAATTGCCATTTTCATTTAAACAATTGACTCAACATTCTTTAAACTTTAACAATAATTCAAGTAGTCCAGGTTGGCCCCCAAGTACTGTGATATATGTTGTGGGTGAGGGGAGAAAGGGTGTTCAAGGTACTGATTGTAAGTGGTGCTTAAAATTTTGAGACAAACAATGTAACCATTATATAATTAAATACAACAAGGCCCAGGAGTGGCTTTTTATAGTCTTAGAGAAAACTGGAACTCAGGTCTGAGGCTCACATCTCACTCCTCTTAGGATGAAGGCTGAGCAGGAGGTGAATGTGATTGGTATTATTAATTTGAGATTGATTCATTAATAAATGCCTATCAAATTAGGTGGTTGGCCAGGGAAATTGGCAGAATCATCATGTCTTCTGTGGTCCAGTTGAACAGAGTCTAGATCTTGCCTCCATCACTTACGAGCTCTAAGGAAATGCCTCACTGGCCCTAACTTAACCTCCGTGCGTTCTAGGCTCCGTAGTAAGGGTTAGAGAGGACTCGGTGAGCATAGTAGTCGTGGGGTACATCCCCAAAGACTGCCAGTTCCCGTGCCCAGGGGGATGCTGGGAAGACAGCATTGCTGCTGTGACAACAGAGAAAGGGGAAGGCTAGGCACTGTGATCAAAAGAGACAAAGGCAATGAAAATAAATTCCACACTGTTCCTAGCAAGAGTAAGTGATAGCTATTTCTATAGATACAGACGAGAGTGAGATCCACATGGTACAGATCCATTTGGCAGCTCCCTTGGAGACCTGACACCTGTCACATACATTATATCCTGTCATGCCCCCTTTGCTCACAAAGCTGATTTGAATGGGTTTTAAAATCCACCTCCTACTCGAAGAATCTGTCACCATCATCTATAAGTTGATGACAGTGGTGCTTTGATAAAGATCCCAGCAAACTCAGTAGTCACAGGTTGTCACTGGGTGGGTGCTGTGCAGACCATGTCAAGTTTTAACCTAGGGTTCCTATTCATCTCACTGTTTTTAACTGGATAAAATCCTCATGTAGTACTTAGGGCTAAAGTCCTTGTTCTTAGGACGACGTCAGCGGTAAAGGGTCTGCATCTGATTTTCAACTGCTGTTATTCATCAAGTTTTGTTTAGAAAAAAACTTATTGCTAATCAATGTTTTGTGTAATGAACTCCATAAATCAGCATTAAACAAACATTTAGACCCATTGGACTCCTTTGCCTTTACTCCCTCACTTAGCATTATCATCAGAATGACTCAAACCGAGTACCTGTGTGATGCACGTTAAATATACCTCATGTGTACATGTGTGTCTGTGTGTGTGTGTGTGTGTGCATTCATGTCCATGTGTGTAGCGTGCCTGTGTGTATGTGTGGAGGACACAGATCAGCACGGGAAGTCTTTCTCTATCACTTCTCATATTTGAGACTGTCTCAGTGAGCCTGAGGATTTTTGATTGGACTGGTCTGACTGGCCCCCGCACTTCAGGATCCCTCCTGTCTCAGCTTGCCTCATGCTGGGGCCACAGACGCTTGCCACTGTCCTAGCTTTGGTGCGGGTGCAGGAGTGCCACGTTGAGCTTCTCCTGCTTGTGCAACAAGGACTCTATTAACTTAGCCATTTCTTAAGAAGGCAAATACACATCTTCAAACCACCCTATGGGATGTTGTGTTTAGCCATTTTGTTTAAAGTCACAAAGGCTGTGAGAGACAGGATGTGAATTCAGACTCAGTAAGATTGGTTCAAGAGTCCAGTCTAACAGACAGCTTTCTAAGTAAAGAACCACAGCGCCTATTTCCTCTCGTAGCCACTGATATGTAAGTCAACACCTTCTTCCTCCCTTTGTCTCAAGCTGGGTCCAATAATTACTCTGTTCATATTTCATCTGCTGTGATACTGCTTAGCCATCCTGTGAATGGAAGATCCCTTTATCCTTCCAGAACCTTCAATGACTTGATTCTATTGAAGACCAAATGCATTCCGTGTCTTACCAGCTGTCTCCCCAGTTCATTGGAGGAATCACACAAGAATCAGATGCATCTCTTGAAGTGTACGTAGTCTTGGGGAGACGGGAGAGATGTGACTGAGGAGTTCCTCTCTTGGTGCTGAAGTCACTGTTGAGGGTAGATGTCCTTCAGACCCAGAAGAGAACATCTCTGGATTAGTGGGTTTTCTCAACATTTTACAGCCGTATGCATCTTTGCCAGTTTGTGGTTCTGAGATAACTCAAACCCACACAACTGAAAACTTTTTTACTGAGAGCTTTTTATCTTCAACTACTTATCAGTTTCTGACATCTTCTATAGCTACTGCCCCACATCAGGTGACAGAAAACGAATCAGCCCTCAATTCCTGAGCCTAGAGTTCTGAAACTGACATATGGCATGGAACTACCTTCTGAAACTCTAAAGAATCCTTCTTTTTCTGTTGCTAAGTTCAGGTGGTGGCTTGGGCCTGCTCCTAGGCTAGCATCTGCAGCCTCTGCAGCCTCTGCAGCCTCTGCAGCCTCTGCATCATGTGTGCTCTCTCCCGTGCATCCTTCTGTCTCCTCTTGTTCTAAGAAAGTCAACCAGCCCGGACTTAAGGCCCATTCTAACCCCACACAGCCTTATTTTAATTTAGATTCATCTGCATAAGACCTTATTTTTACATTCTGCAGTTCTGGATGAGCATGACATTTTTGTAAAGAACATCATTTAACAGCCTGTAGTCTTAGATAGTTGTTAACATTTTGACATATTTGTTTAATACATTCACCTAACCATCCATCTATCTAACTGTCCCCCCATCTGTCCGCCCATCTATCCGCCCATCTGTCTATCCACCCATGCATAGCTTTGATTGCTACATCTGGAAGTAGTAGACCTAAAATTTCACCCCTGAACAATTCCATTCGCTATATCTACCAAGGGAAAAGATGCTTTTCTATATACCCATTTCACTACAACAAAACACTAACTGTGACACCATATTGTTATCTAATACAGAATATTCAAATTTCTCCATTTGAGGGCTGGAGAGATGACTCGGAGGTTAAGAGCACTGGCTGCTCTTCCAGAGGTCCTGAGTTCAATTCCCAGCAACCACATGGCGGTTCACAACCATCTGCAATGGGATCTGATAACCTCTTCTGGTATGTCTGAAGATAGAGACAGTGTACTCACATACATAAAATAAATAAATCTTTTAAAAAAGAATTTCTCCATTGGAATACATTTTAGATGGCATGGCATCTCCCCCACATCAGAAAATGAGAGTTAAATGAAGG
Organism: Mastomys natalensis; assembly: GCA_021653895.1. Taxonomy (NCBI): domain Eukaryota; kingdom Metazoa; phylum Chordata; class Mammalia; order Rodentia; family Muridae; genus Mastomys; species Mastomys natalensis. The sequence continues at coordinate 48,553 of JAJTUV010001641.1, read as the reverse complement.
ATCAGATATTGTAGCTATTTCCTACATTTCCTCACTCTATCATTTAGCTGAAAAAATAACTCTCCCTCTCTGTTTTCCAATTTTAGAGCTATTTTTAAGGCCCAAGCTAGTTGTTGATTTTCAAGTTGTCTGACTTTTATTTCATCATTACATTCAGGATGAGCTGTTTTGGAGGACCATCGTGTGTCCCGTTCCTTCCCCGCGAGGCTCTTAAACGCCTCTTTGACTTTCTGTCTCTGGTGCTATATATATGTATATGTGTATATATGTATATGTATATTTGCTTGGTGCAATATGGATGGGTGTGTCTCTCCATCACAATGTACATTGTTTCCTGGTTCTTTAGATTCAGAAATCAGCTTCCCGTCTACCCTCTATTTGCCTTTACTCCGTTCTGAACTTTTGAGCTTCTAGTTAGAAGTGGTCTAAAATATTTCTGATCGCTTTGGTATAGACACTGTCTGTGTTTAAGGATTATGATGTAATTTTCTGTGTAGCTGTTAGGTAGAAGAATGTGCATCCCCTGAAATGGCTCGATGTCTTGCTCTACTGTCTTATCCTGGCTTTGCGGAGGTGCCATGTGTTCCTTACCTTCTGTCTTGCATTTTCCCAGGCCATCAGAAACAGATCACGCTACAAGTAGAGACCCACTTGGTTTTCTATTTCAAAGCATTGTCTTCTACTGTCAGAGCAAAGCTCACTTTCTTTAAAAGGGGTGGCACTGGGTTTGGAGAGATGGATGAGCTTTTAAGAGCACTGTCTGCTCTCCCAGAGGATCAGGGTTCAATTCCCAACCCTATATGGTGGCTCACAATCATCTGTAACTCCAGTTCCAGGGGGTCTAATACCCTCTTCTGTCTTTGTAGGCACTAGTTGACAGATATATAAATTCAAGCAAGACATCCGCTCATAATATAAAAATAAAAACTTTTATTTAAAATGGATGGCACAGTTTGGGAGGTAGCACCAGGGATTGAACCAGGGCCTTGCACATGTCATCAGGCACTCCAGCACTGAGCTCTGATGTATGCTGGCGTGGTGGTTGGTTGCTTGTCTTCTTTTTCTTTTCTGATAGACCTGTGGTTTAGAATATAGTTTCCATCCTCTGGACCCCACCAAGAGTTTCCTTTTTCCCGAAATAGCTGCCTCTCCCAGTCTCTCATCACTGCACTCTGCAGCCCTGCTGAGAGTTTAGTTATCCATCAGTCTGCGGATCTATCTCAGTCTTCTGTCATCTCAAGGGGGCCTCCTGCTCTCTCCTGCCTGAGCACTCTCCAGCTGACTCTTACCTCTAGCAAGGGCTGCCATGCTGGCCCTGTAGGTTTCAAACCATTTCCCTACAAGTGGGAAAAATAAGATAGCAACTCTTTCAGTCTCCCAGCAACTTGGACAACAGGGATCATAGCAGTCTTTTTGCTACCCTTGTTCACCCTTGTAGGGTTTGTAGAATACACATAAGAAAATATCCATACTTAGTCAATGAATAGAAACTTTGAGCCCGGATGTGTTTAGGAACTTTTTAATGCTTTAATATAAATATAATTGTGTGTTTCTCATTTTCAGTGATAGTATGATATCGCTTTATCTTTTCTCTCTTTTTTTTCTTCTGGCTTGATTTTTATTTTTAAATCTTTAATTCTCCTGCAGTTATTCCTTGGTTTTGGCTTGTTTATCCATACCTTCTGTTCTTGCCTATAAGCACAGGAGAACATAAGGAATCATGGCCTAGTTTACTCCAAAAAAAAAAAAAAAAAAAAAAAAAAAGACAGATGCTTAGAAAAATGAGGGGGCAAGCTAGGGCTTTGTCCAAACATAGTCCAAATAAGGCTGATGGCTTTTGAAAGCTGTTGTGGACTAGGAAAGAGGAAAGCTCCACTGCAGATGTCCAGAAGAGGGAACAGCCAGCCTCTCAGCACCCAAGGCCCTTTTTCCTGCTAAGATATTTTAGTACGCTTCCATCTGCATGCTGGTCAGATTCCTTGGGGCAGCTCTGTGGATCACCACAGTCTCCATTACTTGCCTATGTCCCGAGATTCTTTTTCACATTTTCTACTTTTCCTGAGCAACAGCTATACCCTGATCTCCAGGGCTTGCAACAGAGTCAAGCCAAAGACCTTCTAAAGAGTTCTGTTCCTCTGAGAGCCCATGCTAAGATTATGAGGAGTGTTACATTGAAAGCAGTTTACAATCCCTGGGAGATGCTTCAGTTGGTCATACAAGCATGAGGATCCGAGCTGGGCTTCCCAGTACCCATGTAAAGAGCCAGGTGCAGAGCCTGTGATCTGAGCCCCCACAAGGCAGAGACAGGAGGATACCTGGAGTTGGCTAGCCAACTAGTCTGGTGGAATAGGTGAACTCCAGGCTCAGTGAGAGACTCTGTCTCAAAAATGAGGTGAAGAGGAACTGAGGCAAGAGTCAATTCAACCTCCTACCTCCACACTTGTGCACAAATGTGTACTGTACACACATGTATACATATGTACATACAGACACACACATAGACACACACACACATACTCGTGTGCACATGCCCATTCCTGCTTAATTTTTCTTAGAGACTAATACTTTATTATGCTCTTAGCAAACTGTTTTTCTTACCATGCTGTGTGCTAATGCACCTTACCCTTCCTCTTCTCCAGTAAGGAGTGTGTCATTGTAGAGGAAATAGCTACAAGTCACTCCACCAACTTGTAGATTCCATGAATGTAGGAACAAGATCTCTCCAGGTGCCTAGAACAAAGACTGACCTCCAGGAGACGCTGAATAAACATTTGTTGTTGCCTGAATGAAATGATTCACACAAAACAACTGATGTCTGGCAAATGAAGGTCTAAAGTCAAGCAAACTTCAACCAGCCATCAAGGCAGATCAACAACTGGCTGCTCTTTTAAAGTCAACTGTTTGGTAGGCTCTGACAAAGATGCTGGAGCAACTAAATAAATACACAAGCTGAGAGACAGGTAGAGTATCTAAGGCAGAGAGCTGAGGAAGGCTTAGGAAAACATGATAAAAAATTCAGAGCTCCCGGCTGTCTGTTGAAAACAGTGCTCGCTCCTGGTCACAGCCCTGCAGCTGGAGCTGAAAGGAAGGCGTCTGCGGAGGGAAGCCATACTCTCCAAACCCAATGCCAGGCAGCTCCCAGGAAGGTCACACATTTATTGTGACCATCAAGAAGATTTGAAGAAACATAATGACATATTCAATGCTCAGAGGCTGCATGCAGTACCGTCACCTCCTTCAGTTTAACAAATGCTTGTTTATATAACGCAGATGCTGAAGGGAAAACTGCGATAAAAAAATCTATGAAGCATTTTTATTTTCAACAGCAACTAAAAGTCCTAAAGGCATAAAAGGGTATAGGGCATTAAAGTTGCTATTTAAAGAGAAAGTTTAGTTGAGTCTGTTGCATTAAAGTTGTATTTAAAGAGAAAATTTCGTTGAGTCTGTTAGTGAAGGCATGCTCATTATTGACCATGCGCATGCACATGCGCATGCGCGCGCAGCGGAGGGGCCGGCCCCCGAACGCACACAAGCATATATTTAAAAAGCAATGTTTAAGAGCATAACGAAAAGATAGCTTTAACATGAAGACTTTAAGCCAAAACACTACACTATTCTTTAAGCAGTTTTTCTTCATTGTTCAGTCTGTCTTCAAACTCTTTTATGTTTTTAATGTCTATGTGTTCCAGCCAGTAAACTATCAACTCCAACACCTATCTTAACTCTTGATCCTCCTGCCTCTCATGTCCATGCTGGCATTACATGCTGGCATGACACACCTCGCTCAAAGTATCATGCACCACGTTGCATTTTAATTGACCTCTTTCTCCATCGTTTGAAATAAACAAACATGGCTGCTCTCCCAGTCATTAGCACAGTGGTTCTCAACCTTCCTTACACTGCGACTCTTTAATACAGTTCCTCATGTCGTGGTGACCCCCAACCATTAAATTACTCTTGTTACTACTTTGCAATTATAATTTTGCTGTCATTATGAATCGTAATAGAAATATCTGGTATGCAGAATATAAGATATGTGACCCCTGTGAAAGGGTCATTCGAACCCCAAGGGGGTTGCGACCCACACGTTGAGAACCAGTGTATTAACGGATTCTATTGACTCCAAAAGTGAACAGAGATTTATGATTCCTACCAAGAGCCTGAAGGAAATGCCTGAGCACTAACTTTGAAGGAGTTGCTTCTGTTACACATCATTCAGAGACGGGGATGGAACCGGTTCTCAAAGCACAGCTCTTGGAACACACCCCCATGCTCAGGTGAAAGGGTGGGAACACTTCTGGAAGGCGTGGTGAGATGTCTAGGAGCAGGGATGTGCAGGCTGCTGAGACGGGTCTTGGCATCAGACATAAGTAATGCTGGTGACTTAGATCGGTGGCTTGCATCTGTCATCCGTTTCTATTGGTGCTGCAGTAAATAATCACAACACCAAAAGTTTGTGAAAGGGGCTTAAAGAAGTAATATATGTATTAAAAAATAAATAATAATAATAGATAAGGAATGTTTACTACCCTTCCAGCTTTATAAGAGTGACAGATGTTTCATGAGGGACTTGGACTCACTGTCCCAGATCCTGAATCTTTGCTTTCCAGCATTATACATAAAACCCCTCATTTCTTTTTAAATATATGAAAGCTTCTCTCAGATATATTTGCCATGCTTCGTACATCCAGTTCCTTATTCATGAAATTTGGTATGTTTCTAATTACTTCTTCGTATAAGCCTGAAATCACAGTGCATATGTCACTTAGCATATGACCATGTGTTATCTACACCTTCCAGGGAAGTGCGATGCTGAAGACACGAGCCGGGTGCAGTTGTCATCCTGTTATCTGCCGTACACATTGCCCTGGTCCATGTTCCCGTCAATATTTCCACAACCTGCTCTCACCAACAGCGGCTATTAGTTTTAGAATTCTGTCACTCTGGAACCAAGAACAACAATGCTCTAAGACTTTGCTGCTTATGTTTTGTCATGAGTGTTAATGAGCATTTTTTCTGAAGTGTTGGAGCCATCTGAGGCCCTACTGTGAGTGTCTCTACTGAAGTGTTGGAGCCATTTGAGGCCCTACTGTGAGTGTCTCTACTGAAGTGTTGGAGCCATTTGAGGCCCTACTGTGAGTGTCTCTACTGAAGTGTTGGAGCCATCTGAGGCCCTACTGTGAGTGTCTTTACTGAAGTGTCGGAGCCGTGAAGCTGAGTGTACCCGTCCTGTAAGGCTGTGGGGTCCGGCTTCTCAGGCTCCCATCTGCCCTTCACTCCTAGAACCTGCCTGCCAGGGACTCAATCCAAAAGGACCAGACCTTTGTTTTTTATTTGTTTGTTTTCCAGTTGAAGAGAAGCAGTTTTTACTTTTCCAATAGACTAGCTTTGCTATATTTGTCTGTTTCTGATTTTGATTGGCATAGAAACCAATTTTCTTTATGTACACAGAATTCTTCTTTTGCAAGGTTCTTGGTATTCATTGAGCTTTTGTAGGGAAACGAACAATATTTACTTGAAAAGGATTAGTTCACATAGCCATGGAGACTGCCAAGCCTCAGGCTGCAGGCTGTCTTGTTAAACACCCACAGGGAGCCACTGCCGGAGCTGAAGACTTCGCTCTTGCTCAGAGCTGGCAAAGTGGACTTCAACTAATGTGCCTGGTTGCCTTAGGGAGGAGAAACCATTCTGCTAAGACACAAATGCTCTCCCAAACATTGTTTGATCAAATATCTGGATTCTATGACCCATCTGACTTGGCACATAAAACTAACTATATATTTTGCTCTATGGTTTCTGGGTTTTTGTGTCATTCAGAAAGTCATCTTCTATCTCAAAGTTGTAAGCAAACCCTACCATTGTGGCTTTATTTGTATATTTGTGTTTTTAATTCTATTTAAATTTTTCTTGTGTGCAGGTAAACATAAAGCACTAAATGTAACCACAGTCATCCACCTTCTAGGCTTAAGATGCCAACCCTGCTTCACTTTCCCTGTGTGTGGTGGATTGAAAAACAAAAATGGCTCCTATAGTCTCATAGGGAGTAGTGTTATTGGAGATGTGGCCTTGTTGGAGTGGGGTGGCCTTGTTGGAGTGGGTGTGGCTTTGTTGAAGTGGGTGTGGCCTTGTTGGAGTGAGTGTTGCCTTGTTAGAGTAGGTGTGACCTTGTTAGAGTAGACCTGGCCTTGTTGGTGGAAAGATATCTTTGGGTGGGGCTTTGAGGTTTCAGAAGCTCAAGCGAGGCCTAGTGGCTCACTGTCTCTTCCTGCTACCTATAGATCAAGATGTAGAGCTCTTAGCTCCTCCAGCACCATGTCTATCTGCATGCTTCCCACCATGATCATGATGAAGTAAACCTCTGAACCAATTAAATGTTCTTTGTGAGTGTTGCCATTGTTGTGGTGTCTCTTCACAGCAATGGAAACCCTAACTAAGATCTGCTCACATGAATGCATGTGTTTTGTGCACACACATGTGAATGTGTTCTTTCAAGGTTCACATAGGAGAATAACCAAAGACATTTGTCTTCCTGAGCCAGAAGATTCCTCAGAGGCTGGTGCCTGTGACTTGTGCTTGTCTTTTTCATGAAGAGATGGTTCTTTACCAGCTTTCTTCAGTTTTTTTTTTTCTATAAAACTTAGTCTGTTAGATTTCTTCAGTATCTAGATTGTATTTGATAAATTACATTGTCCTAGGATATTGTTCTTTTTATCTCCATTTGTGTTCATATATTAAGTAAACAAAGTGGCCCCCAGTGTCCGCTTAATCCACCTCCCCCTTGTTTCCTTCCTCTAACTCCTCATGAAGCTGAATTTTCTGACCTTTCTCTCCCTCAGTTAAAGAAGTGAGCAGCCTGGGGTTTGGTTTTTAAAATCTAAATTGAAGAGCTAAGACTTTCTTTAAAACATTCCCGAATTTCCTGGTCTCTAAGTCAGTTCTCCTCAAACTTAGTTTTCTCTACACATCACCTAGAATTAAACTCCAGATCTGGCTCAGAAAGGTCGAGCTATAATGTATGGGACAAACATGCAAAGTCACCAAGTAGCATCTGTGGCCCACACCATGAGGGACAGCTTCTAGTACACCCATTTCTTATTTATGTGTTCATGTAACTTCCTCTTTTACTTTTCCTTCCAATCTCCTAACCACTTAATGCATTTAATTTTGTTCTGCTTCATAATTCATCAAAGGAAAATCAATAATAAGATCAAAATATATATTAACATAAATGCTTGTATGAATTTCTATGTAAAGTTGTCCAGGAATATTTAGTGGATTTTAACATGTGATATTGTTGTACTTTTTGCTGATTTTAGTGGATAGCTGTATTTTTCAGCATTTATAACCTCTCTGTTATGAGAAAAAATTTTGAAAACTTGAATGTTGTTGATTTTGTTTTCTCAATTTTATTAACTTACCTCTTTTATTTATAAATAGAGTCTGTCCTTTTTAAATTTATTGGGGCCTTGCATGTCATTAATTTTTGTTACAGTTATAACAAAGGATACATTCTTCATTTCAGAGAACAGAGTGGCCCATCAACCTGACCACAGTTATGGCATGTGGTATTTACCCCTTGCCTAATTTTTCCCTCCAGTGTGTCATAAACAGAAAGAAGAAATTAGAGTCTCCTTTAAATGGAAAAAGGACAGTTTCTTTCAGCAAGTGATGTGGGGTCTACATAAGCAGAAGGAAGCCTTACCCTACACCCTGCACAAATATCAACTGAAAATGGATCGATTATTAGGAGTAAGAGTTAAAACCAAGATTCCTCAAAATAAAGGTATAATCATGGCTTTGACTGCCCTAACAGATTCTTACATATGATTTGAGAAATGCATACAATTTTTTAAAATATGGATAAACAAAAAGTCATTACAATTTAAACCTATAGTCATTCTCTGTAAGGACACAAGCAAAATGACAGTTCAAAGACTGAGGGACCGTGTTAGCTAAGAATGTAGCCAATAAGGATCATATATGTCTAGAATATATGAAAAGCTATTCAAATTCAAATAATAAGACAGACACACAATTTAAATGCAGGCAAAGGACCTCCTCTAAAGACGATGTGTAAATAGCCAAGAGATCCTTGGAAAGCTGCTCACTGTCATCTGTCACTCAGGAAGTAAAAATCCAAAGCACAGTAAGACGCCACTGGACAACCATTGTGATGGTCACATTAAAAAGATAAGTAACAACACATGCTGGCTACAATGTGGGAAACTCTTGTATTTGCGGGTGGAAGGCATATTGCTGTGGCCACTTGGGAAACACTCTGGCACTTAATAAATTATTAAGCATAAAGTTACCAAGTGGCTGTTTAAATCCACCCAAGAGAAATTACATGCTCACATAGTCTTCTGCATGCACACTTATTCTAGAATTGTACATAAGAGCCCAAATAGGAACGCACGTCAAATGATCAATGGGTGAATGGAATCGCACAGTGATGTAGCACTCAGAAGTAGTACTAATGAATCACTGTTTACGGAAAGATAAAATTCAATTTACTACAAGTGAAATGACTACATCTATAAGCTTGGAAGGTGTCTCAGTGGAAGAGCATTTGCTGGCCTTGTAGGGACCTAGGTTCAGTTCCTAGCACCTACACTACAGCTCCAGTTCTAGACATCCTCTTCTGGCTTGCCCAGGGCCTGCACGCATGTGCGCACATATATATTTGCACATATATACTCATATCATAAAACCTAAAAATAAGATTTACGTTAGATGCCCAGGAGAGTCAAAGGTACAGTGGCAAAATTTAGGTTAGTGGTTGCTCATTAGGGCTGGGCACAGACCCATGGAAGCATGTAGGGGTGACATGGGGACATAAGGAAAAATGTTCTAAAATTCATCATATCTGCGGCTGCACAGCTCCAGGAGCATAATAAAGGCACTGGTTGTTCGTTTTAAGTAGGTGAAACGTGCGTTTATTCTTGTTAAAATGAAAGACATTTCCACTGTTCTACTTGTTTTTCTCTTTAAATATTCTTTTTAGTTGCAGCTCTGTCAGACGTAACACTACCTTCTTGATGGATACATAGTCCATGAGTGTTACATTCTGAGTCGTGAACTGCAACGTTAACATTCATTTTCTCTCATTTCATGCTTTTCGCCTTGATATGCGAGAAATGCAGTCATTAATCACATTCTGCAAATGGACTGTTTAATTCTCATATTACTATTACTGCCCATGTGTTTTTTTGCCACATTTTATTAATCTAGGGAAGAAAATGACATAATGCTAGCAACTGTGTCACTGAATTGGAGTAAATGGATAGAGGCTGGTATCTGTAAAGTGCTAATAGAAATGCCCGAATATCTTAGACCAGGTTATATAAAGTTAGAGTAGATAACATTAGCCTCACAGTTCTATTACAATAAAGGCTTCTGCTATGTTTTTGTTTACAGTTGCCTGTTACTTTTATTTGGAAACAATTTCCTATGTCCCCACCCACCCCCATACTAAATACTCCATTTGAGATTCACTTTCACCTTTCAGGTGATCTGGCCCCAGTTCGATACCTTCAAGTCACTGTTATGATTTCCCTTTGTGCTGTGTGTTTTTCCTAAAGTTTTAAAATTAAATTGTTTTATGGTCTGTTTTCTTCACTTCGTTTTCTTTGTTATGTATTCTGCTCATGCAGAAAGCTGGATTTTTTTTTTCTCTATTGGTTATCTTCTGTGTGTTTGTGTGTGTACCATATAGATAGACAGATGGAGATAGAGGAGATAGAGATGATAGAGATAGAGATATTAACTGTGTGTGTGTGTGTGTGTGTGTGTGTGTGTGTTGTGTGTGTGTTACAAGTATGAATCAGTTTGGCCTGGAGTTGTACAGTCAGCTGGACAAGCTGGCCAGCATGCTTCCAGAGCGTGACATTACTCTGTCTACCTCTGTCTACTCTCTATCTCACCACTAACGGAACCACAAGGTCCACGACCCTGTGCCGGCTTCTGGATGGGCGCTGAGGATCCAAACTCAGGTCCTCATGTTTGTGAGACAAGTGTTTTCCTGACTGACCCCTGTAGATTATCTAGTTGTAAATTAGTCTTGGTCTTCTACTTAGTGATTATCTATTCTTAGTTATAGCTTCAACTTGTAAACAACTAGGACATTTCTTATTCCCCTTCCCCTCCCCTGCAGTGTAGTGATTTTAATGTGCCTTATTTTCCTGGTGTTTGCCAACTATGGTCAAGCGTGTCTGTGTGTGTTTATGTAGCTCATCAGCTTTCACTTCATACTGTTAATGCCAGGACGCAAGCAAGATCTCCTTCCGAGTGATGTTCTTCTGCTTGGGAATTAATTACACTGTGCTTTAGTTTCTTTTCTTGTTACTGTGACAGAACATTTTGATAGAAAGGACTCAAGAGAGAAAGTTTACTTCAGCTCACAGTTCAAGGTTATAGCACACCATTACAGGGAAGTCAAGGCAACAGGAGCCACAGTTGAAATCCATAATTAGAAGCAGAGATCAATGAACGCTGCGCTCAGCCCTTTCCCCTGTATACATGGAGTCCAGGAGCCCAGCTAGGGAATGGTGCCACCCACAGTGAGGAGGTCTTCCTACCTTGACTAACCCAATCAAGATAATCCCCGATAGGCGTGCCCAGAGCTTCTCCTCCCGATGTCTCTTCAGTTTGACAACTGAGTTAACCATCACATGCTGTGTCTATTTTTCTTACTAGTTTTATTTTTTATTTTATTTATTATTATTTATTATTTATTTTTCTTACTAGTTTCTTCTAGTTTTAACAGAATTCTTAAAGGTATAATTCCTTCAATCTTTGCCTAAATTTTTAGTTGACTGAATTTTGTTCATTATTAGTTTCAACAAAAAGAAACTGTCTTAGGCATTCTTCTATTGCTTTGAAGAGACACCAGGAACATGGCAACTCTAATAAAACAAAGAATTTAATTGCGCACAGTTTCAGAAGTTTAGTCCACTATCATCGTGGTGAGAGCATGGCGGCATACAGGTAGACATGGTGCTGGGGACGGAGTTGAGAGTTCTACATCCTGATTCATTGACAGAGAGAGACAGAGAGACATAAGACAGAAAAAGACGCAGAGATAGACAGACAGACAGACATGACTCTGGGCTTGGCATGAGCTTTTGAAACCTCAAGGCCCACCCTCAGTGACACACTCTCTCCAACAAGGCCATATCTCTTAATCCCATTCCTTTCAAATAACGCAACTCCCTAGTAACTAAGTATTCAAATATTTGAGCCTATGAGGGTCCTTATTGAAATCACCACAGAAACTATTAAATATGTCCTGTTGTACATAGTCTCCTTTTTTTCATTTTTATTGGTTATTTTATTTATTGACATTTCAAATGTTATCCCCCTTTCCAGTTTCCCCTCCACAAACCCCTATCCCCTCCCCCTGCCTCTATGAGGGTGCTCTCCCTCCCCTACCCACCTACTCCTGCCTCAGTGCCCTAGCATTCCCCTACCCTTGGTCATCAAGCCTCTACAGGATCAAGGGGCATCTCTTGTGATGCCAGATAAGGTCATCCTCTGCTACATATCCAACTGGAGCCTTAAGGAAAAGGTTTAATATAAACAAATTTATTGCCAACCTCCTTCTTTGTAGTCTGTCTAGTTGTTATTAAACATATTTGTATTAGTTTTACTTGTGTGTCTGTGTAGGGCATATGAACATGAGTGCAGGGACTATAGTGGTCAGAGAAGGTGTCAAATCTCTGGAGCTGGAATTACAGATAATTGTGAGCTGCTAATCCTAGGTGCTGGAATCAAACTCATGCCTTTGCAAGAAAAGCAAGTGCTTTAGATGCTAAGCTGCCTCCCAGCCTTGCATAAACATTTAGTGCTAGCTGTAAAATCATGAGGTCTGTTGGGGTTTTGGTAGTGTCATTATTGATGTTTTTCTTTCTTTCTTTTTCCTCAAACAATTTACTTGCTTATGGAGAGTCCCCAGGGACTTCGGTTTCATGTAAGGAGTTTGTGACAGTCTTGTGCATTCATGATGGGCCTTTCTGACTCATTTCATTTTGTCAACTTTCATTCCTATCCTCCGAGAGTCTTGTGGGCTAAATGCTCTCTGTTCATGCTCTGATTCTTACTCTCCTGGCCTATTCCCTCCCTGGTACAGCTTCCCAGTACTGGATCTACTAGCCCTCTCCCCACCCCTGATCCCATCCCACACTCTCTTCTTCCACTGCTGTGGTACTTCAGCCAGCAGTGAATACATTTGGTTTATTTCACCATGACAAAACCCATCTTCCCATCCTGTATCTCTCTTGTGATATCTTAGCAAGGCTACAGCTGCTTAATCAAATCTGGGCCCCTGCATTCTTCTTTTTCTGTGTCAGAGTATTCTTCCATAGATGATACATGACCCGTGGTTTTCATTCCCTTGCCCTGGGAATTCACAGGGTAACGTTTTGCTTGCTGAAGGGTTTGGCTGCCATTGCCTAGTGTGGTCAAGCATGCTCACACAATGCAGCGCTGTCCCTTTAGTCTCCCTTTGGTCTTCTCCACAGGACTCACTGTGGCCTTGATGCAATAGAGTGGCCTGTAATCTTTCTCAGGAAATAGCTTTTGCCTTCAGAAAGTGACAGTTTGTGGCATATGAACTCTGGTCTCCTACCACTCAGATCCCTACTGTCTCTGCCTCCTCTCTGTTAGCTCAATTGCTTTTAGAAAAATCTTTTTTTATTCATCATTTTATTTGTTTACATTCCAAATGATATCCCCCTTCCTGGTTACCCCTCCACAACCCCCCATCCCATCCCCTATCTCCACCTCCCCTTTGCCTCTATAAGGGTGCTCCCCCACCCACTCATCCACTCACTCCTCACTGCTCTAGCATTCCCCTACACTGGGGCATCGAACCTCCACAGGAGCAATAGCCTCCCCTCCCATTGATGTCAGACAAGGCCATCCTCTGCTACATATGCAGCTGGAGCCATGGGTCCCTCCATGCGTACTCTTTGGTTGGTGGTTTAGTCCATGGGAGCTCTGGGGGATCTGGTTGGTTGATATTGTGGTTCTTCCTATGTGTTGCAAACCCCTTCAGCTCCTTAAAAACAAATGACACTTTGATCTTCCTTCTTCTTGAGCTTTACATAGTCTGTGAGTTGTACTGTGGGCATTCTGAGCTTTTGGGCTAATATCCACTTATCAGTGAGTACATACCATGTGTGTTCTTTTGTGTCTGGTTATCTCACTCAGGATGATATTTTCTAGTTCCATCCATTTGCCTGATAATTTCATAAAATCATTGTTTTTAATTAGCTGAGACCTCTCTGGCAGCTCTGTTTAGACTTATTTTCTAGCTCCTTTTCTGGGTGGAGAAGACTGCAGGAGGCTGTATTTCCTGGCCATGTGCACGTACCAGAAGCTTCTGTTCGTCTCTCTCTTGTGCTCTTGAACGTTATTTCTCTTGACACTGAAGCTTCTCTCTATAGTGTCCAAAACAGTATGAGAATCGTGTCCCTACAGCACAGGCACCGCTCCCGGTGTGATGGGTAGATCTGTATAACTCCTACATCACAGAACTGATGGTTCTGGGCATGAATTCATACAGCAGTTACCTGGAAATCTAGACACACGAGGTTCTGTCCCTTCATCTGTCAGGAAAACGTGCAGCTCCTCAGCTTCCTGCTCTGTCGTTCTCTGCTAAGTGGTTGAGGAGAGCTGCTCAGGGGAAGGACATGGTTCTGAGGTTCCATGTAGATGGCAGACTCCAAAGCAAAGCAACCTGTGCCTTGGCTCATCCCTCTTATGTCATCCTTCGCTTGGTGGACACACCTCCCTCTTATGTCATCCTTCGCTTGGTGGACACACACCCCTCGTCCGTCATCAGGCTTCTCAGTTCTCTCCTTGTCAGTGCCAGCCAGTAGAAAATGGGTCACTGGCAACAAATTATTGTGTGAACTAATCTCTTCCTGGCAGCAAACCAGCCTGACAGCGCACTCAATTTAGATGATTAGAGAGTTTAATAAAGGGGCTACTGGGCACATGAGCATGTTTTCAGGGCTCAGAGAAAAGAAGTCAAGGCATATTTCAATGTTTAAGTGTGGGACCATGAAAGGATAGCATGGTTTCTGGCCAAGCACTGGCTAGAGATGGCCGGAGACCCAACAGGTATCCCTGCAAGGGACGGCATGCATTTCGCCATGCTCCCAGACTCCAGGCTCTGGACAGGAGGCCGAAGACCTCCATTGATCCACACCTTTCAGTCGTGTAGGGCAACACCCCTACCAGCCCCTCCACAGGTAGCAGGTGTGACTACAGGCCACAGAGCCTCAAGAGGTCTCCATATTAATGAGATACCTAAAGGCCAGAGGGGGTAGCCAATTAAACTTTCCTTCTCAAACCCTCCTCCCTGCAAAATGTATTTAACCTCAGGCCCGCCCTAAGAGCAGGGGGTACAGCTGCATCCACATCCGCTTTCCGCCATGACAATAAACCTTTTTTTTTCTTTTTCTTTTTTTTTTTTGGTTTTTCAAGACAGGGTTTCTCTGTGTAGCCCTGGCTGTCCTGGAATTCACTCTGTAGACCAGGCTGGCCTTGAATTCAGAAATCTGCCTGCCCTCTGCCTCCCAAGTGCTGGGATTAAAGGTGTGCACCTCTACTGCCCGGCTGACAATAAACCTTTTAAAACAATGGACTTCCTCTTCTCTTTGGGGCCCATCATGGAGAACTGTAGAGGGGGCCTTCAACCAATGAGCCGCCTAATCTGGGTTCCAACCACGAAGGCCTGTCAACTTACGCAAGCTAGCCGAGCCAGCCAAGCAAGTCACCTCCACCAAGAGTCTCTACCCCGCAGGGCGCTGCCAGAGCTTCTCTCCCTCATTCCTTTCGGCTGCAAGCCAGTCCAGCTTCTATGCCCCCGCTGTCTCAGTCCTTCTGAGGTCCCTAGCGGTGTCTGGATACCCAAGGGCTGAGACCACCAGTTTCCCACCAGACGCCTCGGTCCAGAGACCCCTGATCCAAGAGCTCTGCCCCGAGGGGTCTCAGACTAAGATCTCCCCACACCCAGAGTGGAGCTCGGTGGCTTCTCACAGCCCAGCATCCACCTGGCGCCGAGTAGAGTGAACTCTTCCCGTGCTTCTGCCTCCCTGAGCCGTGGCAGACAAGCGGGATCCACACCTCATCCCAACAGGACCCACACGCACGCATGAGCTACAGACCCACATTTAAGTTTATAAATAGCAGGGAGCTTTTACTTTCTTTACGGACTGAAAGGGGCAAAGAGTAGGGATGGCCAGGGCCACACGGGTTATTATCTAGACCTCAGCTTGTTAAACTATGGGTCGCAGACCCACAATCACATGACTAAATGTGGTGGCCATGAAAATAAATTGTCAACAGCACAAGGTTTCTGAAGATGCAAAGACGAGAAATAAATTCAGAGTTCAAGTGCATAATGAAGGCTTTCCTGTATTGTGTCCACAACATCACCGTGCCCGCGGTCCTGAACACGTGACATGCGTTTGTTCTATTCACCCTGCCTTACCCCATAACACTAGCAAACGTCGTCCAAATTCCAAACTCCTGTGTGTCTCACCGTACACACAAGGATTTCTACTCTACAAATACATGATGGCATAATCACAGAAAACAAAGACGTTTAATATTTACTAACTCACACTTCTCGGCATGTACCAGATCAATATGCCTTTGGACTGTATTGAGTTAAAATATTTTCATTTAAAATTTGATGTTTGAGTTGCTGATGAGTTTCATAAAGAAATTATTCAGTGAATTTTGGCTTCAGATTAGAACAAAATTTTCAGAAATTTCTGAAATGGCTCTAAACATACTTCCTCTAATGTGTACTAGAGATCGATGCAAAGCAACATTCTCAGAATTGATGAATATAAAATCAAAATATTGATCAACTCTGAAAAACACTGAATATGCTCTATGTTGAAGATAAAATATTAAGCCAAGATTTCTTTATGTAAAAATAAATAAGCAAATCCATCTGATCAATATCCACATTCACTTTCATCTTTAGGAAGTAGAAAATTATATCAATGCCAAAGAACTGTTTTAAAATAAACTTCTTTATGACTTATCATCAGTAGATGATTAATTTATATATGTATTTATATACTTATATACCATCCATGGCCATATAAACATTTCTTACGTACGGCCTGTTTGGGTTTTGATAAAGTCATTCATGCTGTTTTCCTTCTTTCTCTTTTTCCTTCAACAATTGACTTGCTTATGGGAAGCCCCGGGGACTTTGGGTTTTCTAAGGAGCCCAGGAGAGCCCACAAGGGTCTTGTGCAGTCATTCTGGGCCTACTGACTTCTGTTTCATTTTACCAACATCAGTGAGATGGTTTAAAGCAGCCCTGATCTACAGACAACACGTTTCCAAAAGAGCTGTGCCCTCTAGAGGAATAAGATAAAGCGAAAGAAATCTCTCCCCTGATCAGCTCTTGCTTCCCAGATCTAGCCAGTGTGTGACCTTGGACTCAGCTATTTGAAATCCACATGGCATGCAGGACACTAGAACCATCCATGAAGGTCTGCCTCCAGGACTATGGGGAAGAGACTGAAGAGAGGACAAAATATTTAGTAGGAATAATTTGTTTAGAAAGAGATAATAAGATATTCATGGTTTTCCTCTAGTGCTAAATGCAGTGAAAGGAACTAGCAATATCTACAGTGTGTCAGGCCCACTTACCTCATGGCTACCCAGGGGTAGCTCATCACCCCTTTGTACCCTATGCAGGGGGCCTCAAGTACACAGAGAAGACAGCTCATCTCAGCCTTCCTTTCTTGGTACTCTATCCCAATGTCTGGATGCACAATGACTATTTTGCTAGTCATGCCTTTTAGCTTTGTCTCCAAGCTCTCTCTACCTCTGGCCCGTCTCTCTCCTACCATACTAGCATTGTCTTCCAAGAACACTGAAGAGCCTTCCAAGGTCCTTTCCACCTTTATGGATTTGTCCTCTAACTTTCTCCTGCAACCAACTAACCTTCCCAGCATGCAATTCTGGCCCTGTCACCCTCTTTTCTGAGCAACAAAATAAAACTCTTACCATCTTTCTCTTGTTTGCCACACCTAGGTCTGAAATCTCCCGTGTGTTTACCTCATGGTGTTACCTGTGTTTAATTTGAGTGCTTTGAGGCAAGTGCGCCTTCTCTAAGTACTACTAGCCTCTGAGCCATTTGTCAGTGTGCAACCTCCTGACGTCCTTGCCAATCCACGCGCTTTAACATCTTAGCTTGGCAATCCATGTGTACTAACATCTTTCCTTAACCACCAACAGGTATCAGGCACCTGAGCCTTTAGCAGGACCTGTCACAGCCCCATGCTCTGCCCTCTCTTTCTTCTGGCTTGTCCCACTCATGGTTTTAGAAGTATCTCAAATGTCTCTCTCACACACTGCCTTGTAAACTCTAGCTGCTCCTTGTTGCCTTCATGACACTTTATCCTGCCTCTGTTCCAGTTTCAAATCAAAAGGCATGGGCCATGTTGAAGTTTTTCTTCACTACCTCACCTTCTGCACAGAATTGGAATATAACAAGAGCTCTTTCGATGGTTGCTAATGAACGACGTATCCACCTACATTTACACTGCCTTCTCAGGACCCCGCTTTACAGTACACATCTCCCTCGCCTCCAAATCACAATTCTCAGCAGCTTTCTCTAATTAATTTGTAAGAAATATAGACTATCATTACACTAATCTTTGGCCACATGAGGGTTGAATCCTATTTATATTTTTCTTGTATTACTAGCAGTAATGGTGGTAAGGACTTACCTAGCAAATCTCTGAGATTTCCACTTAGGAATTTGTTAAAGGTTAGAGAAACTTGTAAAGCCTAATTCTTAGAGCCTTTCTCCTCGTGGCTAAGCAGTTCTCCACTGTGTCGATGCTTTGACTTTCAGTTTTGGAAGACACCCATTGCATGCCTCCTTTGTGCAGATTTCTCCAATTGTCTCCTCTTTCTTCCTCTAAGCGTGCACAGGAGAGCTGTGTCCCTTCTGTTTTCAATTGTGACTTCCCCCACCCCTACCCCACCCCCACCCCCGCCCCACACTAAAAGCTTGCTGACTTAGAACCTATTTGAGGAAGCCTTGGTCAAAAGAGAGAATGAGAGAAAGGAACTATTTTTAAACTTTCCCTTTCACCTACGCCTAATACAGAGAGAATCTCTTTATGATTAAAGTAACTTGGTTTGGAACACACACTGTGAAATACATATGCAGCACAGTGTGGTTATAAATATACTTTTCTTATCAGAGAAGAGAGCAGGCGAATCAGCCTCTCCTGCAAGGTCATATATCATGGAGACAGTGGGGTTCACCCAGGCTGAATTATGTTATGAAGTCAATGGTTTAACATTGTCATCTATTTTGATTGACACCAAAAGCCTCTTCCAGGACAGTAAACATAAAGACGCCAGAAAAAAAATTAAACCTCACTTACAAAATGGTTTGATAGACCCTGTTAATGAGTTTTTAAATGTGGTATAACAACTTAATCAAACCCGACAGCTCCATAAAAGAATTAATTTGGTCACTGGCTCTCTTTCCAAAAATGACTTTGCTGCTCTATTCATGAAGGTGAGAATTTTTCTGTGGCCCAGCGTTCATAAGTACATTCAGAATGACATGACCAAGGGTGGGTCATGGTTTTCCTAAAACCCTTTGAAGCTGGTGGGATTGCAACTCTTAGAAGAGATAAATACCTTTTTCTTCAGTTTTATTCCAATAAGAGAGACAGAGGAGGGTCTGTGCCACAAACCATGAGCCCATGTTGGAGCTTTCAACTCAAGTGACCTGTGGTAAATTTTAGGAATCAGCATAGCACTGCAGTGTTCTTTTGGGCCATGGGTAGGAGGGGATTCTATACTCTCTGCAGTTTCCCAAGACCGTGGTAGCCATTTTGTGCAGAGTCCGAGGAAAGATGTACTTGGGACAAATACCCACAGAGGCGGCTATGCTCTCCCCTGTTTTCTGCCAGCCTTTGGGCCCAATCTCTAGGTGAGATTATCAGAGAGTTGACCCTGCTCCCAGTAAAATGTGTGCCTCATGGCCAGGCAAGTGGCTTTTGGGACATATGTCCTTCCTACCTAAGCTCAAACCCCAAATATTGGCTATGTCAACACTACACTTAGTTTTCAAGTCAGCTTTAAGGGAAGAAGTCCACACGGTCAGAATGAACCACCAAGATGAAGTCACTCATCTCTGTACCGATCCGAAGTGCTTGGCCGAGAACTATCGCACCCAGTGGTCAGCTTGAACGCATCTTCACGGTCTGCAAACCTTTGTGATCTCTGACACTATGGCTTACCTTCAGAAAGTCACTGAGAACCACCAAACTGGCAGATGCTGGGAAGAGAAGGTTCGAAATCCCTGTCACTTCCTGTCTTACTGCCATCAATACCTGCACTGCTAAACAATTTCCTCTTCCCTTCCCTTCTCCCTCCCCCTTCCCTCCATTACCCTCTTTCCTCCCCATCGCTCAACACAAGAAAATATAAATTACATGCACTAAAAACTATGAGTACACACTCGTAGACTCCGTTTTGAGTATGCAGTGCTTGCCACCTTTGCTCTGTTGCTTACTAGATTCATATTGATGTCACCTGGGGCCTGTTGTCCCTGTGAGGGAAGGATGAGGTCTCTCTGGTTTTACCAGTCGCATGTAAACTAGATGGAGGCCGGACGGAGCAGATTATGTCAGGGGAGATGAATAGATGAATAGAGCAACCACTGGACATGGTCCTCCTTGAAAGTTTATGGCCTTATTTTAAAGATGGCAGGCACAGCTGTCCCCCACGCAGCATTACAGAGAAACAGAGGCTCAAACCCTAATAGATGGATTCAGAGTTACATATAACTGTCGGGGGAGAGTCTTGAATCTTTATATGGGTGACCCCAGTCTAGACCAGTTGAAATTACCATTTTAGGTGGCTTTGCTTGGGGCTCCCTGTGCCACTGTATGTGGACTGCAGCTTCCTATGAGGTAGAAATTCCATTTTATCTCTAATCAACAGTGTGTGTTAGGTCCCCACTCTGCTCAGGCCATTGCACAAAGCTCTCAATGGCAAACATTAAGGAGCCATGTCCCCGCCCCCAAGACATCCTCCAGCTAAAACCCTCCGAGTGTCTTGAACATGTGAACATGTGAACTATCACATGTGTTTTGTGATTAGAAGGATTTTTGTGTGCAGTTACAATATGTGGAAGAAAGAGCACAGGGGGCGATTTTCCATCCATTGAGTATTGCTCCCTTAACTTAAGGACTTGCCCTTTACTTATAACTATTGTTATATGGTTTTAACAATGTTTTACATATGCTTGGAAGCATGTCCCTGAGGTTACTGGCAGGGAGGAGGCCAGGTGGCTGAAATTCCAGGAACAGCTGTGTACAGCTGGAAGCAGGCTAGCATCGGTGGGAAAACAGAAAGCACAGGCAGCCAGCTTATTTTCTAAGTCTTCCCTCACTCCAGCCTTAGCGCCTCCACAGACTTCCCAATGAGAACAGAGCCTGCCAGGGTGTGAGGTTAAACTCATACCAGGCCCTGCAGCAGGTGAGGTCACCTCCAATGGACAAGTGAAAAAGGCAGCTTCTGCCAGCTTCTGTCTTTTAGGATCCGATACCAGGATGTAAGAGTTTCCAGAGGGGTCAGTGCCAGGGATGTCACGTGAGTACCCAGAGAAGTCTGAGAAGTCTGGGTAAACTAAGGAAGAGGTGGGGACCCACAAGGTACACATTACAAAGTAAAGGGGTTTTTGTTTGTTTCATGATAGAGACTTTGAAACAAAAAGAGACAAACTTGAAAGTGACAGAAAATCAGGTCGAAAGCTGTGATAGGAGTTGGTTTTTACTGCAGGATGTGTCAGAGTTTGTAGGTTCCCTAGTTTGGTGGGAAGATCACCCAAACAGGGCACAGAAGCTTAGAATACAAGGCTGGGAGGTGCTAGAACTGTGGGAGGCACAGAGTCTGTCTAGCTTTGGTTCTAAACACCTAACCTTGCATGCAAAGTGCCCAGCCAGGCAGCACTAGGTGGAAGACCCTCTTATGGGCACTGAAGCCCTTCTATAATGTTCATAAGCAGGACCCAGCCAGCTAAACTCAAAGGGCGGCAACCCTTTGAATTCCACAACAGGTATCATGCCAAAGTTGTACGTTGTTTTCTATTTTACACCAGAGAAATAAAATTAATTATCTACATGCCAGTTGTATTCGGAGCTAACAATCTTAAGTTGTCTCTAGCCTTAAGTTCTCTGTGAATGGCATTTTAAATGAAACCTCCTGACAATTAAACTGTCCTTTTCACAGTAGCCCTGTGACAGTAAGCCACAGCAGAGGACGGAGAGGTGAGGTATGCCCAGTGCCAAGCACAAGGAAGGGCAGAAAAGGATGAAGCAACCCCAGCTCTTTTTACTTGCATACTGGGTTCTGCTCATTATGACAACTTCAGTTCTTAAGTTTAGAGTTTTGGAATGTTCCCAGAGACGTCTTCTAAATCCTCCACTCTCACAAAGTTATCCATCAGCAATCCAGAGGCAGCGAGAGTTCCTGACTAATATGTGTGAAATGTGTGAAGATGAAACTCTCTTTTGTAATTATACACTGCAGAATATGGAGCAGCCTCAGCCGTGTGAATCACCTACCTGGGGACAGCATCTGAAGATTCTGCCCTGCATAAGTAACAGGCAGCCTCTTACAGGGGGGAGGCAGTGTTCTCACGTGTGGAATGGGAATTAGTTTAGAATCATTTCCATGCAACATTTTCTCGTAACTACTTAGATCCAGTGGCTATGAAAGGGGAGTAAACTCGCGCAGCTGGCTCTTTTCAGACAGCGATTCAATTTACTCTAGCTCCAGTGTGGTAGGAGAGAATAAAAGGTTAGAATTACCTCTTGGATTCCATATGGTATCGCTCTGGGTACCTAAACAAACGGAAGCCAGGCAGCGTTCCCGGCTTTGAACCGGAGCCGAGCAAGAGATGTTTCCTTTGCAGTGTGTTTTATCTGGCCCCCGGTGACTGCTTATCATTAAGTAAGGAATTTACAGAGGGAATTTAATCCTTTAAACACAGACATTGTCTTGTGGCTTTTCCAAATATTGCCCCAGTTCTTAAAAAGGCAAGACTCGATTTAATTTTGACCTGGTATATACATCCCTTTGAATTACACACAAATACAGCTTGGGGAACTAGCTTCTCACGGATAATTCACTTAGTCTGAATACCAGGTCTGCATTTGCACATTGGCAATTTTCACACACCCCACACACACACACACACACACGCACGCAGCACCCATATATATATATATGGGGCTAGGTTGGTGGCTCAGTCAGCAGACCGCTTGTTCATGCACAAGCATGAAAGCATAAGTTGGATCCTCAGAACGCACATTTAAAATGTTGGGTGTGGTAGAATGAACTTGCAGTTTTAGATTGGAGAGACAAATGCAGAACCCTAGAACTCACAGGTCATCCAGCCTAGTCTAATAGATCAGCTCAGGCCAATGACAGACATTGCCTTAAAAAAATAAGATAGATGGGATCCCAGGAACAACATCTAAAGCTAACTTCTAGCCTCCAACGCATGTTCACATGTGCATATGCACCTACACACATGTATACACAAAGAGCATGCAAATTCACACACTATATATGAATAAATAAAACACGAATTTATCTTTCTCCTCATTCTTACACATACAATTCAGAGGCATCAGTACCTTCAATACTATGCGATAGGCACCAGTCCCCTACCCAAACGTTACCATCGCCCTAAGCAGAAGCCCCGCGACTGCTGAATGACAACTGTCTGTCTCCTCTTCCTCAGCCCCACAACCACTAGTCTCCTTTGTATCTCTGTGAATTTGACTGTGCTGCGTCCCTCAGTGGAGCAGGAGGAGGAGGAGGAGGAGGAGGAGGAGGAGGAGGAGGAGGAGGAGGAGGAGGAGGAGGAGGGAGGGGAGGAGGATATAGGTGTTGTCTTTCTGCTTCAGGATTGATTTGTTTATGCATGGTTTCAGAGTTCACACACACGGCAGGGTAATATCTGAGTGTCCTTCCTGTCTAAGCCCAGACATGCACTACTGTTGGAACATGCAGATTCTGTTCCTCATCCTCAGGGACATGGCTGCTGTTCTCTCCATTTGGCTGTTGAAGAAAACACTGTCGTTGCTACTGATCTGATAGTGTCTCTGAAGGCCTATGCCATCGGTTTTTCGGGTCATATATTTACAAGTGGGACTCCCGGATCATATTGTCAGCTGACGTTCAAGTCTTTGAGAAACCACAAAACTACAACACTGTATAGTTTAAACTCTTCATCAGCTAACTTGGAAAAACACCTATCTATCTGTTCCCCTTGACCATCAAACAGACATCTAAAACCACCAGTGACTTAAAATCACATCTGTGCATTTAGCTCAGGGCTAGTCTAGGCTATTCTTTTGACCTAGATTGTAGAGAGTTAGCTGCTTAGTTGGGTGCTGAGTGTTCCAGATGTTCTTTGTTGTATATCTGGTGGATGTCAGGCATTGTTCAGAACACTGAAGTAACAGAGCCTATAGTCTATGATGTCCAGCAGACCAACCCGGTATTGCTCGTGTGGCCACAAGCTGCTTAAACAGTCATGCACAAGTATCTTCCTAACCTAACCCTGTATGTTTGTCCCATTGGCCAAAGCCAAGTCTAGAATCAAGGAGAACATCGAAGAATGTGGATATGGAGAAACAGAAAAGGATCCTAGATCGTCACTGTTGCTACCTTACCTTGTATCTGACTTGATTCCATGTTCTGACAAGCTCTGGATTATCTGGAAAGAGACCTGGATGGTTGGAAACAGGAGTCTTAAGAGGAAGTCATTGGCTTAAGAGCCACATAACCTGAGCAATGTCACCATCAACATGAGACAGGTGGAGGAGAGGGTCATGTGTCCCTCCAGGTGACTAGGGAAACTTGGCTTGTCTCTGTACTGGGACAAAAGTAAATAGAGAAATTGTGGAAGGAAGGAGGATGGAAGAACATGAAAGACTCAGCTGAGTTTCATGGGCAACATCATGTGGACAACTGTCTAGACAAATGCCATCTTTTTGTTCTTCATGTGACAGAAAGTTGGCCTACTGCTGGGATTTATTTCTCTTCAGAGCTGTCTTTCAATCCTTGATTCTGATGTTACGTCCTGCCTTGTAGGTAAAGCTTTCCCTGAGAAAAATCCATCCAACCACCAAACTCTTTCTTCCTAGTCAGAGGATTATTATCTTAGGAAAAATTGCCAATTTCCTTCATGACAGAAAACACTAAAATATTTTAATAGAGTGGCCTTTATCCCTCACCATTTACTGTTCTAATTTCTAGACTGGAACAGTGAATGAAGGGGCTGCCAGCCAGTGGTGAGAGCCACACTGAGGGCATTGAAATATTCTCTCTGGATACTCAGGACCACAGTCTCCTTATAGCACTGTGACATGAGCCTCTTGGCTCAGTTGTGTCTCTCTTCTCCAGCTCCTAAGCCAGGGCCCAACACACATTCTGTACTCACTATTTAACAGTAGGTGGGCAGATGGCCCACTGTTCAGAAAGATGCATTGCCAGGTGTAGTTACATACCATTCAGTACTCAGATATGCAAGAAAGAGACCTAAACAGCTCTGAGTGTGTTTCCCTTCTCCTTAAACCAGAATCCTGAGATGGTGTCTATTGAGCCGCATAGCCTGTGGTCTCCTCTGTTGGAAGGTTCCATGTATGACAACTGTCTGAAGTTTGGGTCTAGAACACCTGGGCATCTGGATTGAACACTCAGCAGCTCCTGCCCTTCAAGATGGTAAAGGTCATTCTAGCTCACCTGTGGGATTTCCTGGGCTCTTCTAAGCACCTGCAGCCTGGAGACAACTGACTCACCTCACAGTTCCAAAAGAGATGTGAAAAGGAAGTTGATCTGCTGTCTTGCCAAAGAGACCTGCACACTGCTCAGACGTCAAGACCCTGGGGAGGCAGAAAGCCCCCCACTCCTCACACTCCCATGCTGACTGGAGCGCTGGATAAGTTTCCTTGTTGTCTGAGCCTCAGCTGGTGGCGTCTGAAAAGCAGGGGATAGAACAACATAGAAATTCTGGCAGGTGGATGTCTCTTTACTGGGAACAAGCTTTGGCTCTTTGTCTTAATTGCTAGTCATCCTCAAGGGGTGTTAGTAGGACAATGATGTCAGAACTAACAGAATCTTGGTTGCTGTGAGTGATGCTTAGGGCAGAATTAAGAGACACAGATACATTATTTTGTTTATTTGTTTATGTACCTCGTTCCTTCTGGTTTATACAAGGGCATCCACACTCTCAACTGGAGATTGGGGACCCCCCCCCAAAAAAAAACATTATTGATGAAAACACCACCACATTAGGTCCTCAAGTAACAGAGTGTTCCTTTGCTGACAGGGCCAGAGGAGCCATTACCAATGTCCCCTGGGCATGCAGCCAAGGTACTTGTATTTTATAACAGACTCTAAGTGACTCCAGAGCTTTGGAAAGTCTAGGAAGCATATACTTGAGAGCAATCTCCCATTTGTAATTTGCATAACTCTATCTTAGGCTAATTGAGCTTGTTTTTATTTTATTTGTTATGTGAACATAATATTTTATTTCCACTTTGCATATGAAATCATTTTTATGTTTTCTGTATGTAGCAGATCTACTATGTACAGTTTGTCCTCTGTATCCGAGAGCTCCAAGTCTGCAGATTCAGTCAACTATGGTGCAAAAATATTTGGAGGGAAATTCAATCTGTACTGGACATACACAGATTATTTTATAAAGATTTTAAAATTATGTGTATATGCTGCCTATGCCCTGGACTGCCCACTGCCCGACCCTACTTGCCCTTGAGGGATGGAGATGGAATACTGCAGCAAGCTCATCTAGAAGCTTCTGAAAGCTCCTTTAATACTCTCCACTGGCACCTCATTGTCCCAAAAAAGCATCTCTTCCAAACAGCAGTTCCTGATTGGTTGGCATGATTTGCATCAGCAATCTTTGGTCTCTTAGGCAGTCTTCAATTAGGTCCTCCTACAAGAGTTGCCTTAGCAGCTCTAGGCTCCAACATTTTTATGTAGAGGCAGCTGCACTGTTCCTCCTACATGTATATAGTGTGTCTCTGTGTGTGCATGTGCACATGACTATAGTTGCCTACAGAGGCCAGAAGAGGGTGTCAGAGCCCCTGGAGCTGAAGAACAGGCCATTAGAAGCTGCCCAAAGTGGCTGCTGGGAACCCAGATCAGGCTTGCCCTCTGCAAAAGTGGTGCACATTTTAAACTATTCCCTAGACATATAATAACAGTTATTTGTATATCATTTACATTGTTTTAGGTATTGTAAGTAATTTAGAGATTCTTAGAATTATGGGAATAGACCTTATGCAAATTGTATACTATTTTACATAAGAAAAGCGCATCTGTGGATTTTGGCATCTGAGAAGTCTTGGAATTAATTCCCCCATTCATCCCAAG
Source organism: Mastomys natalensis (assembly GCA_021653895.1). Taxonomy (NCBI): domain Eukaryota; kingdom Metazoa; phylum Chordata; class Mammalia; order Rodentia; family Muridae; genus Mastomys; species Mastomys natalensis. The sequence goes on along the minus strand of JAJTUV010001641.1, from coordinate 22,072 downwards.
TGATGATCCTTGGGGTTTTGTATGTAATGTTCTTATTTTATAACATAGTGATGATGGGAAATACATTTCACCTCATATATAGTAAATATTGCTTACATACAAGGTGGTAACCTAAGCACTTTATATACATTAATCTTCACAGTGACTTTTGTTTTTCCATTTTTCATTTGTGTGTGTATGTGTAGATAGGTGTATGTATGTGTGTATATACACATGTGTGAGAGTATGTATGTGTGCATAAGTGTATGTTTGTATATGTGTACACATGTATCTGCATGTGTGTGAGCATGTGTTTGTGCATTTATGTGCATGCATGTATGTGTCTCACTGTGTCCAAATGTGTATGCTTTATGTGTGCATTTGTGTGTCTGTGTGTCTGTGTGTCTGTGTGTGATTGTGTGTGACTCTGTGCATGTGCATATTTGTACAGGCATATGTGCGTGGGCAAGTGAATCTTTCTCAATTTCTTTTACAACCTATCCCTGAGGCAAGATTTTTCAATTAAACCCAGTTATGTCTAGTCTCAGTAGGCAACTTGCTTGGGCGATCCCATGTCTGCACCTTCTGAGGCTGTAATTACAAGTAGGCCACCACGATACTCCTCATTTACATGGGTTTGGGGCATCTCAACACCAGTCCTCACACTTGGGCAGCAAGTACTTAGCCAGTAAGCCAGCTCTCCAACCGTCCCTCATGGTGACTTTTGGCAGAAGTGATCTTATTTATTACTGCCATTTAACATAATCCCACAGAGTGGCTAAGCCATTGCCCAAAGCCCCACAGCTAGCAACTGAGAAGCCGAGGCTGCCACTCAAACCTGGCGACTCTGCTGATAGGCAACTTTAACTGCCACACTGGACTGAGCCCAGTGACCAGACATTTCAGAAAATTTGACTAGACAGAACAGAATTACTTGGCCACGGGGGAATAAAATACCTGTGAGAAAGGGGCAGAGCCTTCCCTATGCTGAGATGTTTGAGCCTGCTTCTAATTAGGCCATCTATCTGTAGCCCCTGGGGTATTTGTTGATTAATGCTAAGTCTGTAGGAAAACAGACTCTGAAGAACCTCAGTGGGCAGCTACTGAGAGGAGAGTCGAATCCATGGGAATTCCAGGTCAGCCTTGCTCTAGAAACGAAGCAGGGGAGAGCTTGAACACTTGCATCTGAGTACCCCCAAGAATGAGAGGCAGCAGAGGAAGAGGGCAAGACCCAAGGAGATCTTCATGGTTCCCCATAAAGCTTACAGTGCTGTCTGTTTTCCTGTGTTCCCAGTGAACGTGGAGAAAAACAAGTCCTAACTGTCCAGGCTGGTCCTCCTCAAGGGTGGCCATGGAAATGAGTATGAAGCACTCTGTAAGAATCTGACTCAGGTGGACTTCAGATGAAGTTCCAGCTCTGGGTGAATATAAGAGTTTTATAATGGACTTTAAGTCTAAATGGTTTATTCACAAACATCCATGATTGCGTACGATGACTGTCCTTGTTACGGTTTTGTTGCTGTGAAGAAACACAATGACCACAACGTTTAATTAGGGCTGGCTTACAGTTCCAGAGGTTCAGTCCATTATCATCATGGCAGGGAGCATGGTGGCATGCAGACAGACATGGTGCTGGAGAGGGAGCCGAGAGTTCTACATCTTGATCTGCAGAAAGTAGAAGATGTGTGCTATACTGGCATAGCTTGAACATACAAGACCTCAAAGCCAATCCCCACAGTGACATATTTTCTCCAACAAGGCCACGTCTCTTAATAGTTCCACTCTCCATGAGCCACACTTTCAAACACGAGTCTATGAGGTCATAACTATTCAAACCACCACAATGACCCAGGGCGTCCTCCACACAATACACAGTGTGGAAGAACACAGGAAGAACAAAAACCCTCTTTCCTGAGGCATTTCACAGTATAGTGATGAAACCATGGTGATTCAACAGAGTGCTCCACACACATTTCCGTACCACTGTGCTTGCTAGGAAGAAATGGCATTTAACATCTTAGGGCTAGAGTCAAGTCTAGGAAAGCTCCTCCAAGAAGAGGACTTGGGAAATATTTAGTTATCTAGGCTGCCGTGGGACAGGCTGCCCAAAGGGGCCAGTGTGTATACACAGGGTACAGTGAGCCCCAAAGCACACCTGTGCACCAGGAATACACAGAGCCAGCCCAAGCTGTAGCAGCCAAGCGCAGAGCCTCAGGTAGCCCACACCAAGTCCATGTGTCTGTATGACCAAGCCTCTGCTTCTGGAGCCTTCTGAGAGATACTGCTTGTTGACTGGCCAGGAAGGGGCAGTTAATGTTTCTTGACTAATCACTATACCCTGGGTGTGGGGCCAGGTGCTTTCTGCTTGAAGATTCCACTCATGTCTGTTTAGTTGGAGCTGCTGGTTCCTGGTTTGCATAGCTTCCTTTGCCAGCCCTAATAATACCTTCTCCTCACTCATAGCTACCTGGGTCTTTTGGTTTGGAGTGTTTTGTTTCATTTGAAATGGGTCTCATGATGTAGCCCAAGCTGGTCTTGAACCCATGGTCCTCCTACCTCATTCAGCTTTTTCCTGAAATTACAGAGGTAGGGTGCAGCCATATAGACATGATTTGTTTTTTCATTGCATTTGGATACAATGTCCTTCTCTGTCAGGAAAAGCTGTCCCTGAAGACCAAGGCTGTGTCATACTCCTCTAAGTGGCTTGCTCCACGCCCAGCTGCCATTCATCCCTTAGGGACTATTACGGTTATTTACATTGAAAGTGTGACTCACCCCCATATGTGAAAGGAAGAACAGTTAATGTTACAGCTCCTGGTAGCAGGCTGGCTTCTCTGAGATGCCCTGAAGACTTGCCTTGGAGAAGACTGTAAGCATCTCTCTTTAGACTGAACTTTAATTATTCAATCAACAATTTGGCAGGTCAGTCAATAGGAAACGATGTACGTGAATGAAATTGATCACCCTTCATTTCCCATCGATTGCCAAGGCAAATTGTGGATGGAGTCGTAAGCAAAGGGTCATTACCTGTCATTCTTGGGGCTGTGTGTCCACATCCCCTTTGTTCACTCAGACCCCAGGCTGATTCATAAAAGCAAGAGTCTTTAGCTCCCACAGAAGGAAGCAGGATGAAATGTTTACCACCTTCTGAGATGGAAGGCAAGGATGAGTGTTTTCTATTTCATAATTGATGCGGCTTCAGCCACGTAATCCCCTAACCTTTTCGGCAGCTCGGATGCGGATGCTGGATTTTAAATCGCATGATCCATTATACATCACTTACTCCCACATCTATTACCGTTCCATCGGCCAAATGACAGGCTTCCCATCAGGGCCTTTCGTGGCGTGGGGCTCTGCGACTTTATGCCAGTGGATAAACGTGTAGAACTTCACACATGGCTGATTTACAGGCAATTAGCGGGAAGCAATGGCAGATTTAATGTCGCTTTTTTTTTTTTAAAGTTATGAATAAAGAATGTACGGAGAAAGATTCCCCTCACTGCTAACAAAAGGCTCGGAGTGATCTGAGCAATGGATTGGTGACAGGAGCTACTGCCCTCTCCGAAGATGCTGTAGAAATGGAATATATCCATGACTGCTCCATCTGGAAGTTTGTAAGCCCACACTCCCAGCCCAGGTTGGTAGAGCTCTGACAGATGTGCCAATAGACCATGAAGAAGGCGGGGCCACACTCAGAGTCACAACCAGGTCCTTGTTTCCTCTTTTCTTGCATCCTGGGACCTGACGGATCCTTACTCAAGGTCCCCTAGGATCTGGTCATGTGCGACATGGAACCCTGTAGAAAGCACAGTCACATGCATAATGACGACGTGTTTTCTCTTAGTGATTTATGAAATGGAGAGGATATAGTACATCATAGAAAACTAAGGTTTATAAATCAGACTGCTCCCACTCAGATTGTACAGCTACACAATGATGAATCTGGGTTTACACTCTAAATCTACAGGGCCAGAGAAGCTTTTGCGTAAATGCCATGTCTACAGTCAGTACTTGGAGGTTGACCAATTTACCTGTGTGTGTGCACATCCTTTATTCTCTCAACACTCGAAACGTTCTATACAACAGTGTCAGTACTTGAACTCATTGTATTAATGGAGATCCTCACACTTCGTGTAAGAAATTGGTTCCCCTCCCCCAGCCCCCATTGTGGAGCCTGAGAAATCTGTGATCTACAGCATTGCAGTTCAGAGATTCAAGACAGCATGTGGGGTTATCAGCCCAAAGGCTGAGGACAAGAGGAGCTGACAGTTTCAATCCTAGCGCAAGGCAAAAGAAAATGAGATGGCAAGGTCCCAGACAACACCATGAGCCAGAAAGAGTTGGCCAGAGAGCTATGGGTTAATCTACTATATTTAGTCCACCAATCCAAACACTGGCCTCATCTGGAAACACCCTCCAACGCGTCCAGGATTGATGCATCCCCTGGGATGTTTGGTGGTTTGGGCACATACCAGGAGCCCAGAGTCCATTGGGAAATCACTAATTGGGTTGGAGTGAGGGTGCTTTTCTAAGGACTTAGCACAGGCCTCAAGGGCAAGAAGGGAGGGCGCCAAATGGAAGAATTTCTTAGGC